>OY856413.1:311743424-312343424 GCA_963693085.1 Alisma plantago-aquatica | reverse complement strand
ACCTAAGTCCTTCATGGAGAAGGTAGCCTAACCAATTTTAACCAATTGTAGAGTAGGGTTGTTATTTACCATCAATAGTAAGTCATCTACATATAATATGAGAAATATAATCATGCTTCCACTAACCTTCTTATAAACAAAAGGCCATCTTCATTTTGGATAAAGCCAAACTCTTTGATTATCTTATCAAAATAAAGATTCCAACTCCAACACACTTTCTTCAATCCATAGATTGACCGTTGTAGCTTACAAACTTTATTGGCTTCGTATGAAGTGATAAAACCTCCAAGTTGTGTCATGTATACATCTTGTAGAAGATTCCTATTAAGGAAATCCATTTTAAAATACATTTGCCAAATCTCATAGTCATGATAAGTTGCAAAGGTAAGCTTGATTATATTGGATTTAACCAGGGGAAAAAGGCAAAAAAATTTCATTGTAGTCGACATTTTGAACTTGTTTGAAACCTCTTGTAACCAATCTACCTTTGTAGGTTTATGAATTACCACTATGTCTATTTTCTTCTTGAAGACCCATTTGATTTTACCCATTCAAGTAGCTACACCAAGGTCCATACCTTGTTGGTATACCCAGAGTCCATCTCAGATCCCATGATTTCAAATAATTTCTCAGAATCTGATCCCTTAATAGCCTCATTGTAGGTGTTGTACCATCATCCTCAATGACCAACACTTCATCTTCTTGAGTCGTGAGATATCCACGTCTCTCTGGCTCAAGATGTGTCATATTAGACCTTCAAGGTTATTCTATTATGATTGAGACTTGAGGTTCCACAACAATTTTTTGTTCCAATTGAATCAGGCTATTTTTTATTTAGAACCATTCTAAACATTTATTGATTACAAACTTCACTTTCATTATGCATTCTTATGTGTGTGACCCGGTAGGTTCCTAATTACTTTGATAGTGGTGTCCAAAATAACACAAGAAAAGGTTGGTGTCTACCACACATCATTGCTACGGAAGTAATAGGAATGAGTTGGAGAACAACTACAACTTGTAAAGTGATTAATGTAACCATGACCGCATAATCCTTTTGACATAGGCATGCAAATTATATCTAAGGCATGGATTGTCATACTCTTAACACTCAATCTATGTTCCTTGAACTATAGTATACTATTCAAGATATTATGAGATGAATATCATATATTGACTCACATGAGCATGGCCATTTATTTTATAATCTCACTTATCAAGTGGATGGAGATATCACTCTGAAAGAGGGACAAATGCCATCTACATCACCCATAATATTGCACATGTTTCACAGTGTACCCAATCACCACCATTTTGGAAACTCATATTTATGTTGGGATAGTGTCAAAGTACACTGAATAACATGTATTACTGCAACAATTTCATGTTTAAGGATCACAATCACTACTGTCACATTGAGATATGATTCTAATATGTCATTATATGACATCTATCTATCAATATCAATGTTGTTGTTTCCTGCACAACTTGTTCTCTTACATGTACCCACATATTTGGGTTGATAAACATTATTATGAACTAAGAGACATAGTCATCACTCAACATACATGCTACTCTATGTATTATTATCATCCTATAATATCCATAATAATAACTAACTAGGAACATAAAAAGAATGATTTATCTTATTATTACATATGATCTCATGTTCATATCCTCAACCCAATCCATATGTCATGGAGTCTAATCATTCTTATGATACTATTAGGTTTATCCATTATATCAATTCTAAAACAAACACAATAAGTGGAATTGCCGTTTATTAATAATCAAATCAAGTAAAAATATCCCTTTTACAATCGTCACATGATGGCACTCAAGGAGTATAATCAATAGTCTTCCACTAGCAATAGATCCAATCACTAATCCTAAAACTGATCGATCTAACATGACCATCATGTTTTCATTATGAGAGTACTTTAGTTAGGGGATCAACAACATTACTTTTATTTGGTACTCTACAAAGCTTTATTTCTCCTTGCTATACAATCTCACACACAAGATGGTAATGCCTGAGTATGTTCTTGGAACGCTAATGTGGTCTGGGTTCCTTATCTTATGCAACAACTCCATTGTTGTGGTAGTAAATGAATTTCTTTTCAAGGAATATAGAATATCTAGAAACAAATACTTTATTGTTATATGGAATTAGAAGTAGTACCATTAATTTTCTTAGTGTGACATCCCTAGATTTTCTAAAACTTAATCCTATGTGTGACGTCCAAATTGAAACCTCACCTCAGCGAGAATCCAAATCTAAACACCACACACTAGGCTAAGAAGAAGAAAATCAGAGGAAGTCAGAAGGAAACAATCAGTAGCACATGCACATGAACAATAATAAAACCATACAACACATGTTCACCACTCAACATATAATTACAACATGAATCGTTACAATGTTTGATATTACATATTGAACAACAAAATTCTAAATGTACTACCCCTAAACTACAAGATCTTAAGACAACACGTCCACATGCACGTTAGCTCACCACACAACTCTCAACTATCTTGGATCTTCAAGAGCATAACCACAACCTAAAAAAAAGATTACATGCAGTACACATTAACACAATATTCAAGAATAATGTACTGAGTACGCCTACATATCTTTTATATACCTCTCATTACTAAGCTTGGCAATAAGATAAAACTAATACTTGGCAGTTATAAAGAAATATAAGAAAAAGCATATACTTGCACAAAGATGTTCATTAACAAAAGAGAACACATGTTTTAATCTCATTTTCCATTATATCATGCATGCATTTAATACCTGAGAGTTGAATGCATTAAGGCCTTTATGATCTACTACCAAATAGTTGGATATTTTCCAAGTACTTTACTACCAAAGAGTTGTACTTATTTTCCAGCACTTTACTACCAAAGAGTTGAAGTTCTTGGATATAATGGAACAAATATATTATGTTTCATGTGTTCATAGAAATAATTATGGAAAATCATACAACATATCGTACAAGAACAATTTCATCCAATATCATATGCCAAGTATTTTACTACACATATAACACAAGCATATTGTATAATAAGCCAAGTAAGAGGTAATGACGTACCTAGCTCAAGATATCCTAATCATCAAATATTCCTGGATGCCAACTCTAACCTTGGTCAACCCTGATTAAGACAAGATTACACATCACAATCAAGTTCTCATCATCTTAACCCTAGTTGATTCATTTTAGGGTTTACTTAACTCCTTAGGATATGTGCACCATTACTTGTCTTATCTTCTCATCTTTACTTGTATTCTTGTCTTAGAGTTATCTTACTGATGTCATATGCTGTATTATAGTTTAGTTATTGAAATTTGCATTTCACATTATTATGTGAACATATTAACCTAAATTAGGGTTTCAAACCATGTATAAAGGATCATTTCATATAATAAGAATTATGTGAATCTAACTGATATCAAACTTACATATTATCTTCTAGATTAAGATACCTAATATGATTCTTTGGGTGCATATGAATATTTGCACAAATTAGCCCTAGGTTACATGTATTATTCATGTTAGGGTTTTCTCATCATTTTAGGATCATTTAACATGTAACATGATTTGTATGAACAATTATGATCTCAGAATTACAAATTATCTTCCAATTACTGATATGAACTTTGTGATGTCCCCAAATTTTCTAAAACTTAATCTGATGTGTGACATCCAAATTGAAACCTCACCTCAATGAGAATCTCAATTTAAACACCACACACTAGGCTAAGAAGAAGAAAATCAGAGGAAGTCAAAAGGAAACAATCAGTAGCACATGCACATGAACAATAATAAAACCATACACACATGTTCACCATTCAACATATAATTACAACATGAATTGTTACATCATTTGATATTACATATTGAACAACAAACTTATACATATACATGTACTACTACTAAACAACAAGATCTTAAGACAACATGTCCACCTGTACATCAGCTCACCATACAACTCTCAACTATCCTGGATCTTCAAGATCACATGTCCACAACCTAAACAAAAGATTACATGTGGTACACGTCAACACAATATTCAAGAATATTGTACTGAGTACGCCTACGTGTCTTTAACATACCTCTCATAATATCTTGGCAATAAGATAAAACTAATACTTGGCATTAATAGAAGAATATAAGAAAAGCGTATACTTGCACAAAGATGTTCATTAACAAAAGACAACACATATTTTAAGCACATTTTCCATTATATCATCCATGCATTGACTACCTAAGAGTTGAATTCATTAATGCCTTTATGATCTACTACCAAAGAGTTGGATCATTTCACAATGTGATCTACTTCCAAAGAGTTGGATCACTTCCAAGTACTTTACTACAAAAGAGTTGAAGTACTTATTTTCCAACACTTTACTACCAAAGAGTTGACGTGCTTAGATATAATGGAACATATATATTATGTGTCATGTTTTCATAGCAATAAGTATGGAAAATCATGCAACATATCATACAAGAACAATCATTTCATCCAATATCATATGCCAAGTATTTTACTACACATATAACACAAGCATATTGTATAATAAGCCAAGTAAGAGGTGATGGCGTACCTTGAAAAGAGACATCCTAATCATCACACATATTCTTGAGTCATCTATATATCCCAGGTCAAATCCTGATAAATACAAGATCACATACTATCATCAGGTTCTCATCACCTTAACCCTAATTATGTCCATTTTAGGGTTTAACTTATCTCATTAGGATATGTGCATCATTACTTGTCTTTTCTTCTTATAATTAGGTTACTGATCTTATATTCCAAATTAGGATATATAATATGATTATTTGGTTACATATGATTATGTGCACATGTTAACCCTATGTTACATGTATTAATCATATTAGGGTTTATATCACATTTAGAGCAAACACCATCATATAACATGGATTATGTGTATCATCTTGATCTCATAATTATATCTAAGGTTACATATACTGATATGAGCTTACGCTGTAATTTCCGGGATTTTATGAGAAGATTTGTAATTATTACACATTAATTAGGGTTATTAGCCCTAATTAGCCATATAATGCAAATTACATGATTTCATGCATCAACATCATAATATCTGATATTTTATGAATTATATATCATATTTTAGAGTTACTTAAGTATTATCATAATTTTAGGCCATCGTTTTATATTTATTATTCATCAAACAAGTATAATACATCTTTCATGATACCATTGTTATTAGTGCAAAAAAAACTTGATATTACACTTCTACTGTGTTCTACTCATTTTTCTGAGAATTTCGGTATATTATTTGTATTTTTCTGATCATCGAGCTAATTGCTATGAATTATACAAGAACTAAACATTATTTGGATTACTAACCTTTCTGGCGAATGAGAGACTGACACGTGGCCATAGGCTGGCGCTCAGTTCTCCTACATGCTGGTTGAACTGACAGTTCAGGGGTTTTGAACCTAGTTCTATTTCATTCAGCCGGTTCAGGGTTTTCTCCTTCTCCCTTCTCCTTTCTCGCGTTCCACGCGAGCCCAGCACAACGCTGCGCCTACACGCGTGGGAATTCTTCTGCCCAAGCTGCCGTCGGCGTAGGGGAAGGTCTCTAGGTCGATCTGGCTCTGATGTAGCCTTCTGTCCGTGAATGCCTTAGCTCCAGGCCCTACCAGTACCTGAGCTTCTCCATGGCTCCTCCTCTTTCGCTCCTGTTGGATGCCACTTAGTTCAGGTTTGAGCCATCCTATCTGATCAGACCGTCTCCCTCTTTCTCTCGTCCTTCCCTTCTCGCCAGAACGCTACGACGTGTTCTGTCCACATGGGTCCACAAACTAAGCTTCCGCCTGAGATGAGTGTCGTCATGGGTCCACAAAGAGCAGCGGAGATCGTCGGGTCTAGGCTTAGCAGAGCTCCTCTGCACTCGCGAGTCCTGCTGCCACCGTGAGGCTGATCTTCAGCCGATGCTGCACGTGGCAGTACTCCAACACGGGTTCCACCATTCTGCCCCTACAAAGCTCGTTGGCTTCATAAGGGAGCCCTCTAGGTCGAGGTTGCTCCACCACAGCCTGCCATGGCTCTCTATCCTTTCTCGTCGGCTTGTGATTTGTGCATAGCTTCGGATCCTACGTGATGAACCTCCACCTCCGTCTTGTGAAGATCCCACCGCATGACTCTCATCCGGTGAGGAACTAGTCGTGCTCCACTGCTACTAGCCATGGTGAGACCAGGTGCTGGGAATGGTCTCGTTCTCTCCCTAGTCCTCTGCGTGCTTTGGAATAGGGTTCTACATGTCGGTCTGCCGATGTCAAAAAGAACTGTACACCACTCTCTTAAGGCCACGACCATGAGTATTACACATATGGAGAGGATGGTCCTTTGTGATTGGCTGTAACCGCAAAGAAGAGGAGTCCCAATGTGATCTGATCAACAGATCCAAGGGTTGTGTAAATCTCCATAAAGAGTTGATATGTGACTGAGAGACTTCAAAGCTTATCTTTGTTCAATCTTATCCCAACACCCATCCAAAAGGTTAAAGTGTGACACCATCAATATCATTAGATATTAACCTATTCATGTTGGACATCATAAAGCACATTGTTTCACAGATTCCAAACCAAAAAGACTTCTTCTAGTACCCTTTTATCTTCATGAAATTTCAACCATAGCTTCCTCACAACTCAAGCTACCTTGTACACGAATTTGGTGTCAAAACTCAACTGCATGACTTCACTTATCTCATTGGACATTTAGGATTTCAAAAGTTCACTCCATCACATCCTACACACCTTAAAAGATATTTTTTCCTTGAAATTAAGCCAAAAAAATCCACTTTATCACAAACTTACTCTGTAATTTCCATAGTTTCTTGAGCATATTTGTAATTATTGCACATCAATTAGGGTTATTAGCCCTAATTAGCCACATTAAGCAAATTAAATGATTTCATGTTGAAATATCATCATATCCAACATCATATAGATTATAAATCACATTTAGGAGTTACTGGAATATTTCTATAATTTTAGTTCATCGTTTGGTATTTATTACCCATGAAATAAGCATTTCACCACTTACATGATATCACTGATATTAGTACATCAAAAGCCTGATATTATTGTTCCACTTTGTTCTACTCATTTTTCTGAGAATTTTAGTATATTACTTGTAATTGTCTGATAACTATACTAATTATTATGAATTATTGAAGATCTGTATATTTATGAAAGAAAACCCCTCAACACTTCACCAAAAACCACGAGAGAGGGGTCAAAAAGGAGCTCGTCCCAGTCCGAAACCAATAGTCTGGTTGGAAATCTTGCTCACACCCATGATCCTTGAGGTGGTGGAGGCAGTCGTGGCCTCATCCGCCCCCACGTTTCAGCTCAAACCACTGGAGGTTGAGGGCAAGAACACAACCCTCAAATCCCTAATCTACTGCCCAGGTTGAAGCTAAGTACATGCCAATCCATGGCATCTAAAGGCTATTGGGTGTGGCCACTAGATCACAGATTTAGGGCCAGGAACTAGCCGTGCAGACCCAACCAACGCATAGGGGGCGTGACACTGATTTAAAGCCATAACTTAGGTCTATAAACCATCAACCGTGCACATTATTTTGCAACATTCAAACCTACATAACTTCTTCTAGAAATATCCAATTGCCACCTAATTTTAACCATATCTTCCTCACAACTCAAGATACCTTGTACATGAATTTGGTGTCAAAACTCAACTGTTTGGTCATCCACTTAAATACCTCAAAGTACATTAAAAGATAGGGGTCTTAAACATGATATAAACATCAATCACCATCCAAACCTTACTGAAGCACTCGTAACTCTCAAGATAATTCAACATTCATGAATTCACTTATGTCATTGGACATTTATGGATTCCAAAAGTCCACTCCATCACATCCTGCACATCTTAAAAGAAACTTCATCCTCAAAATTAAGCCAAAATCCAGTCCTTCACATCACATACATATTAAATGAAATTTCATCCTTGAAATTAATCCATCCTCTTACTTCAAGGGAAAACCAAAAAGTCTTCATCCATATGTGGGACATCCACTCTATGTGCAACATATACAAAAGCAAATATCCATAACCATATCCAAACCACTATTAAGGAGGTTTTTGAAGGAATCTAGGGTGATAAAAGGTTGAAACAATGACTTAGAAATTGTGATTATGTCCTGACATATCTCATATGTTAGGGTGCATCCTCATATTTACCCATGAATTAGGGTCCCCACATCATATCACCCTATTCTAAAGGAGTTAACTAAAGTTAACCCATTACATCAATGTGCCATCAACATTTTATTGAGTAAATTGTTAAAATGTGTTCAATATTAACATATGTCTTTTAGGAGGAGGTTAACTATAAATAACCCACTTTATCGATCTAGATCATATCAAGGTGTCACAAACTTTATTAGTGATTTCATCACTAGACTCATAAACCATATTATCTCATCATTATTCACGTATATGATTAAACATATATACATAGGAACTATTAAACCATCTCTAAGTTTTCCATCATGTCATATTCACTATCTTATCTCAAGATTGGATCACATATTACGATTAGATTTACATATATTATATCATGGTTGTGCTACACAAACTTGTGTGAGTGGCTTATTAAACATATATCAATGATTTATCTAGCCCAATTTAGGTTCTCCTCACCCATATCATGAGGGAAGCGCCATGCTCAGTCTATCTTAGCTCACTCAACTATGTGACTATCTCATATGCATATATTTTATCCTTCCTCTCTTAGTTTAGGGTTCTCAAATTACCTCATTGTCACTAGTTGATTACTTTATGTGCTCTAGACACATAAGCACAAACCAAAACATGCTATGACATTCTCCTTATAGGCTCTCTACCTAAAATATATTGTAACGACCGGGCCCACTGCCCATGGATCGAGTAGAGTTTCATGAATGACGACTGGCCCCACAGACCACCACTAGCCTTAACTGTGCACTTTATCCACACTCATGTGCAAGACGGGGTCAACTTCCCGACTGGTCACCCATCCTAGTACTACTCCAAGCTGAGCACGCTTAACTATGGAGTTCTTTAGTGATGGGCTCCCGGAAAAGGAGGTGCACCTTGGTGATATGGGTAGTCCAATCATTCCTTTTAAGATCATGTTATCCGAGGCCTTAAATCCTGGGATGTTACAATCTCCCCCACTTAGACTCTTGACGTCCTCGTCAAGGCTCAACTATATGGCCTCATAATCTGACCCCATTTCAGTGCAGACCCACAATGGCCCATGGACCAGCTCCCGATCACAGAATACCAGCGTAAGAGTGTCTACGTCAACCATGGACAACCATTTCCTACATGCCTGGACCGCATGACTCAAGACTGGCATGCCACATGCCCATGCGGGCCCCACCTACTGGAGGGGTTATGGCTCTGATACCATTTGTAACGATTGGGCCCACTGCCCATGGCTTGACTAGAGTTTCAGGAATGACGACTGGCCCCACAGACCACCACTAGCCTTAACTGTGCGCTTTATCCACACTCATGCGCAAGCCGGGGTAAACTTCCTGACTGGTCACCCATCCTAGTACTACTCCAAGCTGAGCACGCTTAACTATGGAGTTCTTTAGTGATGGGCTCCTGGAAAAGGAGGTGCACCTTGGTGATATGGTTAGTCCAATCATTCCTTTTAAGATCATGTTATCCGAGGCCTCAAATCCTGGGATGTTACAAATATGCTTATCCAAAACTCTCTAATATATGCAGCCACTAGATTCCTACGAGGAACCACCAACCCAAGCTTGAGGCTTTATAGAAACTAACATTGTTACCTCCTCTAGGGTCTTGGGACTCTCTCTCCCTCACCTAGATGGTAGGTTCTCATATTCATATTCACATATGCACATATAACCATCCTGTCTTTGACTCTAGAGTTTGGTCCTCCCAAGGACATCTAGGATTCAACAAAACTATAGGAATAATGCATAAAGCAACTCAACTCATTCACTTGGGAGTAGTCTAGTTTAGGACATATCATATCACATATTTCTCATAATTCTCATATCTTGGAGTTTAGGTTCTCAGACATTCTCCCTTTGGATCTCACTCTCTCTGGAGTTAACCCTAAAATTGTTCCCAACACTAGAGGTCCTCCCTTGTAGAAGAGATTGAAGCTCTTGCTGACTCACATCTCATCTCAGCATAGCTTATCTTAACTTAGAAAAGCACACGTACTTGCATCATCAAAACTTATCTCAAATCCTCAAAACTGAACTTAAGTCCTCAAAGACAAACATAGATCATCATAACCATCTTATGTCATCTATATAATACTTACATCATATCATCAAAACTGAATCCATCTATTCCAACTATCACATATTCTAACAAGGCTCTAGACATCTAATCTAGAACTACTCTCTCTTCTAGACTGATGTCATTCACTTTCACTTAGGTTGTATGACCACCTCCTACTCGTACATGTGTGGGGACACATTTTTGTAATACTTACATATATAATAAAATATTATATAGTTTTTCTCTGATAAAACAAGCGTCAGAGAAAACTATCGAGGTTCGATCTGATTGGAATTAAAAACCAAATATATAAAATGAGTGTCCCACACATAGTAGAGAGTATAGTGTCATGAAAACTAGTGAAAAGGGTGAGAACATGGTGTAGACTAGTGTAGATACTCTAGACAACGAGCACCATATGTCTAGGGTTTCTTTTCCATTGATGCACGTGATTTCCAAATAATGTAACGTCCCATACCACTACACTATAAGGGTAGAATGACATCTAAGGACTTGCTATGCAATAAGCACCAAGTCTAAACCTAGTTCTCAAACATCTAGGTGCTAACCTAGAGGCTAGGTCAGATCTTGCCTCTAAAAGACAACTAATCCAACCCTAATGATTATTAAGTGCAAGGTTCTTTAGTTTTGAGTTACATAGTGAGAAAATGTTAGGCTTTACTATTGTTCATGCTCTGATACCACATGTGATGTCCCCAGATTTTCTAAAACTTAATTTGATGTGTGACGTCCATTGAAACCTCACCTCAGTGAGAATCCAAATCTAAACACCACACACTAGGTTAAGAAGAAGAAAATCAGAGGAAGTCAGAAGGAAACAATCAGTAGCACATGCACATGAACAATAATAAAACCATACAACACATGCCCACAATTCAACATATAATTACAACATGAATTGTTACAACATTTAATATTACATATTAAACAACAAACTTCTACATGTACTACCACTAAACTACATGATATTAAGACAACATGTCCACCTATACATTATCTTGCCACACAACTCTCGACTATCTTGGATCTTTAAGAGCATAACCACAACCTAAACAAAAGATTACATGTGGTACACGCCAGTACAATATTCAAGAACATTGTACTGAGTACGCCTACATGTCTTTCATATACCTCTCATTACTAAGCTTGGAAATAAGATAAAACTAATACTTGGCAGTTATAAAGAAATATAAGAAAAAGTATATACTTGCACAAAGATGTTCATTAACAAAAGAGAACACATGTTTTAAGCTCGTTTTCCATTATATCATCCATGCATTTACTACTTGAGAGTTCAATGCATTAAGGCCTTTATGATCTACTACCAAAGAGTTGGATCATTTTCAAGTACTTTACTACCAAAGAGTTGAAGTACTTATTTTCTAGCACTTTACTACCAAAGAGTTGAAGTGCTTGGATATAATGGAACATATATATTATGTTTCATGTGTTCATAGTAATAAGTATGGAAAATCAAGCAACATATCATACAAGAACAATCATTTCATCCAATATCATATGCCAAAAATTTTACTACACATATAACACAAGCATATTATATAATAAGCCAAGTAAGAGGTAATGGCGTACCTTGCTCAAGATATCCTAATCATCACATATTCTTGGATGTCAACTCTAACCTTGGTCAACCGTGATTAAGACAAGATTACACATCACCATCAGGTTCTCATCATCTTAACCCTAGTTGATTCATTTTAGGGTTTACTAAACTCCTTAGGATATGTGCACCATTATTTGTCTTATCTTCTCATCTTTACTTGTATTCTTGTCTTAGAGTTATCTTACTGATGTCATATATTGTATTATAGTTCAGTTAGAGATAATTGCATTTCACATTTTTATGTGAACTTATTAACCTAAATTAGGGTTTCAAACCATGTATAAAGGATCATTTCATATAACAAGAATTATGTGAATCTAACTGATATCAAACCTAGATATTATCTTCCAGATTAAGATACCTAATCTGATTCTTTGGGTGCATATGACTATTTGCACAAATTAACCCTAGGTTACATGAATGATTCATGTTAGGGTTTTCTCATCATTTTAGGATCATTTTACATGTAACATGATTTGTATGGACAATTATGATCTCAAAATTACAAATTATCTTCCAATTACTGATATGAACTTACTATGTAATTTCCAGGGTTTCTTGAGCATATTTGTAATTATTGCACATCAATTAGGTTTATTAGCCCTAATTAGCCACATTAAGTGAATTACATGATTTCATGTTGAAATATCATCACATTCGACATCATATGGATTATAAATCACATTTAGGAGTTATTGGAATATTTTATAATTTTAGTTCATCATTTTGTATTTATTACCCTTGAAATAAGCATTTCACCACTTACATGATACCACTATTATTAGTGCATCAAAAGCCTAATATTATCATTCCACTGTGTTCTACTCAATATTATGAGAATATCAGTATATTACTTGTAATTTTCTGATAACTATACTAATTACTGTGAATTATTGAAGATCTGTATATTTATGAAAGAAAATACCTATGTGGCCAATCACGCGCTGCCACGTGTCCACTTTGGGGGCACATTAGTTCTGATTGAGGCACAGGTGGGCCGTTCGGTTCAGGGTTTTGTGCCCAGTTCATTTGGTTGAGTCGGAGTCGGACCCGGTCTGCTCCCTTTTCCCTTCGTCGCGTGCTCATCAGCAAAGTCCCCCAACGAGACTTCTATTTCTTTGCGTGACTACCGCTGCCGTGATGGAATTGCTCTAGCAAGCAATCAATTGCCTACGAGTGCTCCTTGTCATCTCCTTAAGCCTCGCTCAACTTTAGCTAGTCCTCCTTTACGCCACTGACCTGATTCCTCCCTGATTGTGGCTCCAGAGCTCCACGCCCATGAGCTTTCGGGTGACAGACGATGTTGTGGCATTGGAAAGGGGCATTCTCCACCCCAAAAGTTTTTCTAGCTGGTGAGGCACTAAAACGGGTCATGGGGTTTCTAGGAAGCTAGTCTCACCTTCAAAACACCGTGAGGAGCGATCCGCACCCACCTTCAACCTCAGTCTCCTTCTCTGTCATCTATAAATTCAGTGCCCTACTAAACTACCATGAAAGATCTGACTAATAATAGAACCTAAAACCTCGCATCTCTGTCTTTATTTTTGCTTCTTCATATGCCTTAAAACACTCTCTACTAGTCTTTCCTTCCTCCTCATTTTCTACTGCTACCAAAAATGGAGATGGAGGAAGAACAGGTTACGAGCTCTCCCTCAACACTTCACCAAAAACCATGAGAGAGGGGTCAAAAAGGATTTCGTCACAGGCTGAAACCAACTATCCGGTTGGAAATCTTGCTCACACCCATGATCTACGAGGTGGTGGAGGCAGTCATGGCATCATCAGCCCCCACGTTTCAGCCCAAACCACTAGAGGTTGTAATTCATGAACATTTCTTGTATGAATCTAGTAGTGATTACAAGATTATATATGTAGCCAAATCTTGACCTAGAGGAAATCTAAGTCTTGCATGATTTTCCACATACCCAATTAACTTGAGTACATGGGGTCCAACTGGTTCACCTTCTACCACTTAAACAATGCTTTGGAGACATCATACCTCTCTTGATTTGCTTGTTCTTGATACATGTTCCTGATATGTGTTATCATCTTGGTAACATCCATGTTCTCATGTTGTTTCTAAAACTCATGATTCATGGAGAAATCCATTATTCATTTGATGTCCATAGATTCATCAATATTCTTCTTGTGAGCCTCCCTTTATGCCCTTGTCACATTTAGATTTAGTTGATTAGGTACTGGTGTGCACAAGACATAGACATGACACTCATGTGTAAGAACAATTCTTAACATCTTGAACTAGTCGTTGAAATTATTCCCATTGTGATTCTCTTTCTCAAGGATTGGTCACTATGAGAACATGTTGTTGCTAGTGTTTGCCATTGATTTACATAGAAGACATTTTGCATGAGTCAATCTATTGATTTGAAAATTAATTTGATTTAAATAATCTAATATGATGAAATTAATATGAACTTTAATTAATTACTCTCCCACTATTTTATTTGCATATCCCTCACTATTAATATGAAAGATTACATTGAGCAATGTTCTAGTTAGCCAAGATAAAAAATACATTAAGTCATGACCCAACCATCATTGTCTCTCACAACTTAATTATTAAAGTAAGTAAAAATTACCAATTGCATCATATGCAATTCTTGGATAGATTGTTACAAAAATCCTCTCACCATTGTCTACTTGTGATGTTTTCACATCATCCTATTCTAATTGCATAACTAAAATTTACATAGGGAATGTATAGAGAGAGGCATGGTATGCAAGCCTTATACATGTTACGTGATGTTTGATCAAAATCAAAACAATGATATTATATGTATTTGATCACACCACAATGATCTTATTCCATATCCACATCCACAAAAAAAAATAGTTTTCAAAGCGTCACATCGGTATATGTAATACATATATATATCATATATGATATTAGATGATTATCATAGATACACATTTGCACATGATTCTTCCAACTAACTATTTGTGATTCAAAACTCAAACTAGTATAAAAAACATATGACAACGACTCTGATACCACTATTGGGTTTTCGGGGAAGGGGCACACCGCAATAAATAAATTTTCCTTTTATACCCTATCCATCAAAACATTCGAAGCTATAAAACTTTAGTGAATAAATAACATTAAAAGGAATGAAGGTTACAATTTTGTAAACATTAATTGTATAAGAAATGAACACATATGTTTCCAATAAAGAACATGGTCTTATGGATCTAGATCTCAAATGGCCACCAAAAAATCCGAATGATACAATAAGAGAACCAAATTGGCCACCAAGCTACTGCACAATTGTCTTCTTATAGAATAGATTCTCTAAGCCTCCAAATGTGAGCCTTAGCCTCTACTTAATCCATGTGGATGAGGGAGAAAGTGGTGCACCAAATTGGGAACCAATTTGTAGAGGAACGAGATTTGTTGATGTGCTAGTTGTCTCATAACTCCCTTTAGTCTCCTATCTTGGACAAAAATCCTTAAGGTGACATGTTCTGTCCAAAATAGATGTTTGATGACCAACTTGTCTCACAAGTTGTCTCAAAGATTATGTCAAACCCTTATGATGTGCCCCTTTATATGGGAGAATAATGGGCTTAGAAAACCCTAATTTCAATCCCTTTCCTAATCACAATTTAAAACACAGTCAAATGTTGAAACTCAGATTGGATCTTGATCTCCCGATCACATTACCTGGGTGGCCAATTACGGTTCTTTTGGGTACTTTTATTGCCCAATCATCTTAGCTGATTGGTCATTCAGGATAGTTTAGATTTAGATCTAACTCGCTCTCCAATTTGAGAGTTTCCATGTTACATTGTGGTTTCCCAACCAAGTTACCTGATCGGTCGACCAAATCAGTTTAATGGTAAATTTAGTTGACCAATTGACAATCAAGTTATCTATTGACCCTAACAATCCGATTAGTTGATCAGACATTTTGGTCACCCGATCAGAGGGTTAATTAACATGTTTACAATTAAGAACCAGTCTAATAATTTGTTTAATTTCAAACTTCATTTCCTTTATCTATCCTTATGCTTGTGACCCTGTAGGTTCTTAATTATATCGGTAGTGATGTTCAAATAACACAAAAAATATTCCTATGTATCTTCTAGTTTAGACATTCTTAACTATAATGGCCTTGATGTGTTTTCTTGCATGAGGAGGGCAAGATGAATAAAAACCTCATGGCTTCTTCCAAAAAAGAAGATTGGTGTGTAGACACACATCATTTCCACCCAAGTAATAGGGATGAGTTGGAGAACAACTACAACCGGTAAAGTGACCAATGTTACCATGACCATATAATCCCTTTATCATGTATATCTAGATTGAAACTGAGGCATGGAATGTCATCCTCTTAAATTTAACCTATGCTCCTTGAACTAAAGTAGATTACTTGAGATATTGTGTGCTCAACATCATATTTTAACTCACATGAACATGACCATTTATTTCATAGTCTCTCTTATCAAGTGGTTGGGGATATCATTCCTATGGAGGGACAAATTCCATCTATATTTGTCATAATATTCCCCATGTGTCACACTGTACCTAATCACAAACTTTTTGGCAACTCGTATTTCATAGCATGATGGGGTTGCATCAAAGTACACTAAGAAACATGTGTTACTTTAGTGACTTCAGGTCTTAAGGATTACAGTCACTACTGTCACCTTGAGATATTACTCTAGCATGTCATTACATGACTTCCACATGTCAACCTTAAGGTGGGAATGTCCAATACAACTTGTTATCTAACAACTACCCATGTATCTAAGTTGATATATAATATCATGATTGAAGAGACATAGTCATAACTCACCTTACATGCTAGTCTTTTGTATTATTGTTTGTTCTATAGTATCCATGATAATGACCAACTAGGAACATAACAACAATGAGTACTCTTATTATGCATACAATATCATGTTTCTATCCTCAAACCAAACCATATCTCATCGAGTCTAAATAGTATTAGGATATTATTAGGTTTATTCATTATCTCAATACTGAAACAAACATGATAAGTGGAATTACCATTCATTATAATAAAAAAAGTACAAGATATCCGTTTTACAATCATCAAATGATTGCTTTGAGGGAATATTGCCAACATTTGGTAGCAAATATTTGTTTGATATCCTTTTTTCACCCTTAATATTTTTAAACTTAGTTTTCCTTTAGTCCTAAATGTGGCTGAAATGTTTGTTCATTGTATTTCAGATGCCCTCGCCTTTCCTCAACAATCCCTCCAAGCTTGAGGTTTATTGGAGTTGAAGATATCACTCTTCCTTATGTGGCTAAGCTTGGAGTTTCCTTTGTCAAATGTGATTGACACTTTATGCTTTGATTCTCTTTATGTTTTATAGTTGGGAATATGTTTAATGGGAGCCCACAACAATTCACAAACTTGTTACTCCTTATTGGTTTCACCTTTTCCTTCTAGATGCTTCAAACTATCTTGTTTAATTCTTTCACACAATGATTGTTTTCATGGCTATTGAACACCCTATTTTAGCCTAGATATGACATTTGTGATTTCTTTTTTCCTTAAAGTCCCATTGCATTCCCATAGTGGTTACTAGGTCTTACATATGTGATATAAGGATGTTGGATAGTTTACCAAGAATAATAATGTTCACAAATTAGTTGGCTACTAAGACCACTAAACCATGGTGAATGTTGATTAGATGAGTACCACCATATACTTGTTAGGAAAGCAAAAATACCATACATGTCAATATGGTATGAATACTTCTCTTATCCATCATAATAATATTTATATTCATTTAACATAAGAAAACCATGCATAGTAGTCAAGTAAGTTAAGCATGTGGTTACAATTTAACTAATATGAGGTTTCTAGAGGAACTTACTAATGGATAAATTAATATCTCCACAATGGATTATGTGGATGTGGCATCAAGTGGAAGGTTACTTAGAACCAATCTAATTTATTTATTTAAAGAAAAAAATGTAGGTTATTTTTCTTTACTTGATTATGTAGAAAATTTCAATAAGACACAATTATTGGTAGATGGAAATTTAATGATTAACAACATATATATGACACACAATTGAAGAAAATCTAATGTATATGTGTATACATTTCAAGCTACATGCAACACTATATGTTATATCATAATTAAATAAATTTTTCTTTATGTTACTTTGCCTTGACCAAGCACTACAAGGAAAAATTACTATTACAATTGCATGCGATTTTCTCTGAGAACAATGATTTTTATAAGATGTTTTTTCATTGAAGCAACTCACCTACCCTTTGTTCATTTTTATGATCATGTATGAACACTTTTAAAGTCACTATATCAAATAACTTAGAATTTTGGCACTAAAACATATGTTTGATGTCAATTGCAAAAACAAGGATGATTGCCTTTGTAACATCTCGAGTTTGAGAGGATCATTGTAAGTTACATACTCATTCATCATCATATTTTCTTTTGATATAATCATGGGCATCGATTATTTTTTTCCATGACGTCTTTCTCTCTCCCATATATGTTTTACATAGTATATATTTAATAAAAGCAATAATTTTGTTTCAATGGTTTGCATTACTTTTAATGTTAAACTTCAAAATTGGAAGTGATAAATGTTTGGAATATGAGGATGATGCACTCAAAGATGGTAGCATTATGAAGAAAACTTTCATTACAATTTTTGGACTTGAAGTAAAAGTTCAAGTAATAGAGGACTTACATTGTTCTTCAATTAAATAACTTTTTTCCACAATGTGTTCCTTGAATTTATCTAGCTTTCAATTTCAACACATAGGTTATTAGTGTAGTGTTGTTGAATATAAATACTTCTTCTAGTATGAGTGTTTATTAACAAGGTCGTATAATATACCCATCACATGATTTACTTAGTTTGTGCTGTTATGGTTGTCTTTATCACAAATGAAAAAGTTACATTTGTCTCTTTATTAACTATTTCTTCTTTTAGTTATTATTTTTGATCAACATAGAAATATCTATCTAATGTAATTGGAGAAATATTTCCCAATAAATTTGAAAACTATTGATTTGATATAATAATGTTTCACTTTTTTACTAAATAAAGTGACGTTTGCTACTATCCAAACATGAAGTCATATTTTCTACTAATAAATGACAATTATACTGGCACAAATAACTAATTATGCAATGTTATACTAGTTGATCTAATAATTCATGCTAGTGGCTGAGTTAATAAAATAAAAAGAACTTGAAGAACATGACAACCCTCTCATAACCAGTGGCTCCTAACACTGTATTTCCACCAAAATAGTATGTACACAATCATAAATTTGTTAATTAAAAACCAACCAACACAAAATGCAATGCTTGATTATCTTCAAACTTTAATGTTTAAACCCACTGAACAAAGATCTCAAAATATAAGTCCCAGGTCGTTATGCAGAAAATGCACATCATACCTTCATTCTTTAGGCAAAACGTTTCTCAATGGTGTATTCCATTCCTTTCTCCACCCTCTACTACAAAAATGAGTTTTGGTATCAATTGATACTAAACCAACTTGTCTTCTAAATACACAAGGTGTAGAGACAATGTCTTTTCATGAGTTATCTATAAAATAAAAATATGATGTGATATATATATATATGATGTGATATATATATATATATATATATATATATATATATATATATATATATATATATATATAATCTACTTGGGCACCATGGATGGGGTTGAGACTTAGTAACAATCTCAACTATGCCTCTCAAACATTAGGACTGTCAAAATATTTCCTAACCCATACCTTATCTGGATCAGGTTCGAAAAATGAGACCATAAGAAACCAAGTTGATCTGATATGTTCTAATTGAAAAGTTATATCAATTGTAATATCTAATTTTATGGCATTTTAGACCCAAATATTCCCGGTTCATTAACTTTTTTATTTGACCAGAGTCTGTCCCAGATCACGTATATTTAAGACACTTTATATACTAATGAAGAAGATCTGCTTGTTTTAAAGTTTAAGTAGTATCGTTATATTTTTATTTAATAATGTACTTTGCAGTGAAAATTAAGTCATATATGTTTAAAATTAGAACTTCTATTATAACCCTAATTCCAACCTAACCC
This sequence comes from Alisma plantago-aquatica, assembly GCA_963693085.1. NCBI lineage: Eukaryota > Viridiplantae > Streptophyta > Magnoliopsida > Alismatales > Alismataceae > Alisma > Alisma plantago-aquatica. The sequence continues at coordinate 312,323,330 of OY856413.1, read as the reverse complement.
ATACTCGACCCAAAATTTTGACATCCCTACCAAAATATAGTATGAAATTTGTAAGTGTTGATGAAAGTGACAAAGCTATGACCAACATTCAGACATATGCTCTATGGAAGTTAGTTGGTAACATATGGAATGGTATTTGAACACACAAAACTCCCTCCCCAACTTTGAAATTATATGTCAACAGAAGTCCCCAAGTAGAGTTGTTGTAGCTACCAAGCTTCATCTAACAGCCTTAGAAACTGGTCAAATATAAGAGATGGAATGAAATCACAAATTTTTGGTTGTTTTGTGTAGTCAAATACACCTTCTTATGAATTGTACCATCCTAATCTACATATGGATGCTATGTGATTTGAAAATGACATTCAAAACAACACAAATCTTTGGCGAATCATTGCTACAATCAACTCATTAACAACTACAATAATCAAGATTAGGGAATTGTATTCATTTGATCTTCACAATGTATAACTTATACATTTGGTAGGAATGTAATGGGAGGAAATAGTGAGGTCAACCTTTTTCTAGTGATCACAACATATGAAAAATATGAAAAGTGCATGGTTTTTACAATATGAATTGAACGTAACATTAGTGTTCAACACCACCAATTTTTTTTCTCTTATTGCTAACATCTAAAGCCTACTTAGTCAATGGATGTTCATACAAAGTTAAATGTGATGCCAAAAGGAAAGTTGGTCCCAGATCCTTCTATCTTTGAAGTTACCAATGCAATCCCAATTGAAGTCATAAACTTTAAAGATGACAATGACATGATCTAGTCCCCAGTGCATTTGTTAATCCTTGAGATGGATGAACTTAATTAAAGGTTGGTTCCACTGAACCCTTGATGCAGACTTGATTTTGCAATGTTTGAAGCCACCACAACGGTGTCATGCTTCTTGTTTTAGTTAATGTTCTCCCTATTATAGTGAGATGTATGTTGGATTGTGTGTAAGTGAGGACAAAGTGCACAGTTTAGGATAGTGGTGGTCTGTGAGGCCAGTCTTCATTCTTGAAACTCTACTAGAGCCTTGGGCAGTGGGCCCATGTATTACAAATGGTATTAGAGCCAAAACCCCTCCAGTTGGTGGGGCCCATATGGGAATGCGGCATGTGAGTCTTGAGTCGTGCGGTTTAGGCATGTTGGAAAGGGTTTTCCATGGTGATGTATGCACCCTTGCACTGGTATTCTATGATTGGGAACTGGGTGTCCATGGGCTATTTTGGGTCTACACTGAAATGGAGAAATATTATGAGGCCAAATACCCTTGCGCCGGTATTCTATGATCGAGAACTAGGTGTCCATGGGCTATTCTGGGTCTACACTGAAATGTAGAAATATTATGAGGCCAAATAGTTCAACCTTGATGAGGACATCAAGAGTCTATGTGGGTTAGATTGTAACATCCCAAGATTTGAGGCCTCAGATAAAATGATTTAGAATAATTGGACTACCCATTTCACCAATGTGAACCTCCTTTTCACAGAGTCAATCACTAAAGAACTTTGTGGTTAAGTGTGCTCAGCCTAGAGTAGTACTAGGTGGGTGGCCAGTTAAGAAGTTTATCCTAGATTGCACGTGAGTGAGGACAAAGCACAAAGTTAAGGATAGTGGTGGTCTGTGGGGCCAATCATTATTCCATAAACTTTACTAGAGACATGGGAAATGGGCCTGAGTGTTACAACTTCCCTCTCCCCTTTCTTGATCAAGTGTTGGTGTGCCTCATACATCAAGAATACTTTTTCTACCTTGATGGCTACTCGGGATTCTACTAGACTCCAATCCATCCTGACAACCAAGACAAGACCACTTTTATCTCCCCCTTTGGAACTTTCACTTTCACGAGGATGCCTTTTAGCCATTGTAATGCTCCAACCACTTTCTAGTGATGCATGGCCACCATATTCTCCAGGTTGATGACAACTATGATGGAAGTCTTCATGGATGACTTCTCCATTTATGATGATTCTTGTTTACATCACCTATCTCTTGTGCTAGAGAAATGAGAAGAGGAACATCTTGTGCTAAATTGGGAGAAATGTCATTTCATGGTAAGATAAGGAATTATTCTTGTCTACGGAGTGAGATCTAGAGGTATAGAGGTTGATAGAGAAAAAATTGAAGTTGTCACTAAACTTACACCTCCCTTCTCTATCAAGGAAGTCTGTGCATTCTACGGGTATCTTGGTTTCTACAAAATATTTATTCGATAATTCTCTAAAATTTCCAAGCCTCTCACTAAACTCTTACTGAAGGAGGCCGTTTTCAACTTTTATCAAGCCTACCAAACGATTTCAATAGCCTAAAAGAAGCACTCTCCTCAACTCCAGTCATCCGTGTGCCAGATTCTTCACTACCATTTGAGATTATGTGTGATGAAGTGACTATGTGGTAGAAGCTATTCTCATGTAGTGGATCGACAAGAATCTTCATGTCATCTAATATATGCTTCAAAGACTATAGACGATGGACAATGGAACTAGACCACGATAGAGAAAGGATGTTGTTGATCGTCTATGCCTTCGATAAGTTTTGATCCTACTTGGTGGGTTCCCAAGTGATAGTATATATAGATCATGCCACCATCCACTACCTCATGATAAAGAAATATGCTGACCCTAGGCTCATATGATGGATATTGTTGTTACAAGAATTTTATCTAGAGATCCATGATAAGAAAGGTTCTGAGAATGTGGTAACCAAACACCTCAACCTTCTTGCTTTGATGGATAGTGACAAAATGCCAATGGATGATTTGTTTCCAGATGATCAACTACTAAGATCTGAATCCCATGTTCCATGGTTTGCTGACTATGCCATTTATCTTGTATCCGATGTCCTACATCCTTAGTACAAAGGACATTCAGAGATTTAGTTCTTGCATGACATCAAGAATTTCTATTGGGATGACCCTTATCTATTCAAGTTGTTTGCAGATGCTCTATACTGCAGGTGTGTCACCAAGGAAGAAGCTCATTCTATTCTAGAGCACTGTCACTAAGGCTCGAGCGGTGGACACATGAGCTCAAAAAAGACGAACATGAAGGTACTTAAATGTGGATTATTTTAGCCCACACTTTTTAAAGATTCCTACCATTTTGTTCTTGCATGTGATGAATGCTAGAAATCTAGAAACATATCTAATAGGGACTAGATGCTCATGACTTCATTGCTGGAATTGAAAATTTTTGACATCTAGGAAGTTGACTACATGAAACCATTTCCCTCTTCTTGTGGGTTTACTTATATTCTTGTGTCTGTGGGCTGTGATTTTCCCACAAAAACCAACAATTCTAAATCTATGATGAAGCTTTTCAAAGACACTATTTTCCTAGTTTTGTAGTTCCTCACACTGTGATTTTAGATGGATTATCACACTTTCTGGAAAAGAACTTCGAAGCACTTTTCAAGAAATACGGTGTTGGCCACAAAGTCACTTCTCCCTACCCCCCTCATAGAAGTGACCAAGTGTAGGTCTCCAACCACCAAATCAAATCTATCCTGGAAAATATTGTAAATTGTACCATGAAGGAAAAGTCTTTGAAACTAAATGACATGTTGTGGCCGTATAGAAATGACTTCAAATCACCTTTGGGAACCACACTCTTTTGATTGATCTATGGAAAATCTTGCCACCTCCCTTTAGAGAAAGAAACATAAAACTAGTTGGGCCGCTAGGACCATCAACTTTGATCTATCTAGCATCTGGTAAAAATTGATTTGTTCAAATGCAAGAACTTGAGGAATTGAGAATGTCTACCTATGAAAGTGCAAGGATCTATAAAGACTGGAAAAAGTTGTGGCATGATAGACACTAGAGAAGAAAAGACATCAGAGAAGGCGATCAAGTTCTAGTATACAATTCTAGACTAAAACTATTCCATGTAAAACTCAGATCCAGGTGGTACGGTCCTTACCTAGTGAAGCATGCCTATCCACATGGTGCCTTTCTTTTGTGGGACAAGTTCAAAGGAAAATTTATAATAAACATACATCAACTCAATGACTACCTTACAACTGAAGACTTTGTAGAACAAGGAGTAAGGCACTACCCCACCATTGTAGATCTAGATCTCAAAGAGCATCAACCCTTTCCCGCTCTGGATCCAGTACCAACGACTACTTGATCACATGTGTCAGGCTATAAACATTAAGCATGGAGCTTGTTGGGAGCCAACAAAAAACTCAATTTCCATTTATGTTTAGATATTGTTTATATTCTTTGCTTTTGTAACTAATTTCCTCATATCCTGTTGTTAACTATTATTCCCTTTCTCTTGCAGGATCTGTTTAAACAAACATTGAATTTTGAACGAATCGATTGGTCATCCAACCGATTGACTGGTATGGGCGGGTGAATTTTGAATTTGAAGCGGTTCATATCCCTTTAGCAACATCTGAGTTGAGTGATTGGGAAATTAGTTGATCAACTGGAAGACCATGTTCAAAGAATGAACACTTGGGGGGATTCGACTCAACCTTATCCTTTCATCTCTATCCACCTCCCTCCCAATTGCCCCTCAGTGTCACTGCTAGTCTAGTCATTCGACTATCTCCCATGAGAGCATGTCCCCATTGTTAGTAGCAAGGTATCTCCCGATGCCAACTAGATAGATCATTCTGGCAGCTACCTCACAACTACCTGACCACTTCCCTTCTTTCCCAACCTTATCAACTCCACCTTGGCAGTGCCCCACCAACCACCACCACCTCTCTACCACTCTCAACTTGTCCATCCACTATTATACCGTTCATCTCAATTTATTTGACTGACTAGTTTAGCCAACCAGTTGGTTGGTCAATGAAAGACAATTTCCCCTCTCCTTCTAGTCAATTGAATGACACTCCAATCGACCTTTTGAAGTCTTAGATTAGCAACATTCATTGCAATCAACTGACTGAATCATTTGCAGTCGACCGATTGACAACACTACCATCAGCAACAATGTCTCAAGATGGCTCTGGATGAGTACTTTTCAACCACCTTCACAAAGGGAAGGGGAAGGAGCAATCTTAAACACCCACCCCTCACAACTCTCATCACCATCATGTTTTTTTTGGGGGGGTCACATTAAGGAACCCTAAGACTCTTTCCACTCTCCAGTCCCTGAAGACATGGAAGCTAATGTCAACATCATTGATGAGCTCATTGAGCACGCTTAGGCCACCCACTTTGCCCACCCAGCTTCACTGCCTTCCTCCTCTAACAAGAAACATATTGCCACATTCCAGAAAGATACATTCAATTCACCTATGATGACCATTTTCAGCGCTACAAAGACATGGTGACAGTGGGTGTTATGCTTCCAAGATGGTCATGCAAAGTCACTCTCTCAACCTTAGGTATTTGGAAATCCATCAATAACATTCTACAATGGAATCATGTCTCTTGCTATAAAATATACTTTATCTATGCTGACCTGACACTAGAGTTTCTGACGATCTTCCAAAAGATCTTCAATTTTGCAGAAAGGATCTAGTTGTTTTCAGTGTCTTCAGGGAGAATTACTCCCTCACTATCAACCAGATTACCTCTCTCATTTTCAATAGCCAGGACTCATCATGGTGTGAGGGCTTCATGGAGCACAGTTATCTAAATGTCCATCACTGGTATGATGCTGAAAAATTGTGGGCAGAACTCACTGACCTCCCCCACAATTCCCTTAGGGGGGAAAGGCCTCATGGCTGCACAACTCGATGGTCTGCTACATACACCAATTCTTGTTTTGCAACATCTATGGTCTCTTTAGGACGCAGGGCATCATCAACACCATGCATATGTACACCTTATCATGCCTTCTCAAAGAGGAGCCTTTCAACTAGGCGAGTGCTATTAATTACCACTTTCATCTCTAGACGGTCCAAAAGACCAACTCATCATTCATGTTGAGCCACTTTGTCACGACCATCATCGTCTCCCTGGGCTATACCCACATCCCCATTGAGGCCATCCTGACTAAGGGGAGTCATCACCTTATTGACATGTATTACCTCTAGGTCAGCCACATTCTATGCTTTGGCATCTAGGTAGGTATTTTTTCCCTCATTTTCTATGACTGTACTATTATAATCACATTTCCCCTTCATGCCAAGTTTGTTGTGATGTCCCTCTGCTATGATCTCAACAACCTTCCATCATGAATACAAAAATTTCTTCATGAGCATACACTCTTAAAGGACTCCATTCCTGAGGCAACAAATCACTGCCACAACTTCTCTTTGCAGGCGAAGGATGACGTGAAAGAACCTCCTCCACGACCAATACATCACACCAGATGCTACACCACTGAGGATGCAGGTCCATAGGGGCATTATATCTTCTATGAAATCCAATAGTAGTTGAACCATATTGAACATTTCCAGAAGCACATGGAGCATGAACAACAATGACATGGTCATCAACTTAGTCATGTATACCTTATGAAACATTCACGAGAGATAAGGCATGTCAACTATGGCCACTACCCCCCGCCCCCACTAGGACATATTACAAGGAGTATGAGGCTCCAAAGACTTACCCTCATCACACTTCCTAGTGCTAGAGACATGAGTTGGTCCCCTTGGACTTTGCATGATGCCTCATTTGATCCTAATGTATCACTTGCCCCCATCCACCCTCCACCTCCTCCACCACCACCAAGAGACCAAGGTGCTTTGTGTCCACCCTAGTAGTTATCTTCCCTCCATCTCGAATTTAATTTTTTCTCAGGATAAGCAAAATTTAAAGTTTGAAGTGGAGGCGTGTGGTAGGTACCCATTCCACCCACTCTATCTTAGAATTTTCTTTTTAGTATTTCTATCTTGAAATCTTGTTTGCATGCAATTTTAGTAGAAATTTTTGTTTCTCTTTTTTTGTATGAGTTAAAGCCTATATCTAGTCAGCCAGTAGTTTCATATGCATGTAGTCAATATATTCCCTTGATTGAAGTAAATTTCTTGTAATATTTTCAAAATACAACCTTTGTTAGAAATCATATGTCACCTAAGACCTTATGTATCACTACCCCTTGGAAAAGTTGGCAAGCCTTAATAGATAGATAGGAACCAACACAATGTGTCTTCATTTGAATTGTGGAAATAACCTGTAAAGTTTCTAGATTTTTTTCTTGTCATAGAATTATTTGAACTGATCTTATAATACTCACAAAGCTCTTAAATAAAAAAATTAGAATGCACAAGTTCATTCTCTTCTATACTTCTTCTACCACCTTCTTGTCGCTCAATTTTTCCAAAACATAAAAAATCAAAAGTAAAAAAATGTGCCAAACTCCATGTTTGGGGTGGCACACCCTCTCTCCCCCCTTCCACTTCTTCCATTCCCCTTGTATTTTATAGGGGCATACCACCAAGAAAATATGCCAAAGTGCACATCAAATAAATGTAATCAATGTAATTGCAACAAAGAAAATAAAAGTTTTTGAGTTGAATAGAGGAGAGATCATCTTCTTCCATACCTCCCTTCACTCCAATTTTCTACCTAGGGAATCTACATACCCCCAATGCACCAATAAGTAAACCACAGTCTTGTGTAAAAACTTATAAGAATTTGTGGGAGTACAAATAATAGAAGGAGTATAACATCTATTTCTTTGCAAGTCTTGAAATGGAAGCAAGTTGTGAAGAAAGTTCAAGTGGAAAGTGTGTGGAAATTGTGTTTTGTGGTTCCAGATTATCAGGGTTGCTTGGACATGAAAATCTGGTATGGACAAAGTAGTGTTATGCAAGAAAGGAAGACACATTGTCAATATTAATTAGTGGGTGTCTATAATTTTGTGTTGCTTGAGGATGACCAACGTTCAAGTTTAGGGTATTTTGATGAATGCATGTTCATCCATTTTTACCACATTTTTAGGTCAATTATTTAGCACATTTTGTTTCTTCTTTCCCACTTTTAGGAATTAATTGCCATTGCTTTCTTTATCTTCTTAAATGGAATTTTAATTTGTTTTATCTATTAATTGTAGAAAAACAACTTGATTCCACTCCTTCACTTTCAAAGATAAAATCCCTTAATTATTAATCATGTATTAGAAGTTCGGGAGGCTTTATTTACATAATCTCAGCCTCCCAGAAGACTAGTGGTCAATTGGCCCCCTCCGATCGACTGAATTAGTAGCCTGAGAAGGAACAAGACACAAACCCAATGAGTTAGTTGGCAACCCACCCAACCAAAATAACTCAATCAAAAAGGCATGTTTCCATCGAATTACCAATCGACTCACCTTGATTCGATTGCATGATTTACCTTTAGGCCAAAACACCATTTTAGTCAATTAACCAATTGGCCCGTAATTGCTTGACTGATCTTACTCAAAGATGATGTATCGGTTCTTCCCAATCAAACGGTTGGATCACCAATTGACCGACTAGAGCACTGGATCCAGACTCTTCTTGCACCACCAACTATGTTTTAGGGTTCCTTGGGAACTTCCTTCCCTATAAGGGAGTGGGTGAGTGTAAAACCAAATCATCTCATATCATATCATTACAGAGACTCCCTCAGGTTCATAAAGCAAGGGAAGAAATGAAGAGCAGGCACGTTCCCCACAGAGACCGTCAGAGTGTGAAATCCTTCTGGAAACATGATTTTCACCCCTTTCTTGTTTCTTTTATCACCATGATGGAGTAGTTTCTTCTATACTAGGACATGGGGAATATCCCCACAGCTTGTATTCTATCTTAGTTGTATATGACTTTGAGGTTTACATTAATAGATGTTTTCCAACCATTCAAATTTCTTGATTAATAAATTGATCCCTCATTTTTATTGAACATTATAATCCATGGTGATGAAATAAGATCATCCATGGGTTTAAACCTCAACTCAAACATGCAATACCTTGATGAAATACTTCATAGAACCTTGTCAAATGGTTCAACAATGATCTTACAAACATTGAAATCCCCAACTTTGAGAAAAATGCAACCTTTGCTACTTTTGTGTTTTTGCGAGGACAAAAATCTTCATAGTCCTGATCCGCTTAGTAAAAATTAAGGAGTTAAATAAGTTAAGATGACTAAATGATCTATGTTGGTGAACACTCAGACCCACAATATCTCTTAAAATTGGTTAAATATTAGATTTGATTATCCTTTTTACTTCTTCAATTCTTGATTTTGTTTTAGTCTAATCACTCTCTACAAATCATATTCTAAATATTATTCATAGTAATTGGTTTGATTGTTCTCTTAAAAAAATGTTGTTCCATGGGATCGATACCTTTCTATACTAAAAATTTACTTGCTTATTTACAAGTGGATTGTTTTCTATTAAAAGGTTAAACTCTAGGGATAATTTCTCTAGTGAATTTGTTGTGCAATCAATGCACATCAGTTTGCATATATCAAGGCATTGTCATAAAGGTACGATTTTATTTTTTTCTGCATTTTTTCTAAATTAAGAGTGAAAACTTGTATATCCTTAGTCCTTCATCAAATTCTTGTATAATCCCTAGCTCATATTTTGTGTATATCCATGGCTAGTAGAATGGAAGAAAAAGAAAAAAGGAAACAAGTTACCAATAACATCAATGAAATGAGAGATGGGGCTCCGTTGTATAGAGATGACCTCACCATTTAAGAAGTAACCATAGAAGGCAAAAAGAAGAATGAAGGAAAAGGATTTAAAAAAGAATTATATCTCTCTAAGGTATAAAGAATAGATATTGTAGAATTTTCTTGTAAACACCTTCAACATATACTCATCATAAGGATGAAGCATCCACAACATGCATCATTCCATCAGAAATTGTAGGAATGAGGAGACATACAATTTCATTTCATCTGTAATTTAGGTGTGTCATTTTGTTTTATTTCATAAATGACTTAAACTGTGTGAATCTTATTATATGCCACCCATTTCTTCCACCCAATTCTCTCTACGGTAGGCCACCTATAATAACTTATTTCCCTTCTTTCATCAAATGTAGGGAACAACATCCATTTAGATGATATCTTTCAATAGAGCAGTATAGATACATAGATATTGTGATACACTCATCACATTTATAACTTCCCATAATATATCTCTGCTTTGACTTACTAGTGTGTTAAGCAATCTAATTTGATGTTTTTCATTTTACTTGGTCGCTTTGATAGAAATTGCTTGCTTTGTGGTTGGAGATGACCGGTTTGGGTCTATTGGGTCAAGGATGATTGATATGATACAATTTGAATACATGTCTTTATTTTGAATGTTTCAACCAAATATAAAGTTGTGTTTCTCGATAATGAGTAATACTCAAATTTAGGGACTTTGATGCACATGATTTCACTCCATTTTGTGGGATAATTTAAGCATATTATCATTGGAAAACATCTAATATTCACAAGTTTTGCCTTAATAGCCTCTAGTATCTCTTGTATTCCTATATTGTCTAATTTTAATGCAATTGATTCCAAATTATGTATTTTATTATAGCCTGATGCAATGTTTGCTTCATTGAAGATAAAAAGGTATAGGTTGAAGAAAATCTTTACCACTGACATCATTGCCAATACTACCAACATGGAGAAAAAGAGGGAAACTCACAAAAGCACATCGATAAAATTGAGATTGGACATGATACCAACGTGATGCCAAGTCGGTGCCATGGATGATCACTTTGGGGGCTCCAACAAGAATGATAAAAAAAACTTAATATAATCTTAGTACCACCAAAAGTTAGTTTGGTATCACTGAGATAGACCTTCCCTAGTCAAGAAAAAATATAACTTAGTGTTGGTGGCACCAAGATTTCCCTAATGAAAACAAATAATAAAGGAAACATTCAACAATATGTTGGATAGGTTGTATTTTCAACTCTTTGGTCAAAACTGAAGAGGATAGTCAGAGAGAGGGCATCAACCATTTTTGCAAGAGGTTGGAGATAGAGGAGATAGAGATGTGGAGAAGTGGATCAGGGATCATACCAGCACCTTTGAGGAGCAGTCTGACAATTGAAACACTGTCTAGTTGTAGTAATGTTTAGAGGGGGTCATCCTCACACATGTTTATATGGATTTTCTCCATTCTTTATGCTCTTCTTATTCTTCTTAAAACCTTATTTTGATCTTTCATTAAGCATGAGGGGCTAAAACCCCTACTCTTTAGGACCCAAGAGTATACCGATGTTGACTTTGCACATGATTATGCTCAGTTTGATATATATTTCTTTGCTTCAAATTTTTATAATGAAGTTAATTGATTTTCCTTATTTGTTCTTAATCACCATAAGTATGTATTAGATTATTAATTACTATGAGAGTGAGAGTAATAATTGAGAAAACATGATCAACATAATCAATAATGAACTAAAACAATGAGATAACCATTGTAAGGTTGATTGTCCAAAGAGAGATGATATCATTTATCCTGCTGTATTGATACTGTGAGAGCATGTTAGCAATATGGTTAAATAGTGTGTTTCACTGCAAGAGCAGGTAGTAAAAACTATATACACTTAATCAAAGAGACATAGATCATTTATTTTAATTGAAGATCACTCATGCATGAATCAAATTGTGAATGGTATCCTAAAGATCTCATTAATTTGATCTCAACCCCTTTTGATTCTTTTCTAGTTTCTGTAAATTCTTAGTTTAATCAACTACTACAACTCTTTCATCAGCCCTAGATGGTCTTCTTTTGTTAGTAGTGGTCCCTGGTAGTCCCAATTCCCTGAGATCAACAATTGAGGCTTCTTTGAGCCCCTTACTACTCTGACATGTACAATTGAGTATCATAAACACATCTAAGTCATGTCAAATGCTTAATAGGAGAGTGGATAGGAACCTATGAAGCCTCAATCCCAAACTAACAATCCCCTTCAATGAGAAAAAATTATTGATGGGATCCCAGACTCATAAATTGATGATAGGGAAATGACAAGGTCCCAAGCTTGCACCAATAGATGGTGGCAAATCTCTATTTCCTAAAAAACACTAGCATTGGTTCTTAGTAGGAAAGTGCCTTACATATTTTTGTGATACATTGGCGATGTGTCTCAATGAAGATAATGTGATGACCCTCTCCCTCTCTCTTTTTATGTCTCATTCATTATTGGTCTCCTCTCCCATCGAATTATATAAACCTCTATTGATTGTATAGCTTGAGGAACTGTCATATGATGATTGCAATGATATACACATAATATAATTATTAGTAAAGGCATTTCTATTTTTTATCGGATGTCTCCGAAGAGATAAAGGAATTTCTATTAGTTATGTTTTAGTATGAAATAGTTATTAAACATAATAATATGATAAGAATGCATTACTCAATGACATGTAATTTTGGGTTAAGGACCTAAGCATGAGATTGTATAGGTTAAGAGTATTCATTCTTGTCTAATTCCCTAGAAAGATACTACTATGGAGATTAGGACAACTATAATACATAATCCAAGTATGTGTGTTGATGTATGAGACATTTCGTTGGTCATGATATATGATATCAAGTCAAAATACAGGTACTTGTTATGAGCATGTGTATCGGGCATACCCAACTTGAGTATCATACATGGAATCCAAAAATGCATTCAAGATCATATCGCAGTGTGACAGTGGTGATTGTGGTACTTGGACCTAAAGTCACTAAAATGATCACATGTTTTTCAATGTACTTCATCTTTACAAAAGGTGACATTTATAACAGTTTCCATACAAGTTATGCTTGGGTGCACTATGCCACATGTGGAATAGTCTGAGTGATGTAGATCGAATTTCTCCTTCCAATTGGAGTGTATCCTACACACTTGATAAGCAATAGTATGAAATGCATGATCATGCTCATGTGAGTCGATATATGATATTTAGCTCACATGTATCTCAATTGTATACTTAAGATCTAGAAACATAGATTGAACATTAAGAGCATGATGATTCCATACTTTAGATTCAATTCGGATATCAAAGACAAAGGGATTATACAACCACTATAACACTACACACAAGGTTGTACATGTTCAACTTATCCAATCACTTGGATTGCAATGAAGTGTTTCTAGATATCAATCATTGATTGTGAAATCATAATTTGATTACATACGATACTACCTATGTGGAGACCGCCATCAAACTGGCATCCAAATCATTACTAACTATGCAGAATTACCATAAATAGTGGATTAACAAAAATCACTAAAAATTAAAACCATTTTGCACATAGATCCTCTTTTAGGAAATTCTTACAAAAAAACCAAAACTGTATATACATGTGGTTAATATCATACATACATTGTAATGTCTTATCTCAAAGACAATAAGTGCTAGTTGCTTTACTTTAACATGTACAACAACAACATGAAAACTTCAAGATAAGAAAACAAAAATCTCAAGTCGTTCGTAAAAACCACTAAGAACTATCTCCCAAGGACCTGAGAGTATAGAGACAACACATAGACTTCTATCTGCAAGACCCTGACAAACAACATACTCAACCGGAGATACTACTGCTGTCCTTGCTGATACGATCCTTCTTTTGCACTCCAGCTCCTAGTCCCTCATCCGCTTCCACCTAAAAATTGTGGATCCCACGGTGTGAGACTATTGTCCCAACGAGAGATATAACTCTCTACCAACAATATTATTATCACAAGAAATAGTAAAGACTAAACAGAAGGTATTTTATGCAACTAGCAGATATATTTAATGATAAAAAATTATGAAACATCTATTTTCTTGAAAAGGAATATGAAGAACATGCATAACATCTATCTACTAAGATGTATGAAAGTAATAAGGTATCAACCAATGTTTTCCATATTCAATCCTTAAGCAGATATGTTACAAAGAAAAGCATAATTGGATTTATCAGATATTTTCATATTCACTAAAACACATAGTCCACTTAGAATCTCAATCTTCTTATTATCATCATACTTGGGTATTCAAACCCTTAATTCATCACTAAGCACTGTCACCACTTAGCAGATAATCATTACCTCTGGTTCATCAGACTAGGGTATTCATTTACATAGCTCACTGAATCTGTATCATATAACATCATAGCTCTTCCTTAGCCATGCTCATTGCCTTATGATGCCTGTATGATTAATATATCATGCCATCAACAATTTCAAACATATTTCTTAATCATGCAATACTAAACATCACATTTTGCCTAATGAATTAGGGTTATAATCAATCAATTAGGGTTTCAAGATTTCATTAGCAAAGATTTAGTCTAACTCATACTCCACTCTTCTCAGGAGTATATGTTGATCACATGATTATCTTTCCAATCTTAGTTTCTCTCTCATCCCTATTAGGATGTAGATTACTTAATTCACCTCTTTAAGGTCTACCAGCTTATTATTATCAAATTGAATTAGACTTATTGTGTCTCAATATTGCATTAATCATATTCATTACTTAGACAATATTACTAAATAAAAGAATGTCTACCATATCGGGTAGCATGGTGGATAATGTTATGCTATCATGTTTGAAGATGCATATATCATCATGAAAAGTATCCTTATTAATCATGTGGTGAAACACACCTTCATATCGGGTTTAGGGCATATCCCTAAACACCATATCGTGTAGTTAGGTTGGATTAACTATCTATTTACCTTTTATCACCTTTAGTCAACCTCATAACATGTAGGGGTTAAACTATTACCCTCATATCGGGTATAGAGGTGTATTGGGTTCTCATATTGTGTACTAGGGTACACCATATTGGGTATGCCATTATGGATTTACCATAAATCACTCAAACAATATTATATTTATTTGAATTTGTCATATCGATCTTCCATATCAGTTTTCCACCATATCAATTTTCCTATTGGATTTCCATATTGGATTTCATCTTGGGTTTTACCTATTGTGTCCCCACATTGGATTTGCCATATTGTGATCCTATGATGACTACCAAATCGTGTTCCCATGTTGTCTATCATATCAAGTTACATCTTTGAATCATCATATCAGTTTACCTCATGGATTTCACCATACCGTGTACCCACATTGGGTGATATCATGTTGCCATATCATGTTCCTATATTGAATATCATATCGTGTTCCCATGTTAGATAAGAAACTTGAATGCTAGTTCTTTTCTTGACAAGATGGATACTAAGTTACCCTTTAACCCGGCACAAAGTAATGGGGTATATCAAGCTTTTAAAAGAAAAGAGTTGCATAACATATCAGATTTCTATATCTTCATATAGGGTTTACTCATATCGTGCAAAGGTGTTGCTTTACCTTTGTATTGTGAATAACATATAAATAGGAATCTCCCATATCATCCATAGGACTTGTTTTTTACAAAGTATGACCTACCTTCATATCAGATTGACTTCTATATCAGATTCCTTATCAGTTTTCAAAAGTCTTCAACCCATATTGGGTTGTCCAATGATGATGTCATCATCATCAACCTAAAGATCATTATATAACTATTCAAAACCATGGAAAACAGTCCTAACTTCTTATTGAAACTAATGAATATATCAATTGATAAAAGGAAATCCGAATTTAAAAGAAATCAACAAGTTGAACGATATTGAAGAAAAGATAATAATATTGATGGGTTCAAGTTATATAACCCGCCTCTCAAGTAGCTTTCAAACTTCAAGCTTCACTCCTCACGTTCTAAGGTTGAAGATGAACCTTCTCTAAGTTCCAATACTTGAGCTCCTAACCTTTGCACGATATCTCCAATCACAATGGACGCTATCTCCTTCTATGACCTAGTTGGCCGATATCTCTTACCCTTGGCCGATATCAAGCTTCACCATTCAACTCTCCTCACTACGCACGACACAAGAAATTTTGCACAATATAAGAGGAAAGTTTGCTAACAAGATTCGAAAATCTTACTAACAAGTTAAGGTCAAGGTATTTATACTAAGGGTTTATGGAAAAGAGTGCAATAGGTGTCATTAGATAAAGTTACTTTATGCCACCTAGCCATGCAAGGTTGACTCATACACTTGCATGCATGCCATCATTATTTTGCCATGCAAAAATAAAAGTTCATGGATACTATAGAATATAAGGGTCGACTCTTGAGTTATCTTCTAGGGCGAGTCTTCTTCCACTTACTATATTATAATATCCAACTCAATCCTTTCCAAAAAAAGTTGCAAACCGATTCTTATTTCTTGTTTGAAGTGTCTTTCCCGTTATGGGCCAAGCTAAGGCTCAAAAAATGATAGGAGGCTCTCTTATGGCTCTATGGATGATAAGGACTTCTACTCTAAGTCCAAAACTCGATATGGCTCATGTGCATAGCTTTCAACTTATGCATTTTCTTGGTCTTTTCAGTATTAAGAGTGCTAACACTTTAGGGTGATTCAACATATTGTCTCTTTATTCTCTATCTCCTCTAGATAATACTAGGCAAGAGTAGAAGAAATCTAGAGGTAGTATTTTACACATTAACCCTTTTTCTTGGGTGAATTGCACTTTTCACTTAGATTATCATATAATGCATACATAGTTTGCGTATAAGCTCAAATTTGAAAATATACTTCACAAAGGGGCTTAATTACTTTTCAAAAGATAAGAACACGTTTATAAGCAACTTACTTAAGCAAAACTCCTAGGGTTAAGAAATAATCCAGGCCAGGGGTGTTACAACCTATGTAATGTGGAGCCTATGGGGTCACACACATAATATGCACTAGGATGAGGAGTATAATCGTGGTCACAAGTTGAAATTGGTTACTGAAAGGTTTAGGTAATCATTAGAACAATTGACAGTTTGTCTAAATCCAAGTGATCTATTGGATGGACCAATCAGTCGAACCAACAAAAATTAGACTAGTCGATCGATTGGAAGGTCCAGTTGATCAAATGCATAAGATCAACACAATCAATTGATTGTAATGTCTAATTATTTGATTGAGCAAGATTAGTAAGTCAACTGACTAATTCTTGAATGTTCTGATGTTTTTTAGTCAATTGACTAAATGGGATAGTCATATGAATGACTATCTGCAAAAATATGCTTAAATACATATGATGTTTTGTGTTTGTTTTCCATTTTATTTTAGAAACCAATGATCCTTCCTCACATTTTTAAAGGGGCATGAAATCTTGGGTTTTGTTTACAACTTTTAATATGTGAACCTTATCTGTCATTACCCATAAGGGAAGGAGAGAGAGCACAAACTAGCACATTATGAATGAGAGACTAATCCGTCCATTCTAAATCAAGCAATGTGGGATGTGGGTTTCCCAATTTTCATGTGGAGTATGTAGAGAAACATATGTCACACAATTGTGTTTGGAGGACAAAGCAAGTTGTCACCACTATGAGTAATGTCCATCCCCACATGTGGAACATCTTAATATATACTCTGTGACAATGTATATATGAAGAACCTTTTTTCCTACTATATCATTATCGACACGATATATTTATGGAAAAATCAAAATTTTATTGCTTCTAATGCACTTGTAGCCTCCATATTTTTCAATAGTTGTGGTAAAATCAAAACTTTATTGCTTCTAATGCACTTATGGCCTCCATATTTTTCAATAGTTGTATCAGTGTTATGTAAATCTATGATATACTAAGATTTACAATTGATATGATCATATTTGGGTTTAAATTTTTTTGTGTAATTGCATACAATATGAATGATAAAATTACTAATATGCATATCCCATAACTCCATATATTTTGCAATCTAGATTTTTGAGATAGAGGATGGGGTCAACTATGAAAATATGGTTCTTCATAGTGCAAAGAAGTACAGCTTCATAGACATTTTTCTGGGGCACTGATACTAAGATCCGACAAAGCGCGACATCCCCTCAACCCCACATAGGGGAACTAACCATGTGCATCCCATCTTAATTGCATGGATGTTGAAAATTAATCCTAAGGGGATTTCCTATATGTAAAGATGTAATACTTAATATACATGATATATTATAGCTAAAAAATTAAACACATCACCTTAGATATATGTTTAATGTGGTGTATGTTTGCATGATTATGTCCAACTTCATTCTATTTTTGCATAACATGGATGTGAATGGATCTTTTTGATTTAGTATTTGACTTGCAAGTTGACACTCATATCCTTTTATTCCTTATTTAATGGTTCATATTCCTTATTAAATCCTATTGAATGTAACTCAAGGGTTTTATATATCATGAAACCCTAGATAGGAATAGAATTAGTATTAATTGACTTTACATGATGAGGAAGCCTTGATGGTACAACTCCAAGAAGCGTCCATGGAGTCGTTCATCGTGGTGCAACACAATAATATGTTTATGTGGGAGTTAAAAGTTTGATGATGCATAAGTTGCAAATGACCTTATATGGACAATAATATTTTATGGCTCCAAAAGGATTACCTTATCATGGCCATTACTAATGTTTTAGGTTTGTGGATTGTGCATATGATGTGTATATGATACATATTACAAGAATGTGGTGTTTGGATATGTATATGTATACAAATAAAACCTCCAAAATGAAATATTAAGTCTTAGATGATTTCCACTGTGCAATACGCATGTAAACCTTGGTCGACTATGTGTGGTTACAATAGAAGCATAATGTGTTGTCTATCTTGGGGAAGGGTAATATATATGTGGGTTTGCCAAATCATGAACCATATTCGATTGTGTTAGTCTTTGGGTTGGACATAACTAGTCAATATTGATAGTCTTAGCACCTAGAGGCATATGGATGGTTTATGAAAAAGAGTTGCAAATCCATCTTATTCAGAGCTACATTAGATGGAATTGGCCAATATTTCCTACCTAAACAATCAAGTTGTGGCTGATCAACCAAAGCTGACTCGTGTCTTGATGAAATAATGATCTTGACCCACTAGGAAATTGTTCCTTACAATCTTCAAAAATAATAGTGAGGTCTATTAATTTGAAACATTTAAGTTATATTTGACTAAAGAATAAATGAATATTGATAAAACTTTTTCAAATCAAAATATCAACTTATGCATATTCTTCTTGTAGATCAAATGGAAAACAAAAAAAGCCATGTTTCATTTCAATCGGTCCTTGAGAAGAAAAAATTTATGGAGATAAAGTACATGGCTGGTTCATAACTCTTAGAGTTATTCACACACATGAGAGTAAGCTCTATGTCCTTGATACACCAATATTCAATGAACAAACTTCGAATGTTGCAATGGTAGAAAGGGAAGCTTATTGTAAGCTTCCAATGACACCATAGACACCAACTGTATCATGGTGTGCCCTATGAGTCACGACTTTCTGAAGCAACATGAGAACATGGGCATTTTTGAGATGGTAACACATATGTATAACATGTACACAGAACAATAAAGGTAAGAGAGGTATGAATTAGGGGTGGCAATCGAGTTTGGTTTGAGTAGGTTTTATTTTTGGTCATTTTGGCTTGACACTTTTTGGATAGACCTTAAACTTGCAAAAGATGGAATTTTGGGTCGAAACCATTGACCCTAACCTGACTCCAAATAATTTAGGGTCCATATGGTCTAATTTGTAAATCCAATACCAAGAGAACAAAAAAAAATGCTATGATTTGTCTAATCATTGATAACTATCAAGTGTAATTAATATATTTATTGTGATTAACTTATAATGTGATTGAGAAACACATATTAAGCCTATTATATTTTTTTATAGAGTTTTATATGGAATTCATAATATAAGTAGTATAATAATCATACAAATCAATAAAATATCATGTATGATTGCCAAAATAAAGTCCAAACCCAGACCCGACCCTAAATTAGTTTTGGGTTCTTCATGTTTGGGTTAATTTCAGGTCGTGTCAAAAAACCTTAGACCCTAAGCCCCCTTTTTTTGCATCTGGGTCGGATCATTTGGGCAGGGTCTTATTTTTCCAGCTCTAGGTATGATGTCTTCAAGGTAGTATCTATGTGCAATATGGAAGAAGGTAATCTAGTTGGGCCCCATGTGCTCAAGTTGATTAGGTGTGTGGTAATCCTAGAGAGACTAGGATTTTTCCTTTAGGCCAAGAGCTGGCCACATACATGGTCTTGCAATTTTCTCCAGAATCATATAGTCAACTTTTCATGAATTATGATGTGACAATTTTTCAAAGCCATTGTTAGAGCTACTTGGCATGTAGATAACAACTGAATCGTAAATGAAGAAGGAGAAGCCCAAATCCATGTTGATGGTGAGGGAAGTTCGAGGGCAAAGGAAAATCTAATAAAAGTTCTAAGTCTAGCCAAAATTCTAAGTCTTCTATACTTAAGGCAAAAGGAGGAGTGGGTAAAGAAGGAAATTGTCACCATTGTCACTAGGCTAGACATTGGAAAGAAATTTTCATCTCTACCTAGAGGAACTAGAAAAGACAAAGTAGGGAATAAAGATCTTCACTTTAAGCATATATGTTGTTGAGATATTTTTTCTACTTCTTCATCATGGGTATTGGATACTAGATGTAGATCACACATATGTTCAAATATACATGATCAAAAAAGAAGTAAACCCTTTGAGAAGGTAGATGTGGAACTATTTTTTGCAACTGGAGCAAGAGTTGTTGCTACTAATGTAGTTTCCTATTATTTATCTATGCCTAGTGGGCTTGTAGTAGAGTCAGAGAACTACTATTATGTACATGCCATAAATAGGAACATCATTTACAAATCATATTTGGCCAAGAATGTTTTTGAATTCCACATCAAGAATGGTCGTGGTTCTAACAATAAAGATGAGATCTTTGGTTTCCATGAAGCTATGTATTATGATCTACATTTATTAGATCCTAAGATATGCATATATAACATAAATACTATGAAGCTTAAACTTGATCAATCACATAAAATTTATCTACAACATTGCCATCTAAGACACATAAATGAGAAGAATTGTTGTAGACTCTATATATGTGATATATAGACTCATTTGATTTTGAATAATTAGAGATGTAAATCTTGTTTATCAGTGAAGCTGAAAAAAAATCTCCATTTACAAGTAAGAGTGAAAGGCGAGTAATCTATTAGGACTCATACATAATTATATGTGTGTACATTTTAGAACAAATTCCAGAGGTAGGTATTACACCACATCTATTGATGACCTAGTAGATTAGGTCATACATTATTAATGTAACAACATTAGTTAGAATTTTTTGAAAAGTTCATGGAATTCATGAATGAAGTACATATCAACTTGTCATAAATATTAAAGAACTTGGATTATATCAAGGTGGTGAATACTTATGCTTAGATTTTGAGGTCCTTCTGAGAGATTATGGTTTTGTATCACAATGGAAATCACCTAAAACACACACAACATAATGGTGTATCATAAATAAGGAATCACACCTTCTTGGGCATGGTACGATCAATGATGATTGTATCCAATCACTTCCTTTTTTGGAAATGATTTAGAAATATAATGTTTACACTTAACTTATAAAATGTTACAAGAAAATCATATGACATATGGATTGTGAAACATCCAACTGTGCCTTTTATAAAGATTTGGGGATCTAAAAATTATGCCAAGAAATAATTCTCTGGGAATCTTGAAACTAAATTAGAATAATGTCCTTTCATTTGATATCCTAAGGAAACTAAGGTAATTATTTTTATATTCCATCTGATAAGAATGTGTGTATTTACAAAACTATTATATTCCTCAAAATGGAATTTATTTAAAAAAGAATTAGTGCAAGGAAAAAATAACTCAATAAGTTTGAGACCAACAAGATAACATTGAACCTATGGAGTTCAATAATGAACAAGAGGAGCCACACACTATTTTAGAATCTCAAGTTCCTCCTATATCACAAGGGCCTCGAAGGTCTAGTAAGGCACATCTTGAGAGAGAGAGAGAGATTTGAATTTCTTGTGACTCAACAAGACGATAAGGTGGTCATGGGTAACGATGAACCAAAAACCTACAATGAGGCTAATGAGGGACAAAATTCTAAGAAATGGCTTGAATACATGAGATATGAGATGGAATCCATGTATACTAACAAGATATGGACCTTGTTGCATCAACCTGAAGGGTTAAAACCCATATGATGAAAATGGATATTCAAAAATAAGAGTGACATGGATGGTAATGTAAAAACCAACAAAGGTCAGTTGGTTGCATAAGGTTTCAAGAAAGTTCAAGATGCTGACTGCAATGGAACCTTCTCTCCTATTACCATGGTTAAATATATCAACATCATGCTTTCCATTACAACTGCAATGACTATGATTTATAGAAAATGGATGCTAAAACCACATTACTTAATAGAAACATCCTTGAGGATGTGTACATGACACAACCTGAAGGTTTTATCACTCCAAATGAAGATAAGAAAGTCTAGAATCTACAAAGATAAATCTACAGATTGAAGGAGTCATCTTGGAGCTAGAATGTTTATTTTGATGAGACAGTTAAAGAGTTTGACTTTATTCAATATGAAGACAACCTTGTGTTAAACACGGAAAACATTGTGTAATCCACTCATATTTGTTGGTAAATCCAATGTTTATGCCTCTTTTCTAACATCTTAGATGATAAGATAAGTCACCATGTGCTTAAGAGAAAGTGTACTCTTCTTACCAAACTTCAAAACTCCCTTAGAAGGTAAAGTCTATGAAAAATAGTCTCTAACTTGGAAATCAAGCAGGCCCCTAGCATGTTAGTGGGAGAATATATTATATTGCTCATATTGTATGTAGATGATATACCATAGATGGGGAATGACATTCCTTTTCACAGTTAGTTGAAACTTGGTTGGGAAATACCTTCTCAAAGTGATGAAAAGGTTCAACATGAAAGGGTCTAATAGAGGAAACTTACCCGTAGTGGAATATGTCTATCTAGAGCTCAATATTCTAGATATTAGAGGAGAGGGCACAAACAAGTTAGATTCCATATGCTTATGCAATTGGATTTATAATGATGTGATTATATGTACATGTTCCATCATCTTGTATGCTTTAATATGACAAGAAAGTACCATTCAACTCCTTGTGAAGGTCATTGAACTACCATAAAGAACATCCTTAAGTACTTGATAAGAACTAAGGATCAATTAATAATTTATGGAAGTGAGGAAGAGCTAGTTATATAGGGTTAAACTAACAGAAGCATCCAAACTGACGAGGATAATTATTGATCACAATCAAATTTTGTACTATGCCTCAATAGTTGAGCTATAAGTTGGTAAAGTTCCAAGTAAGAGAAAATGGTCGATTCTAGAAAAGAATTTGAGTATATTGTTGCATCCTACGCAACAAAATAACTTGTATGGATAAAAAAAATTCATTTGAACTTGGGGTGGTTCCAACCATTGACGATGTAGTAGAGTTATACAATGACAGAAAGTGATCCATTGCACAAGCTAAGGAACCCATATCACATCAACATTATACAACATTATCATCTCATACATGATATTTTACATAGGGGAGATGTTGAGCTTTACAGAGTGCCAAGCTGAGAGGAGATGATTCCGTTAGATGGAAATATAGTATGAACTAACCCTATGATGAAAGAACTTACACACTAGAAGCATGATGGTCATGTTAGATCACTTGGAATTAGATTCATGAGTGATAAACTCTAGTGTAAGTGGGAGATAGTTGGTTGTATGCCTTGAGATCTAATCATATGATGATTATTGTTGTATACATTGTGTTTGATTTTATAATCATAAGGACATTTCTACCTTTTATGTTTACATCAATATGATATGATAATAATGTCCTAAGAATGTGTTACATAATGACATGGGATTCTAGGTTGAGTACATGAACTTGTGATCATGTGTATGATAAGAGTATTCATTCTTGTCCGAATCATAGTCAAACATTATTATGGAGTTTGGATGACAATAAGATACAAGACTAGTATGTGTCCTAACAAATGACTACATCTCATTTGTCAGGATATATGATATCAAGTCAAACACATATGTACTTGTTAGAAAGTATTGTACTGGGAAGACCAAAATCGAGTATGATGCATGGAAGCCAAAAATGACAATTAGAATCATATCTCAATGTGACAATGGTGACTCTGGTCCTTAGACTTGGAAGTCAATACAAATATAAAATCTTGTTTAGTGTATTTTAATGTTACTCAAGATGACCTTGAATTGAGTACATTGCGACACATGTGGGTTATTTTGAGTGATGTAGCCAGAATTTACACCTCCAATTGGAGTGATATCATGGACAAATGATAAGTGAGACTATGAAATGCATGGACATGCTCATGTGAGTCGATATATGATATAGAGATCACATGTTTCTCATTAGTCTGCTTTGGAGCAAGAAACATAAACTAAACATTAAATGGGTGGTAATTCCATGTGTTGTATTCAATTCAGATATCAAAGACTACGGGATTATGCAATTACTGTAACACTGGTCACAACACTAGGATAAAGTTGTTCTCCAACTTAGTCTAATTATTTTGTACAAATTTATTGTTGCTTGATATCACTCATTTCTTATTAAGTCATAATATGATTTCATACATCGCCAATAATGTAATGTGGATCTTATAGGGTCACACACATAGAATGCACATGGAAGAGGAGTATAATTGTGGATACAAGTTGAAGCAATTACCAAAAGGCTTAAATAATACTCTAGAACAAATAACAGACTATTTATAATCCCAATCACTTAATTAGAAAGCCCAATCACTTGATTGAAAAGCCTAATCACTTGATTAGAAAGGCCAATCAATCTAATGGACAAAGATTGGATTATTCAATCAATTGGAAGTTCTAGTCAATCAAGCGGTCATGATCAACCTAATCAGTCCACTAGACAAGATCAATTGAGAAATTATAGAAAATCTTACTGTAGTTCGAACAATAAACTAAACTGTCTAGTTGATCGTCTAGTTGTCCATGAGTGGCTGCTTAGATGCAATCGTCACTGCATGTTTGTTCCCCAGTTTCATTGACAAACCCTACTTCCTTCCCCCTATTTAAAGGGGCATGAAGACCAGCATTTTGGTTACAACTTTTGACACGTGACCATTCCTACACTCAAGGGAAGGAGAGAAAGCACAACACTGGCATGTTTCCAGTGAGAGGTTTCTCCTTCAATGTCGTCTCAAGTAGTATGATGTAAAGAACCTAGTCTCAATGTGGACTGCATAGAGACACACACATTATACAACTATGTGTGGAGGATATCCTCAACTAACATAAGAGTGCCTCAATGAACAACATATATCCCCACTTGAGGAACGTCTCTGCATCTACTCCTTGGCATGGTATATCTTACACACATTTTCCCACTATATTGTTACCTACAAGATTTACTCCTGGGAAAATGTTTTTTTTATTGCTTCTATTGTAACTACCACCTCCATATTTCCTAACAAAACCCCCTTATCGCTTTAAACCTATGCTATTTGAGTCACTTCTACAGATAAAACCGAATCAACTATTTGGTTCATTAGTTGTCAAGGTCGACGAGATGCCTCCGGATGATAAGAACATGTAGTGTGGTCGATAAAGTTGTAGCACTTGCTTGAGACCTACATGCGGTGCATGCATGAACATCTTCTTCCTCAGGTGATCACAAGATCTTGTAACATGGTCTAAACCCTAACCATATAAACACGATCTTCTTAGTCTAAACCCTAGTCACATAAGAATGCTCTTCTCTATCTTATTTCCATGTTGTTCTTCCCTCTTTTCTTCCTTGAGACATGTCCATGGAAATTTATTACCTAAGTTCCACCTAGGGGCTAAAACTGTTCTTATTCTTCCTCACTCTTGTTCCCTAGTTGCTTTATGTTTGTGGAAGAGTGTTTTTTGAATCTTCGATTGAGAAAAACTTAGATATTTTCATCTAGTCCATGAAAAAGATGTTTTATGAAGTTAGAGGAGTAAAACTTGGAGATTTAGCTTCTTATTGTGTTCTTTGGGGTGGACTTACTTTCCAATGTATTTAAGGGAAGTTAAACTTATTGCATTTATCATCTACATTGAGCCTGCAAATCTTAAACTTACTATAAGCCCCTAATATTCTTACAAATTTATATCTTGTGAATTGCTTGGTCATGAAAGATAGTAATTCGAAAATTCATGATCATTCTAATTTCATAATAAAACTCCTTGATGTTTAATACATGCTTAGTTATACATGCATGTACGTAGATTTAAATTATAAAGAAAAATACTCTTAAAAATGGTTCCTTCATGGTGTTTTTGTACCATATGATGGAATTTCAAATTACATATGTGCCTTGCTCTTTGGAGGTCCCCTATAATGTTTTTATTGATTTTTCTTAGATGTTACATTATTGGAGTATTTTTGGAAATATCCATTAGTTCAGAGTAGCTCTTTTATGCAAAAATTTGGTTTTTTATTCATAATATCACAATTAATGCTACTTACACATTTTAAAAACTAATACTAACATTTTTTAGGGTGATAGGTTTATGTAAGACAAAGTGAAATTGATAATTTCATGTGTATTTCATGTTCTGGTGAGGTTTTGACCTTGGTATTGTCATTTTTGGAAAATATGGGCTTGTGAATCCCTAATTTGAATGTGTGGGATTACTATGGTCGAGAGTGGTTCCATGTACCTTGATTTGGTAGTTGAAATTGTATGGTAATAGATTTTATATATAATGAATTTGTGAAGACATAACTAATATTTAAATTACTTGCATGTCGCTTGTAAAAGTTTTGATTGATGTATTCAAAAAATGAGTAATATATTTAACTAATAAAGTCTATCCCTAATCATGTAGTGCCTTGAGTTCTTAGATATCTTTCCTTAAGTTGGTGGCAAAAATAGAGAAATGTGTTAATATTGTAGAAATTTAAAAATTGTGAGAAGATACTCAGATCCATAGATTAGTGAATATGTAAGGATGTTTGTGGTCAGAAAACATCAACATCTTAAATATAATGTGGACTCAATTTATTATAATGGACTAATGATATGTGATAGAGAGAGAGAGAGACATGACCAATTCTCTTATATTTTGGGTTTTTTTTACCTATTTTTAGTGTCATGACAAGAGTACTCGAGACAATCCTATGATATATGTGGACTGGACTTTGAGAAATCCACAATATCTGGTATTTATGCACTAAACCTTTGGTTAGCCTCTCTCTAAACTTGATGTATGGAGATATATAATAGAGTTTGGTAATCCCTATATCTTATATGAGGCTCGCCTAGGTTTTGCAATTAGTATCTAGTAGTTTGAGTGGTACACTTAAACCACACATGGAATAATAAAATAACTAACCTAGTCGTGTAGTATATATGCCTAGTTTTTATTTGGGAATAACTGTGGATTTTCTGTTGTATTATTCTACTTACTCAAGTATATTATATGTGATTCCTAATTTGTATCTGTATTTGAATCTATATAGTATATATGTGGTTCTTTTACTTACTAACTTTCAATTGTTGAAGTATTATATTTTTGGAACCTAGGAAAGGCTATGTCATTTTCTACAATGCATGGAATAATGGTTTGAGATGTGTGTTTGACGCAAGACAAGAACATGATTTCTTTTGCTTCAAGGAAGCTTTAGAAGCGCAAGAAGAACTGCCCAACTCATGAACTAGACTTAGTGGTTGTGATTTTAGCTTTGAATGTTTAGAGGCATTATCTTTATGGGGATAGGTGATACATTTTCATAATTCAAAAGAGTCTACAATATATTTTTGAAGCAGAAGTTACATGAGATAAAGGAGATGGATGAAACTTATAATGGAATATGACTATACCATAGCCTATAACCCTAGAAAGGCACATGTAGTGGCTTATGTGTTGAGAAGAAAGTCATCTTCATCTATGTATGGAAGTAGAGTACAATTACAGTCTATGGCTTGATACAAGAGAGACAAGTTGGTGTCTCTTTAGAAGATGAATGTTCCATTGGTAGTTTCCTATTGATAAGTTTGACGTTATAGTAAAGGTTAAGAAAATTTTGAAACAATAGGTAAGAGATGCAAAACAAGATGATACCATGGTACAATACATCATTGTAGAGTTTGGTAGCTAGGAGCGTGATGGGTTTCATGAATCATAGGACAAAATAGTGTTTTCTCATAACAAGATGGTAGTTCATGATATTTTTGTGGTTTGAGGAAGATGGTTCTTGAAGAGGCACATTCCTTTATGTATGTGATGCATCTTGGTAGTAAGAACTTGTACTGAAATCTTAAGGATCTATATTGGTGGTCAGGGTTAAAGGGTGGCATGGTAGAATTTGTATCTAGGTAGTGCCTCTTTTACCTTCATAACTTTACATATTTTACTTCTATAAATCTTCATAATTTTGAAATTTCAAGAATAATTTCCCTAATCACCTCTTTCTACCCTTTTTATATAGAAAACCATGTGGGATACAACCTAAAAAACTCATCGAGTAATGAGAGTAAAGATCTCAGTGCCCACCAAGACTTCTCATATTGGTGCCTGATGATTCACAAGTCTTGATGCCACCAAGACTTCTCGTCTCGATTCCTGATGATCCACAAGTCCCCATGCCCGATGAGAATTGAACTCCCAGTTCATGATGGGAAATGAATTCCCAATGCCCAACAGATCCCTCACCTCGATGCCTAATGGATATTGTAGATAACAACGAGCAACGAGATTCCTATTTTTGGTGCATGATGACTCCTATCCCCGTTTCTCGGTCTGCACTCTCACAATTCAGTGATTGACAAAGAGATAGGTCTATGAAGTTGTTGTCTCCACACTCCATGGCTATAGATACTGGACCATCTCCATCATTGGAGGGGGACTGCTTCCACCCATT
This sequence comes from Alisma plantago-aquatica, assembly GCA_963693085.1. Taxonomy (NCBI): domain Eukaryota; kingdom Viridiplantae; phylum Streptophyta; class Magnoliopsida; order Alismatales; family Alismataceae; genus Alisma; species Alisma plantago-aquatica. Next base: position 312,294,613 of record OY856413.1, on the reverse strand, counting down.
TATGTTGGGAGGTTGTTGCTCTGAACCCAACCAAGTATCACATCAATCAACACTCCATCAATTTCCATTAGGGCACCATTGGAGTGTGGTTGCTTCATCACTTCATCTCCACCAACACCATCCATATCCCATCCATAGAGGTGGCTAAAACTTCTTCATCGATGTGAATCAGCAGTTGTTCCTCTTTATCAACAAAGTGAGTCCACGAGGAAGGAAGGAGCATAGGTAGGGACACCCCACCTTGTCCTAGGTGTCTTCCTTGTCCTTCCACCGAGTCAACCTCTTAATCACATAGAATACCACCATTCCACCAAGCTTAGACCTTCTTCTCTGTAATGAACATGTATGAATCTTCCTTTCCCCCCCTTAACCTTGTTTCTATTTTGAAGAGTGTGTAGTCCATCTCGTTGGGGGGTAGGGAATAGCCCTGCTTCTCATGTTTGTATGTCCATATTTTAACATTCCATGGCTTGTATATAACTCTCCTTTTCAATGTTAATCGCTTTATACATGTTTTGTGGATTGATCACCTACTTTACATTTTATATTATAATTCTTTGTTGTGAGAACTTTTATGCTTAGGATTTGCATATCAATTAACATGATTGATGCCCAAATGAGATATTTGGAAGGGATATCTTCATAGTAGTAAATGCATGACCCATGAGTAATGAGACGTCAAGCTCGCAGAGACACTTACGTTATATCTCATGCCTAACAGATGGATTTTGTTTTTACTCCTTCTGGATGGTTGTAACTTTTCTGGATGTGTTATGTATATGTTTGCATGAGTACCAGTGGTGAAACCCAATTCCACCCTAGTGACTTCCATCGTCAATCTACACCTTATTCTAATTCTGCTCCTTTACTTTCCTTGGAATTAGTTTAAATCAACTCAAATTTACTATTGGTTCTAAATATTGGTATTAGTTGAACTGGATATGACTAGCAAGGTTCTTTAAAATGTTTTCCCTTGGGATTGCATGCTTAACTATACTACGATAAGATTTGTCCACTTTTGGGTTGTATTATTGCACATTGATTTGGTAAAACCTTGGGGATCTCAACCGTTAGGTGAGTTTGTTAGTGAAGTAGAAACCATGTCACAAAGTCAGCTCACTTCTTACCAATAAATACTACCTACACTATAGAGAAAATGTCATAGATTTATATAGATAAGATAGTGTGTTAGTTCCCACAATGATAGTATATGGTAGAGGACCATAGTTCATGATCACATTTTGAGATTATTTGCATACAACTTTGCAGTAACATTTGAAGTTTGGTACAAGATTTCATTTGTAGACAAATGGTTATTAATAGAGGACCATACAAAACTTAGAGGAATTTTTGAGAGCTTATGTGGTCAAATTTGTTGGGAATTTTTATACTCACCTCATCTTGATTGTATTAGCTTACAACAACAACTATCACATAAGTTTAGATATAGAACTGTAAGAGGCTTTTTATGGAAGGCATCGCAAATCACCTCTTTGTTGGTACAAGATAGGTGAGTATTAGTTTTTGGGTCTTGTTTGGTTCAACAAACTTTAGAAAGATGAACATGATCAAGAAGTAGCTGAAGGGATTTCAGGTTAAATAGAATTGTATGTAGATAAAAGTAATATACCGTTGAAGTTTTTATTTGGAAATCTTCTATATCTCAAGGTTTTACCTTATAAAGGTGTTTCAAGGTTTTTAGAAGTGAGGTAAGTTGACTCTAAGATTTATGGAACCAAACCCTATCATAGCATGTGTTGGGGAAGTGGCTTACAAGTTGGAGTTTCCACTAGAGTTGCACAAGTTTCACAATATCTTTCATGTCTTTGTGTTGACAAAGTGTTGTCCAGATACATAGAAGACCATCCATCCTATGGAGGTTCACTTTGTCACGACATCTCATACATTGAGGATCCATCATTGATCTTGAGAAGCGTGTGAAAAAGTTGAGGAATTAGGATAGAGTGTTGGTGAAGGTGTAATGGAATCATTGTGGTGAATAAGAAACCACATGGGAGTTAGATATGTAGGACTTACCTGACTTTGTTCTCGTAGGAGTTTGGTGGAGAAATCCTTGTTATAGGCTTATGGTTGTAAGACACATGACTCAGGTTAACATTTAATCATGTTTGATTACGTTGATTGAATGCTTAATCACTCTAAATTCATGCTTAGATTGGTTTGATAAACAATTAGTTGGTGTATACCTTGGATTTGCCTTAATTGCATCTTAGTTGTTTCTTTTGCAATATAGCATGCTTTGGGGACTTAAATGTGGTTTATATCTATATTGATGTTCTAATTGCAAAATGTTCATAAATCAACTTGAATTTTCTCCCTTCTCCATCATGCATGTTTGGCTTTGATTTTTATGTGCTTGTTAGTAGTTAAATAGAACATTAATCCCTTATTCCTAATTTTAATTGCCTAGCTAGATTTTATATACATTTGTTGTTTTCCTGTAGCATGCATGGCATGACCCAATGTGTCTTTGGCTTTGTTTGCCTAAGGGGTTGTCCACCTTTGGAGTAGATCACCTCATGCATGGACTTTCTGTAATTCATGGTTTGCGTGATGCCAATGAGGGACCATGCTCATGTACAAGACCCAAAGGGAGGACGAACCAAGGAACAAATGAGACTTGTAGTCACAAACCAATGATGTACTCCAATGATAATGAATTAGTGACATGGCCCCAGACTCACAAACTAATGAGAGAGAATTGGTGGGGTCTCAGGCTCATGCCAAGCAATAACCATGGGGCTTGCTTTTCCCAATGAAAATCCTAGCACATTTGCATGACGAGTTATTGCCTCAGAATACCAACAACAGTCGGGGTCATGGACCAACCTAGAAATTACATTGGCCCTATCCCTACCTCCCTCCACATACAAATACCCCCTTCTCTTATTGACTCACTCCTGTTCAATTTGCTTCTAAAGAATAAATGAAGTAGTTGTCAGGGTCATCAATTGTGAAGGTCAACGAGGTAGTTGTTGGTCGACGAGGTGCCTTGGGTTGACGAGAACCATGCAATATGGTCAAAAAAGTTACACAACCTTCTTGAGACCTACATGTTGTGCATGCATTTTCATCATCTTTCTTGGGTCATTAGAATCTATATTAACATATTCTAATCCCTGACCACATAAGAATGGTTGCCTCACTCTCATTTCCATGTTGTTCTTCCCTCTTATTTGTCATTGGGACATTTCCATGTTTGGTCATCACCTGAGCAAGGCCTAGGGATGAAAACTTGCTTCATCTTCCTCCTTCCTCTTTTGTATTTTCTCTAAGTTCGTAATTGAGTGCTAGTTTGGAGCTTTGGTGGAGGAAATCTCATATTTGTGCATCTTTTTTGTGGAAGAGTTGCTATTTGAAGCTTCTTTGAAGCTGAAGTAGTAAATCTTGGAGCTTTATCTTCTTGTTCAGGGTGGTTTGGAGTGGAATTCATTTCCAATGTGCTTAAGGTGCATGATATAACAACTCATTGCATTCCTTACACATTTTTATTATGCAAATCCTAAACTTGTTATAAACCCCCAATATTGCTAAACGTTGATATTTTGTGAACTGTTTGGTCATGAAAGGTAGTAAACCAAAAATGCATGTTTAGTCCCTTGACTACACTCCTTTATGTTTAATACATTTTGAGTTAGACTTACATGTGTGTAAGTTCGAATTATAATGGGAAATACTCTTAAAGATAGGTACCTTGTGTTTTTTTTGTACCATACGATGGATTTTTTTAGAAACACAATTTTCCTTTCTTTTTTGGAACTCCCCTATAGTTTTAATGTCATTTCCTTATCCGTTATGCTTTTGGATTTTCATTGGAAAGATATTAGTTAGCTCAAAGTAGTTCTTTTATGCATAAATGTGGTCATTTTATGCTTAATATTGCACTTTATGCAACTTCCACATACTTGCCTCGGGTTGACGAGAACCATGAGGTATGGTCGACAAAGTTGCACAGACTTCTTTAGACCTACATGCTATTCATGAATTTTCATCATATTCCTTGGGTCATTAGAAGCTATCTTAATATATTCTAAGCCCTAAACACATAAGAATGGTCTCCTCACTCTCATTTCCATGTTGTTCTTCCCTCTTATTTGTCATTAGGGAATTTCCATGTTTGGTCATCACCTGAGCATGGCCTTGATATAAAACCTTGCTTCTTCTTCCTACCTCCTCTTCTATTGTTGCTCTAAGTTTGTGGATGAGTGCTAATTTGGAGCTTTGGTGGAGGAGATCTCAGATCTGTGCATCTTGTTTGTGGAAGAGTTGTTATTTTAAGCTTCTTTGAAGCTGGAGTTCTAAATCTTGGAGCTTTATCTTCTTGTTCATGGTGGTTTGGAGTGAACTTCATTTCCAATGTGCTTAAGGCACGTGATATAATAACTTTTTGCATTCCTTATACATTTTTATTATGCAAATACTAAACTTGTTATAAACCCCCAATATTTCTAAAAGTTGATATTTTGTGAACTTTTTGGTCATGAAAGGTAGTAAATCAAAAATGAATATTTAGTCTAGTCTCTTTACTACACTCCTTTATGTTTGATACATGTTGAGTTAGACTTAAATGTGTGTAGGTTTGAATTATAATGGAAAATGCTATCAAAGATGGGTACCCTATGTTGTTTTTGTACCATACGATGGATTTTTTTTAGCAACATAATGTTCCTTTCTTTTTGGAACTCCCCTATAGTTTCTTATAGATTTTCCTTAGCCGTTATGCTTCTAGATTTTCATTGGAAATATATTAGTTATCTCAAAGTAGCTCTTTTATGAAAAAAGTTGGTCATTTTATACTTAATATTACACTTTATCCAACTTCCAAATACCATTCAATCTGAAACTAAAATATTGTATAGTTGTATGATGAATAAATGTGAAGTGGAATCCAAAATATCATGTGGATATGGTGTTCCTATGAGATTTTGGCCTCATTATGGTAATTTGTAGAGCATTGGTCCTTATTCTGCCCTAATTTGAATATGTGGCCTTGGTACCTTGATTGGTAGTTGAAATTTTATGGTAATATATATTATCTCTTATGAAGTTTTAAAGAACTGATTAATATTTTAATTACTTGTAAGTTTCTTGTATGTAACTTCATTGATGCATTTGAGAAAAATGATTAATTGATCTATATAATAAAGTGTACCCCTAATCATCGAGTGCCTTGTGTCCATAAATATATTTACTAGAGCTGGTGAGTAAATAGGAAAATGAGTTAAACTTGTAGAGATATGATAATAATGAGAAGACGATTGGAGCCACATATTAGCAAATATACATGGATGTTTGTGGCAATTATATACTAACTTCTCGAAATCTTGTTCTCTGATGTGACCAATAGCCCAGTGGAATGTGATAAAGAGAGGATGTGGCATGTCTTGGTTTTTTCGGATATTTTCACTCTTTTCTAGTATAGAAACCTCAGTACCTAGGGTGGGCTTGTTATATATATGTACCAAGATTTGATAAATCTGTTACATATATGACCTATGTGCACTCTACCCTTCTTTAACCTTGCTTTGAATCTAAGTTGAGGAGAGATTTATGTAGTAATTCTTAAACCTCATACAGGGTTAGTCTAGGTTTCACTACAACTAGATATTAGTTTGAGTGGTATGCCTCAAACTACCTAGGACATAATAAAACAAGTGAACCTACCATGTAGTATACCATATTAGGTTTTATTGGAGAATAAAAGTGGATTTGTTGTTGTATTATTTAACCGCCTGTAAGTATATTATATGTGATTCACAATATGTATATGCATATGAATCGGTCTCATTATATGATCAAGTAGTATTTATTCATGTTTAACTACCTACCATTTTAATATCTAACCCAATAATCTTTTGTAAGTTATCATGTATGTTGTGTTTGTAATTTTTGGGCCACTTAGATATTAATGCTTCAATCCCTTGGACACTGTCTATTGGAATAGTGGGATTGGGATTGAGGTCAAACCAGAACAATCAAACCAACACCCTAATGGAGGAGGACACAAATGGAAGTATCATTAGCTTGTCGTGTGAACATGATATCACTATTAATTTGCATCAAATATAAACAACATGCCAATCACTGTCCTAAGACCAATAGAGTATTGATGACTTCGTGACAGTTTATTTATAGATCTACTTGGATTTGTATAGAATGATAAATAGACCATGCACATACTTTAATCAAATTGAGATGTAGATCCCACATTATGGACCGACTAATTTCCAGATGTGGTTAGGACATTTCTCATATATTTATTGGTGTTGTTTAATATGACTATTTCTCATGTGCAATCCATGACTATAAGCTTAAATATTTTTATCACTCTTAAAGTGTTAACTAGCAATAACTTGGTGACTAACATTAATGATGTGTTGTGCATGGTAAACCATACAACTAGTATGACATAATACAATTGCAACACTAGTGATAAACAACATGAACCACAATTCTAGTGATAAACAACATGAACCACAATTCTTTATAAGGCTTGTTGCATTTTATTAAGTTTTTATCACTCTTATTATATCTTACTTTGAAACGTATTTGTAAACTCAAAGGATGAAAAATTTGCATCCTTTGACTGCAGATGTATGTTCATTAGATCTAGAAATACATAGAAATATATAGTCACAATGATACCATGTTGAATACACAATATATATATATATATATATATATATATATATATATATATATAGAGAGAGAGAGAGAGAGAGAGAGAGAGAGAGAGAGAGAGAAGTGGGGGACACCTACCTCTCATTGCCCCCTAGTGATATCCCTGTATGCTTGGGCCATGTAGCATGTCCTCTTTCTCCTAGTATCACCAGCTAGGTTAGGGTGCCACGAATCATGGCAATGTCCCTTAAAATTTTCCTTGGCTATCCAGACATGCTCTCTTCTCGTAGAAATACCCTGATCTTTTCCTTGGAGACCTAATGTTCATGATACTCAGCCACATGTCCCCTTTCTCCTAACATCACCAACCAGAGGGCAGTCCCTTAGATCATAATAGTGTCTCCTCAAGTCTTCCTTTATTATGTGGAAGACTCAGGTCCCCCCACTCCTTCCTTCTCCCTGATGGAGGTGGGGCTTTTGGTCCAAATAAAGCTTCCCATCCCCTAAGTTGATTCATTCACTCCTTTGACTATCATCGAGGATGATCTTCTTCAAGCAATTAGGCTAATAGTTGCCCTCTTAACATTGACGTCATTCTGCCTACTACAACTACATGAGAATATCAAAAAAGAAGGGACATGCCAATATTTAACTATAGAGCACCGTTCCCTATGAAATAAGGGGTAAGGGATTATTCTAATGAGTTTGGGTCTGAAACCTCAGTCAAAATAGTGAGTTCTTTTCATATCGATAAGTTTGTTTGTGCAAAGAGATCATGACCAATGCTCTCATTTCCTATATTGGTCAGTCCTAGAAGTCGATTAGATCTTCGTTGGATCTCTATTTAAGGGTTAGGTGTGTAAATTACTATTAACTATAAGAACCAAAGTTCAACCTACCATAATAGTCACTCTTGGTTTATTTATTCAATCAACCTAGCTCCAACATTTACAACATTATTCAAACACTTCCCATTTTCAAATTTCAATAACTCCCAAACCATTATTCTGAATCAGATGAGATTTTGATCAATGATTCCTTACTCCTTAACTCCACCTTGATCAAGTAACAACCTAAAAATGAAAAGTTTGATGGTATCAAAATTATTCAAAAGGTGTGTATAATGGTCCAAATTTATCATTAATACATGTCAATTCAATAAAAGGATCTTTCATCAGAAGTTTATTTAACATAAAGGATATTATTTCTCTCATTTAATTTATAATATCAAAAGGTCACAAAATACCAAAATCTCTCTCATCCATGAATACACGATTTTAAACCACATAGTATTTGCATGTCACTTGGTTAATCTTAAACACATTTATAAATATGTAGAGATAACGTTATTACTCATATTTTAAAGATCCATTCATTCAAAAGAACATCAAAACATAATTTAGAAATCTATGTTCTCTAAAATTCATTATTTCCCAAATTTTGATCATTTTATCAAAATAATCTAAAAAGGAACTTTATTACACCTACTACCTATATACTTGATTGGGATGGATTAAAGCCATTTTAGGGGCAGTAGTTGGATGTCCAACATATATTTTTTTACTATTTAACCCTTTAACATTACAAAAAGAGCACTAAAATTAATACAACAAAAATGTGGTCGACCAAATTTCACCAGGAGAAATTCAGTCAATGCATAACACTTATAGACTTTCATCGGGTCATTCGTCTGAATCTTCAAACTAACAATCCAAATAATGCACAAATATTTTTTGAATAGACATAGTGATCACAAATTTTGCAATGAATAATTTGGATGATCCACAATGTTGTATAAAATAGAAGTAGCAAGCCCTATGTGAAACCCATACATAACATTATAGAAGCATGGGTCATCATGATCACTCTTAGAAATGGAATCATATATCTTCATTACAATAATAAGATAATTTTTCACAGGGTATAGTTTACATTGATTCTCGTACATAATATTTTCACCGAGCATACACCAAAATAAATTAATAAATGATAATGTGGAAAATGAGATAGACCTCCTGGGATCATATAGATGGCACCCTGCTAGGTCAAGAACATGTATGCATCAACCTCTTAAGAGATGGTCCTTGCTACGGTTGACCACCTATGTGCATCCATGCATAGAAATACATTTAATAAATTGTTGTAATTGGTTGGTTTTATGATATTATGAACAAAAAACTAAGAATCATGCTTAAAATTGAAATATTGGATCTAATCATTAATATTGCCTTTAGGATGGCATTCTTAACATAATTATTAAACAATAAGGATGCCTTCTACATGAGCCTGACATAATATCAATGAACACACATGAGGTATACATGCATCACTGAACACACATAAGGTGTGCAAGCAACTCTCATTGAAAATACATGACATGTACATGCATCAGTAAACACACATGGAGTGTGCAGGCATAGGGTTAATAACCAAAACACTAAATGAAGGAGGCTCATGAGGCACCAACTTTTCATAATATTGTGAGTTAGGGCCTTTGTTGTACATTTTACTCCAAATTGAACTTAGGGATTACACCCATATTTATTAACTGATCTTAAGAGTGAAATGGTAATTATAACTAATCTAATCATAGGAAATAAAACATTTTGTAGTAGATCTTAACATGATATAGAGGATAACAATACCTCTTATGTTATGTAAGTGTCAAGTGATAGCTTGTCTATTTAAATACTTGAAAATTAAATACGACAAAAACTCATGATGCAATATAATAAAACTTGAGGCATGGACCACTTACCTTCATTGTAGCATCCTAATATTGATGCTTCAATCCTAAATACTAAAACTCAATTCTTATCATAAAAAATTCATGAATAACACTTAAACATAAGACTCATGCCTCCTCAGTCAATATAGGGTTTTCTGTCCCATCCTAGGTGTGTAACGGTCTTTTTTTTGGTCGGTCAAAAAGCGTGTTACTATATTACCAAAACTTTGGGCACAGAGTACCCCATTACAGCAAGAACAAAAACATTGATACCAACAAGCCAGTAATCAAGGGAAAAAGAACAAGAACCCTAAAACTGTACATAAGGCTTTAATCCTAAACAACTCGACCTAATGACATGAAGCCTTAAGCAAAGTCAAGCACTCAATAGCATAAGACCACCCACAAATTATGAGTACAATGACACCGCAGACGGACCACACCCCAACAGACATAGAAATCTAGGATCTCAACACCTACACACAAGATCAAGGCTTCAAAAAAAAATCCATGACACAGACTAGGTCCAAGACAACAGCTGAAAGCGCGAGCACTCCCTACAAAATAGCCAGAAACCAAGAAGCAACGTCAACCCCTACTCCTTGGTTAGCTCCATCTTGATTCTCAGAAAACTGCTATTAGCACAACAACACCCTAGAGCATCCGATAGGAAAAAGAAAGAACCAAAATGACCTTCAAGCACTGGATCCATTAGATCATATTGCCTCAGCTAACCAATCATTCACACACTAGAATTATCCCCAATCTCTGAAATTGTGTGGAATAAACAGCCAACAGGAAATAACAGGGTCCTTTGAACCAACATCTAGAGCCCAAGAGGTCAACCCCTTATGCATACTTGATACCAACAAACCAGAAATGTGGAAAGAGCAGATGAAATAAACCCCCTTCCCTTCTCTTCCTTGCTCCTTTCTATGAGGCTGAATTAGGCAAAGACCCCGACCAGAGACCAAATGCCCATATGTACACAGAGGCATTTCACCAGGCACCTTGTGAATGCTCCTTCATGCAATGCCTCTATTTGCACAATGGCATAACATCGAACACTTTGAGAGTGTTCCTTCACACAACAATAGGGGACAACAAGAAACTGCCTATATGACGTCGCACCACTACTGTGTCAGGGGCAGAACCCCAAAGCAGGGGACAAGGCTCGAGCACAACACCGCGTCATGGCCAAGGGAGAGCCCTATGTATGACGACGCCAGAGTGAGTCCAGATGCCTTCTGAGGAGCCAAACTCTGCCTTGGATGCCTAAGCATGACCAGATGCAGACGACGACACCGTGAGTCTATATAACCAAGTCATATCTCGGGGGGGGGGGGGGGAAGGTGGCACAGGTTCCAGGGTTGGAGGAGCAAAAGGCGTGAGCAACGACAGGGGAAGGCTCTTCTCCACTCGTCTCACTTGAACAAGATGGATTCGATGGATTGAAGGCGCCAACCTCATCAAGTCACGACTCTCACAGCGCAACCCGACCCACATCTTCCAGAACCGAGAGGGCACCTGTCAGAGAAACTGGGTTGCAACTCGATGTTTTTCCTCTAGGAGTAGATCAAAGCTTCAATTGTCATGGTTGATAAGCCAGGGGGAGGGCATGCCTGAGAAGATGCCCCCTCCCCCCAGTGGCACCGCCAGGTAGAGAGAATCGAGAGGTGTGTAACAGTCATGAACATGTAATCATAATCTGTCTATTAACATTTGATATGAGGTACATGATATATATAATATCTAGCCATATTTAATTATCATCAATCTATTTTCTCAAGTATTAGAATGGATCTAGCCCTAAATAAGTTTTTTGACAAAATATAGGAATGACCCATCAACATCTGAATGAAGGTCTGTAGATGTATTATAGATCATGATGGAATAATACATATGCTTTATGATGTGTTTATTCCTAGTATGTCATAAATCCATTGTTCATGAATAAAAAACAAACCATTACTTCTTATTTAGTATTAAATCATCAAAAGACTCAAAGCCACAATATAGGGTTTGCATTATGTTGATCATGAAATTTTGATTCCAATGGATATAATGTTTGTATTTTTTTAAAATGTAGCCTATTTACAATGGTTTTTGGAGGGTAAAAAAAATCTACAAATAAATAGCTACCTATCTTTTTCATACAAAATCTCATGGATCCACACCAGGACCCATTTAGAGTTGGACCCAGAAGCCCATATTGACACCTCTCTCTCTCTCTCCATCCCCTCTAGATCACAAAGGGATTGTACATTCCCATCTAAGATATAGCATGACTTCTTGATGAACTACGTCATCCACCACCAATAAGTTTAGGCTCGTTGTTTGTGAATTTAAAGCTAGATGGTATCACTTCTCCCCTGAGAACTCACCATCCACCTATCCTCCTCATCAACGTCTCTTGAGGAAGTTGGCAAGTGGGTTTCTCCCCCTCTATGCTGCCATGGCTATGAAGGAGGTTGGATGAGAGAGAACGTTTTTCCTCCTTAGTGTGTCATCCTTGCACCTAGGGCATAAAATAAATTCACAAATATTCTATTGACTACTAGGATACTTAGTGTGGATGAGCAAAGGACGGCCATTGACCTTGTCCTCTTCTTGCAACCCAAGACATCTTGACGATTGCACATGCCTTTGTAAGGTTCTCCTTCCACGTTTTCAGGTTGAGGTGGGGATTATAACACTTTGCACCCCATATATTTGACAATGTTTTTTTTTGTCTCAAATGTACCTACAAATTCAGTTGTAAGTTATAGTTTGCATTCTAATTCTTAATGTAATAATCTTGGTTACATGTAGCCATTATTCTTTACTCTTATCAACAATAACTAGCATCATACTACTTGATACATATGCCAAAAACTTCTACACACTAATTTCATAATGCATGATGTGGTACATTACACTTATACTATTCTCAATTTCTCTCTATTATAAGTTATGGTGTTTATTAAGACCACTTATCATTCAACTTATAAATGTTGTTAGTCATGGATTCAAGTACCATCCCAAGAATGAGTACCTGTATTTATAGAATATGTCATTTTAATGTTTCAGTTGAAACACCACCTTGACATATAAATTCTCATACATAAGTCATTCCCACTTCCTTCTCATGAAATCATATAATACAATGAATTAGATCAAAAAAGACCTTTCAGTAGGGTAAGAATCTCTGAGGTCCTGATTATCTTCTTGGGTGGTATGAACCATTTACCATTTTTCTATGTGTTTCCATTCTACTAGAACTATGGTGAGTACTCTAGTTTATCCCTCCTCTTAAGGAACCGAGTTAGGGTTTTGAACAAACTAGAGGTGCTAAGGTTTCAAAATTACTGAGGATGAGTCTGTCATCTAGACTTGAAATAAATATTAAAAGTTTATTCATGGTTATTTATCATTAGAATTATTTTATTACTTGCAATAATGAGTCAAGTAAGGTGATATCTTCACATTACCTTGCAATAAAGTGCCCAATACTCATAATAATTCATTGCACCTAACTATTTATTTCTCTCATTGCTCCCAAGTGCTCATTGTACCAACGTGTTAATTTACTTTGTAGAATACCTAAATTAACATTATTCTTACCAACTTTTCCCATCTTATCTTAATTCTCTAGAGTAGGAAACAAAAGGTACTTTTAGTGAACAATAAAACAATTCTTAAACCTGGGAATTCTGAAAGAAACTTTAATCAAATATATTTCTAGGCTCTATCTCATATTAACATCATTGAGAACCTCATATTATTGTGATTAGATACCACTAATTCATATCACCACACATTTTCTATCACGTGTAAAATTTATCATCATGTGGAACTTCAATAGAATCTTTATATACCTATAGCTATGTTTAACGCTTCACTCTATTGCATTACAAACTTAAACTTGGAGAATACATAATTTTGATCATCCTCAAGTATTACTCTCAATAAACATAAAGATTTAACTTGTGACAAAAGTTCCTAATAATATGTCCTCCATTTTCCCTCTTCATATAACTTTTTTTTACTAAAAACACCAAAATAATGACATGTCACAATACATGACTAATTTACTAGATTTAAGGATAATTTTATTGTTACTTTATTGTTACATAAATTATGTGCAGGGACATATACACCTAAAATTGATATTGTTTGATACACAACTAGGTGCACATAAAAGGGTTGGTCTCCATTGTGTGATGTGAGACACTAGTACAGAAATCAATGACACATCAAGTTCGCTAGGGATGAAATCCCTAGGTTTACCTTTACTAAATGTACAAAAATCCCACCCGTAAGCAAATGGATCTTATAGTTGTTTAGGATTGAACCCAAAGGACAAGGTCTTTAAGAATTGATTATTTGATTAACCAAAGTAGGAAGAGTATCTCACTCAAAATGTGGTTGATTATACTAAGTGCAAGAATGAAAGGATTGAATTGAGGCTAAGATTATTTATTGATGAAAACACTAGAGTGTGTGGTTTTCACTGCCATTACCTATATTTTCTCTTTTATTGCATTGTAAACAAGCACAAAAATATAACATTGAGGCAAAATAAATCCCATTTTGGAACCAGGATTGAAACCAGAGAGATATTACTATGGGGTCGATGTTGCATTACCTAGAGATCCTATAATCGTTGCCTTAGAAAACACTTATCCAAAGTACTCATCGAGTGTTTAACAAAAAACACTTGAAATCCTAGATTTAACATTTGAAATTCTTTGCACCCGCGATCATGATCAACATGAAAATGTGTTGACCAGACAAGCATAAAATTATTGATTCAAAATGCAACATGGTTCATACATATTTAAATGTAGTAAAAGAAAAAAAGAGTGAAGTGGGGGATACTTTCCACACCCTTTTCTAAGAAACTATAGCCTAATTATTGTGATATTAGAACAAATAAGGGAAATGAAAGAGATAGCCATCATCTGATAAAAGTGACTCATCCTTAGTGAGTGCAAAAACAACATGCCCAAAGACAGGAATGATCTAACACAACAATAGAGTATGTCGAAGACAGTCATTAGGTGACCATTCTTCATTGTCATCCCTTCTTCACTTGGAACTTACCCATAGTATAGGATATTGTTGGTGGATGCATGGTAGCAGGAATGGAAACAACATCCTTGATCTACCTCTTTCAAGCCCATGAAGAAGAACAATAGTGGACTGGAGATTGTCAATGAATACAACCAATGAAAATGTCCAATAATCATCTTCTTTGGGATGATGATGGAGTTTTCCGACCTGGCATCTAAAGAAGATGTTCCTTCTAAGGGACATTTGTAAAGAGGCGAGATCACCCCATTACTAAAATTTAATAGAACATACAAAACATCCATATTTTAGAAAGGATCAAAATTTTGAAAGATGCATGTATAATATTTCCATTTAAATAAGCATGATCCTTATAAATAGAATGTCAATAGTAGAAGTGTAAAGAAAAGAATAAGTTATTATATTGCTTTGAACTTAGTTCCGTACATGAGTTTCATGAAACATAAACTAGAAAGGAAACTACATGATCTAACAGTAGCAACCTAGACAATTTAGCAAAACTTCCTCTGAATCTACTCCTGGGCTGGTCCTCCTTGGTCTTGTTCCTCTCCTTATCCTAGGCCTGGGTGGTTGGGTCACCCAGCAAGAGGAGAAAATAAGGTATGTGTCAAATAAGGAATAAGAACAAAGAAAAGTATAAAAAGGAAAATAAAGGGCATAGATTGACCAAGAATAAGGAGAGTCAAAAGTATGAGGAAGATATCAAATAGGAATCGTGCCATAAAAGATAATAACAAAGAAGCATGCATGATTAATAGTATGACTACATTAACTAAGTATGCATGAGGCACCTATCAAACCTCAACCAGTAGGTGAGGGGAGAATAAACACATTCACAATCACCTACAAAAAATATATAAAAGTGGGGAGAATATACACATTCCCTTGGGTGAAATAACACATGGCCAAACTATGGGTGGTTGCAAAGAGGTACACTACATTAGTTAACAACTCAAACAAATCACCATGCTAAAAGAAATAATATGGCAAGGCAATATTTAACATCAAATAATAAATACATGGCCTGAGGGTCTGTGACGTCCCCATATTTTCTAAAACTTAATCTAATGTGCGACATCCAAATTAAAACTTCACCTAAGTGAGAATCCCAATTTGAGAACCACACACTAGGCTAAGAAGAATAAAATTAGAGGAAGTCAGAAGGAAACAATAGTAGCACATGCACATGAACAATAATAAAACCATACAACACCTGTTCACCATTCAACATATAATTACATAATGAATTGTTACAACATTTGATATTACATATTGAATAGCAAACTTACACATACATGTACTACATATAAATAATAGGATCTTAAGACAATAGGTCCACCTGCACATCAGCTCGCCATACAACTCTCAACTACCCTGGTTCTACAAGATCATATGTTCACAAACCTAAACAAAGATTACATGTGGTACACGTCAGCACAATATTCAAGAATATTGTACTGAGTACGCCTACGTGTCTTTTTAGATACCTCTCATCATATCTTGGCAATAAGATAAAACTAATACTTGGTAGTTGTAAAGAAATATAAGAAAAGGCATATACTTGCACAAAGATGTTCAATAATAAAAGAGAACACATATTTTAGGCACATTTTCCATCATATATCTCATACATATGCCACCAAGGGGTTTGATGTTTTTAGGCCTTATGATCCACTACCAAAGAGTTTGAGATCATTATACATGTAATATACTACCAAAGAGTTTGGGATCACTAATTCATTAAGGCCTTTACGATCTACTACCAAAGAGTTTGAGATCATTTATATGTGATCTACTACCAAAGAGTTTGATATCACTTTCCAAGAACTATACCACCAAGAGAAATAGTGCTTTCTATGATGGATCAAATTTCTTATGTTTCATGTGTTCATAGCCATAAGTATGGAAAAATGAAGCAAGCTATCATACAAGAACAATCATTTCATCTAATACCATATGCCAAGTATTTTACTACATATTTAACACAATCATATTATATGATAAGCCAAGTAAGAGGTAATGGCGTACCTTGATCAAGAGAAACCTAATCAATGGATATCCCTCATGTCAACTATATCTTGGTCAAACCCCTGGTTAAGACAAGATCACATATCACCATCACGTTCTCATCACCTTTAACCCTAGTTATGTCCATTAGGGTTTAGATTAGTTCATTAGGACATGTTCATCATTACTTGCATTCTTGTCTTAGATTTATCTTACTGATGTCGATTTCTAGATTATGGTTCATTATCTAAACATTAGGTTCCATTTCCTTTTTGTGCACATAGTAACCCTATTTTATATACATTATTCAAATTAGGGTTACACCCATATATAAAGGGTCATCTTCATATAACATGGATTTTGTGTATAAAATTGATCTCAGATTTACATATTATCTTCTGGTTAATGATATGAGGGTTTTCTGTGAATTTCATCATTTATTGAGCACATATGTATTAATTGCATTTTATTTAGGGTTATTAGCCCTAGATAGACATTCTAAGAAAATTACATGATTATGAATCATAACATGATTGTATCTAATGTCACATGGATTCTAAAACACATTTAAGAGTTGCTGATGCATTCTCATAATTTTAGGTCTACATTTGATATTTATTATCTATTAAACAAGTATATAACATCTTACATGATATTATTGACATTTAAGCTTCAAAATACTAATATCATGGTGTTCTATTCATTTTTCTAAACATTTTGGTACTTTATTTGTATTTTTCTGATCATCAAGCTAATTTCTATGAATTATACAAGATCTAGGTATTTAATGGAATTACTGGGCAATTTACCTTTTTAGGCCAATGCCCTGCCGACACGTGGCTCACATGGGGTGCGGCTTCACTTGTTGGTTGCCTGGTTCAGCTTCAACCCAGCCAGTTCACGCCTGGACCCAGTTCAGCTCTCCTCTTCCCTCTCATGTGATTAGTCCCAAGCGGGACTTTTTCATCCGCATGAATTTTGTTTCTCCGTCTCCGCTTGGTTGAAACGTGGGCAAGAGGTTGGCTGTGCTCTTCTCACCTTCATCTCTCTCACGTCGAGTCCGAAGTGGGACTCCCTCCTTCCACGATGCAACCACCACCTAGGACTACTCTGAAGTGCGATCGCCTGTCATGATTCCCCCCCAACATCTACTTCTTCCTCACACCCCCGACCTAGGTTTCTTATGTGTACACCCACTGTCGTGGACCTTTAGACCATTGCTAACACAACTCCTCTTCACAGACTATGGAGTTCACCACTGTGTGTGAGACACCTGCTCCTCCTCAACAGACTCCAATGCCGCCAAAGCTTCAAGGTACCTTCCTTGATAGTGGCATCATTCTGCCCAACGAACCTCCTCACCATCAATCTCTTGGCTTCTTCCTCAGCCACCTATGAAGCCTCGAGTGGATCCACTGCTGTGCTTCCTGCCTGAGCTCAAGCACCACCGCGTCGTCACCATCCACCAAGGAAGCACCAACCTGGATTTCACCTCACTACAGAGGAAAAGCAGTTACATATGGGAGGGCAAGCTTGTTCTCTGTCTATGCGCCACTAAAGCCCACAGACATTGAGAGTCAGGGTGGATGTGAGGCCAACTGCCCACTTCACTTCCTTTATGAAACCACAAACACAACATGGGAGTTGAACAATCATTGCGTCTCTGCTCGCCTTAACGGCTACAAAGAGGACAACCTCCTCAGCTGTTTGATTACATCCCAGGGCTATAAAAGGACCCTTCACTTGACTGATCCATGAAAACACACTCACAACAAATCCCAAGGATGTGCACCTAGAAACTTAGGACAAACGACTTATATCTTCTTATAAAAGCATTATAATGCATCAAGTAATTAAAGAAAATCAAACCTAAATAGATCCTTCTAGGTATATCAAAACGTTATGCAATTTTAATCATAGCTTCATCATCACTCTATCAATATTCCATTGAACTTTGATGTCAAGATACCACTTCTGAATACTAATTCATATCTTGAAAAGATCATATGTAGTTAGGATCATAGACATAATATCAATACCATTTCTACCCTGAACTTCATTAAAACTCTTGGAACCTTTAATTAAACACATGAATACACTTATTTCATTAGGTAGAAAAATACTATAAAGTTCACTCCATCACATCCTACACACCTTAAAAGAAATTTCATCCTCAAAATTAAGCCAAAATTCAATTTTCACATCATATACATCTTAAAAGAAAATTTTGTCCTCGAAATTAAGCCATCCTATTACTTAAAGGAACTTCATCCATATGTAGGACGTTACTCTATGTGCAACATATCCAAAAACAAAGTCCCATAAACATATCCAAACCATTATTATGAGGTTTTAAAACATCTAGGGTGAATCACCTTTCATAAAAGGCTGAAATAAGGGTTTAGAAATTCATGTTATTTCATGACATATCTCATATGTTAGGGTTGCATCCTTATCTTTATCCACGCATTAGGGTTCCCATGTCATATTACAATGTTCTAAAGGAGTTAACTAAAGTTAGCCCATTATATTAAGGTGTCATCAACATTTTATTGAGATAATTGTTACACATGTTTACCATTAACATATTCCTTTTAGGAGGGAGTTAACTATAGTTAACCCATATTATCCATCTAGATAATATCAAGGTTTCATAATCGTTATGTTTTGCTGACTATCAAACTATATTTGTATCTTTATTATGCAATAATATTAATGCCTCATGTAATATGTTTCATTCACATGATCTTATTTCACTGCTCATAATAAATTACAACATTTACTAGTGATTTCATCACAAGATTAACCAACGATATCACATCATCATCATGATTCATGTATACGATTAACTATTTATGCATTAATATCTATTAAACCATCTTTAAGTTTTCCATCATGTCATATCCACTATCATATCTCAAGATTGGATCACATATTACGATCAGATTTACATGTATTATATCATGGTTGTTCTACACAAACTTATGTGAGTAGCTTATCAAACATATATCAAAGATTTATCTATCCTAATTGAGGTTCTCCTGACCCATATCATGAAGGTAGTTCCATGATTAGTCTCTATGAGCTCACTCAACTCTATGAGTATCTCATATGCACATACTTTATCTTTCCTCTCTAGTCTAGGGTTCACATGTATACTTCATTGGAACTAGTGATAGCTTTCCAAGATCTAGCCACATAGGCACAAACCAAATCACAACACGAGACTCTTTTCATAGGTTCTCTACCCATGAGACATGCTTACCCAAAACTCTCTTATATACACCACTAGATTCCTATAAGGTACCACCAACCTGAGCATGGGGCTTCATAGAAACTAAAACATAGTTACCTCCTCCAGGGTCTTGGGACTCTCTCTCCCTCACCCAGATGGTAGGTTCTCATATTCAATGATCACATGTACATGTATAACTAGCCTCTCTCTAAATCTAGGGTTTGGTCCCCTCAAGGACATCTAGGGTTCAAGATATCTATAGGAATCATGCATTAAGCAACTCAACTCATTCACTCATGAGTAGTCTAGTTTAGGACATATCATAACACATATTTCTCATAATTCTCATATCTTGGAGTTCAGGTTCTCTGACCTTCTCCCTATGGGTCCCTTTCTCTCTGGAGTTAACCCTATAACCGGTCCCAACACTAGAGGTCCTCCTTTGTAACAGGGCTTGAGGCACATGATGATTTACATCTTATCTTAACTTATCTTAGAAAAGTACACATACTTGCATCATCAAAACTTATCTCATATCCTCAAAACTGAACCTTAATACTTAAAGACAACATTGATCATCATAAACTCTCTTATATCATCTATATAAGACTTACATCATATCATCAAATCTTAATTGAGCTATTCCACCTATCACAGATTCCAACAAGGCTCTAGACATCTAATCTAGAACTACTCTCTCATCTAGACTGGTGTCATTCACTTTCACTTAGGTTGCATGACCACCTCCTACTTGTACATGTGTGGGGACACATTTTTGTAATACTTACATATATAATAAAATATGTTATAATTTTTCTCTGATAAAACAAGCGTCAGAGAAAACTATCAAGGTATGATCCGATTGGAATCAAAAACCAAATCCAGAAAATGAGTGTCCCACACATAGTAGAGAGTACATTGCCATGAAAACTAGTGAAAAAGGGTGAGAACAAAGTGTAGACTAGTGTAGTTACTCTAGACAATGAGCGCCATATGTCTAGGGTTTCTCTTCCCTTGATGTACGTCATTTCCAAATAATGCAATGTCCCATACCGCTGCACTATAATGAAATAATGACATCTAAGGACCTGCTACACACCAAGCAACAGTCTAGACCTAGTTCTCAAATATCTAGATGCTAACCTAGAGGCTAGGTCAGATCTAGTCTCTAAAGACAACTAATCTAACCCTAAGGATTATTAAGTTCAAGGTTCTTTAGTTTTTGAGTTGCATAATGAGCAAATGTCAGGCTTTGCTATTGTTTATGCTCTGATACCACCTGTGACATCCCCGAATTTTCTAAAACTTAATCAAATGTGCGACGTCCAAATTGAAACTTCACCTCAATGAGAATCCTGTTGGCTAAATTGACATTAGTATAATCCCTTTGTTTTGATGATGACAAACATTTCATTCTTGTGAATCTAACGTGCTACTTGAGTGTGCATGAATAAGGTGGATGACAAATACTTGGAAGATCTATATGCTAAAATTGCTTTAAGTCATGAATGTAATCAAATGTAAAAACTTGTACAAGTATATAATGTACAAGTACTTAGACATCATGTAAATCAAGTGTTAGATCTTCCCTAGCCAATCAAAACACTTAGATAGGTCATCCCCTAAAATAGTGTCACATCTGCACACTCATACACACACTTAGTACTTAGTTTAAAATGTTGAAATAGGGTCATTCTCGGTCGACAAACTCCTCGACCGAGACACTCTCGGTCGACAAACTTCTCGACCGAGAAAGATCCAAGTAGTCGTTAGACACAGCAGACAAGGTAGCTGGCAGTTGGAGTTGAACGTTATACACACTTGATCTAGACAGTCCCTCGGTCCACAAAACCTAGAACAAAAAGGACTCTCGGTCGACAAATCTTTGACCGAGAATGTCTCTGTCTGCACTTTTCAGAATTAATTAACTAGTCGTTGCTAAAGCAACTAATATGTACCTAACAGCTAGTTAAGCACTAAGAACCCCCTAGAAAGTGTCTAGAACGTCCTTAAGCAGTTGTCGGTCATTCCTATAAATAGGACATGCCTTAGGACACCTAAACACATATATACACTTGTGATATACTTGAGCTTACACTTGCAATTGGAAATCTGTTTTGAGCAATTGAGCAACACTAGCATTGGCTACTCATTTCCTTGCTCTAAATTCATGCCCTATAGGCTAGCATCTCCTATCCACTAAACCTACACTTCAATATTAATTGGTTAGGAGATCATTGGCTAGCATCTTCAGTATTAGGGTATGGAAGCGGACTGGGGGGCAGCGGCGGCGGGCGATCCAAGAGAAGACGATGGTACAGTCTCTACGGGGACTAGGAAATCACCGGAAGATGGGATTCAGATGGGCCGCAATCCACAGCATGAACGTAGGCACGAACGACGATCTAGAAGTTCAGGAAGTGCGAGGAATGGCGGCACTGATGCGCAACAAGGCATTAACGCCATGAGCACGGGGAAGATTTGTATCCCGAATATGGGAATAGAATTCCATTATGGAGGCATGCGAGGGTCATCCCAGCCAGGGACTCAGAGCAGGGAAACATCAGAAGACAGCGGCACTGCGATCACCCCTGAAGCCGAAGGAGGTACACATCCACTGGGGTTTTTCCCACCTCTTTCAGGAAGCACCCAGGAGACGCAGGCCCCCCCGATACCTCAACCTGCAAACGTGTGGGGGCAGAATAGATCCAGAACCACTGCTGGCACAGCGCTGAACGGATCAACATACCTTTTCCTAAACAAGCTGTTCGAAGAGAATCTTGATCCAGAGGCGGTGAACCTTTACTTCTCCGATGGACAGCCTGAAATCATGATTGACCCTATGTATGAAGATTTCCTTGTCAGGCCATGGCAATATGCTGTTGTCGTGAAGGCCATGGGGACCCAACTAGGGTATATGACCCTAAGAGATCGTCTATGAGCCATGTGGAGCCTAGTAGGGAAGTATAACATATATGAACTGGACCTGAATCACTTCGTAATCCAACTTTCATGCCGGCAGGATTACGACATGGCCATGACAGGCGGGCCTTGGAAAATTTTCGGATGTAACCTAATCATCTGGGATTGGCACCCTTCCTTTATTCCTTCAACTGATCTGCCGTGGAAGATCGTATGCTGGGTCAGGATCCTGAATCTCTCTCTACATCTGTACGTCCAAACAATATTCAACTGTATATGCACGGCTCTCGGTAGGCTGGTAAAGGTTGACGACCACACCATTAAACGCACCAGAAGCAAATTCGCTCGCCTCGCCGTCGAACTCAATACCACGACAGAATTGGCGGCCAGTATTGTTATCAATGGATTAGACTTTGAAGTAGAATACTAAGGATTCCCATTTCAATGTGCAACCTGCGGCGAAGAAGGCCATACATCTGAGCAATGCTCCACAAAGATTGTGCATCCAGAAGCTAACCGAAATACTCCACCCCCAACTACGGACGAACCTATTACAAACTTTGACAATCAGTGGAGAACACAGAAACATCGGCGGGGATACTAGGGAAACAACAACCTACTGGAACATCTATGAACGCTACCACCCAGACGAGGAATCGCTTTAATGATCTGATAGTAGAAGATGAGTTGACTGAAGCACACATGAACACAAGCCAAGATGGAAAGTAGCCGGCAGAAAAGCCTGTGGGACACAAGAACCCTAAAATATGGAGGAAGACGAAGACAACAGATACTATTGAGACAGCTGAACAGAAGGGGAAAGTTCTAAGGGACATCACAAACCAACTGCAACAACCTACAGAAGGCCATGTACAAGGCGAGCAAGCCAATAAAACACCGGACCACACAGTAGTGAACCCGGAGATCGATGAGGTGATCGAAATCATTCCTGAGGTGGAGGAACCTGTGACCACTGTTGATACAACGCACACCACCCGCAGTAGAAAGAAGAAATGCGATATTGACACCTCAATGGCAAATTCTACTATTCCCAGAAAATCCTTGACAGGGAAGATGTTTAAGGGCAGTGGAACAAAGATGAAGCGATCCGGGGTTGCAAAATCTGCAATAGAAGGTATCCGAAGAAGCCCCAGGCTCAAAGGTATCTCAGACGCAGAGATCATACTGGATGTCCTAAGTGGTGCAAATAACAGTGGCGCAAATAACAAAGAGACCAATGAATATCAGCCTTAACTTCCCATTTACAAGAATCTTCAGTTACAATCCTTGTGTGATGTCTAAACTGTTGTGCTGGAATGTGAGAGGAATCAGAAACGACGACACTTGCAGAATCCTGAAAGAGCTTGTCTATACACACAAACCTGCTATCAGTATGGTTTTAGAACCTCGCATCAGTGCAGATAAAGCTACCCAGACCATTAAGAAGCTAGGTTTTCCGAACTCTCATCGTTTTGAAGCTCGGGGCTTCTCGGGAGGCATCTGGATCTGCTGGGATGCCGCTGTATGCGATGTGAAGATTCTCAAAACACACTGCCAATTTATAACCTGTCGAGTGAACAAGTCTTACATTGCTACTTTCATCTATGCTAACCCCCATTTTCAGGTCCGCAATCTTCTTTGGAAACACATCAGTGAAATGGGCAAGAGCATCTCTGAACCGTGGATAGTGGCGGGTGACTTCAACACTACCATTTCTCCGTCTGAGACAGTTGGCTACCAGACTTATAACCACCGCGAGGCCCAACTCTTTTCAGCTACACTTCTTGAAGCAGGCCTAACAGACCTAGGATTCTCTGGGCAAAAGTTCACCTTCAGGCATGGATTCAAACAAAGTAGGCTTGATCGAGGCTTGGCTAATAATGATTTCCTCACCTCCTTCCCGAAGGTTGTAGTGACCCACCTTCCTAAAGTTGAATCAGACCACTTCCCTCTTTTGATTCAAACTCGGTCGATCTTGTACAGCAAGAAGAGATTCATCACCAGGGCTTCATGGGCACAAGATCCCTCTTTCAACCTCTGTCTTGAACGACACTGGCGTAGAAGTCTCCCTTTTCATGAGGGCCTTGCGCGCGCCAGGGAACATATCGGTGAATGGGATTCAGAGAAAAACAAGAAGCAGAGAGAAACTAAAGATCGGCTTCTACGTAACATAAACACCCTTCAAATGAATTTAGCTGTTAGTTATGATGCAATCACTGACAATCTATGCACTCAGATGGAGGGTGAGCTCAATCTCATCCTTAAACAAGAAGAGGAGGATTGGAAGCAGAAAAGCCATGTCAATTGGATTAGAGAAGGGGATTACAATACCTGATTCTACCAAGCCTTTGTGAATCAAAGGATAAGATCCAAAAAGTGCCAAATAATCAAAAGTCCATATGGGGAATGGATTACGAATGAGGATGACATTTTCAAGCTGGTCACAGATTACTTCATAGACCTGTTCACCTCTAATAGCAATACCAGTCAACATCACATTGACAAAATCCTTGCGTGGTTCACTCCTTTGGTTGGTGATGAACATAGCAGCTTGGCCAAACAAGCTCAACAAGATGAGATTTATGAAATTCTGAAATCCATGGACCCCTATAAAGCAGCGGGTCCAGACGGCACAACTACACACTTTTTGATATCCAACTGGCCGATCCTTCAAGATTCTATCTGCAAGACTGTCTAGGAGGCTCTGAGTTCGGGAATTCTAAATGAACAGCTTTGTAATGCCACTGTTGTCCTTATTCCCAAAGTTCCCAGACCTGAACTCACAAGCCAATGCTGCCCTATTTCCCTTAATAACACCATTCTAAAACTTTGTTCAAAGGTTGTCGTCGAAAGATTGAAGAAATGGCTACCGATTTGGATTAACCCAGCGCAAAGTGCCTTCGTCCCGGGCAGGAAGATTTCTGATAACATCTTTGCAGCCCAAGAAATCATACACTCCATGAAAAGAAAGAACTCCAAGAAGACCATGGCTATCAAGATCGATCTCACAAAAGCATATGATAGATTGGCTTGGAATTTCATTGAGGATACTTTGAAAAGGGTGAACCTTCCCGCCTTCATGATTAAGTACATTATGAGCTCTATCACTAGCGGTAGCTCTATCATTATTTGGAATGGTAGGAGTTTGACCAGCTTCAGACCGAGGAGGGGTCTAAGACAAGGCGATCCTTTAAGCCCCTATAATTTTGTTCTTTGTATCGAACAATTAAGTCAAATGATTGAAGAGTGTTTCATTTCTAGAAGATGGCAACCCATAAAATTGGGCAGAAAGGGTCCACAGATTGCTCACCTGTGTTTTGCTGACGACATTCTCCTGTTTGCCAAAGCCGATACTACCAACATTGATACAATCCTGCATTGCTTCAAGGAGTTTGAGCTGGCCTCGGGTCAAGCCATTTCGGCTGAGAAGACAAGGATATTCTACTCCAAGAGTGTTTCCCACCAGGAAGCCACCCAAATCTGTATTCGCAGCAGGCTGCAACGAACTCAGGACCTGGGGAGATACCTAGGGGTCCTGATCCTCCATACGCGGGTGAATAAGAAGACCTATAGTGAAGTGTTGGATAAAGTTATTAATAGAGTTAGTTCCTGGGCTGCTCAGACCTTATCTTTAGCTGGACACATCTGCCTTGCCAAGAGCACCCTTGCCACCATTCCTAGTTACATTATGCAAACTTCAAAGCTCCCTCTCCAACTCTGTGGCAGAATTGATGGAGAAATCCGACGCTTTATTTGGAGTGGAGGGCGGAACAGGAGAGGGACACACGTTGTGTCTTGGGAACGGCTTACAAGCAAGAAGATTCATGGAGGCCTGGGCCTCAAAGCCATGCGGGACTAGAATCAAGTGCTCCTTCTTAGGCACAACTGGGATATCTGGAGTGGAAGGAGTACTATTTGGTTCACGGCCATGCGAGGCAAACTGATGAATAGCAATCCAGGGGAAACTTCTAATTTGTCTCGCCTGGCAAGAACAGTGCTACAAATGAAACCCTTTATGCAAGAAAATACCTTCCTTAGCCCTATGAGTGGGAATAACATCAATGTGTGGTATGACTGCTGGCTCCTGAGCGGCATTTGTTTAGAGGATCATGCTAGATGTGCCATTTCAGAGGACCTTCGCAACCTAAAAGTGAGTAGCCTGGTGAACCTAGAAGGCTAGTGGGATCGATAATTCCTAGAACATTGGCTTCCTGCAGATCTAGCCCAGGAGATTTACAACATTCAACCGCCTGTCGACACCGAGGTTGAAGATGTGTGTGTTTGGAAACTCAACACTGGTGGCAGCTATACGGCCAAGTCGGCCTATACGGCGTTGCGGGTGAGCTCTGAGGTTAAACACCTAGGACAATGGCCAATTATCTGGAGTGCCCAGGTGGCGGAGAAGGTAAAGGTCTTCATGTGGATTGCTGCTAATGGAGCCCTACTCACTAACTAGAAACGAAGAAGAAGGCGGATGACCACCAACTCTATATGTAGCCGCTGCAACACGGCTGATGAAACCAGCCTCCACGCTTTGAGAGACTGCAAGAAGGTGAAGCCAATTTGGCAACGTTTATACACCGTTTCCATGCCTGCGAATGCCGTGTCTGTGTCAGCGGATTTCTGGTCTTCAAACAATCTTGAGAAATGGATCAGTCAGGGACTTCGCTCAGACGAGGAAACTAGAAATATGTTTCTTATAGCTTGTTGGGTGATCTAGAAACAACGTAACTTGGAGGTCTTTGAAGCTAAAGAAACACCAGCTACACAACAAGTAAACAGAATCCTACTGGAAACCAGAAGGACCATAGAGGCCTGGAAAAGATAGAAAGTCTTGAAGAACTCTGCTATACCGGTGCAACATGTTCCCCACACCATGAGACAATTATCTATGCATGTAGACGCTGCCTGGAAGAAGGGTAAAGGAGCTATAGCTATGGTTATACAGGACCGAGACAACCAATGGAAGGGAGGAGTAGGCCAACTGATTTCAGCAGACAACCCCCTACAGGCAGAGTTGATGGCCATTGCCCTTGCTGCTAAGCTTATTAAATCCAGTATGCTGCACGACACCATTGTGGTTACTAACTGTATGACGGCCAGGAATATGCTACAAGATGACTATAAAAGTTATCCTCGATATGCTAATATGATAAGGGGGATCCAATTGACTCTGGAAGACACTGCGGCAATTTACCATGTGGAGAGGAAGCACAACGGTCCAGCTGATGCTTTGGCTAAGGTCCATTTCCAAAACAACATTGGAGTCTGGCACTATGATATACCCCCAAGGATGTCATTGATACTAGAAAGATCCATTACTGTAATGGTAGTAGTACTACCATATTTAATTCTATGCAAATAACTAAGATTTGTAATTTGCCTTTGAATATGCTTGCACGAGGTGAGCAAGATTAATAAAATTATCGCCTGACTTCCCTAAAAAAAAGATATTCAGTTTTAAAAGCAAGGGATGCAAACCACTTATTGTCAAATTTAGCCACAATTTATTTCTCAATCATTTGCAAAGGATGTTAAGCCTTGAAATGATATGAGATTCTCTTAAGTTCATGGCATATGTGTATTGATTTATCATCCATTTTTCAAGGGATGTTAAGCCCTAAAAATGACATGAGAATCCTTTAAGCTTATAGTAGAATACATGTATGTATCTCTAACCAAATACACGGAATGTTAAGCCCAAATTTGTTTAGATAATTCCATTAAGAGAAAGATATATGTCATATTCATGAATTTTGTAAATGTTTTTGTTTTTCATAACCAAAACTACTTTTAAGGATACTAAGGTCATAACAAGCTTCAAATGATGTTCACAAACTTTTGGAAGCTTCTTAATCTCACAATCAATATAGTTTGTGTGAGCTTCCCCCTTAATCTTATAGTCAAACTAATTTAAGGATTCTAAGATCACAATCAATATTAGATCATAATAAGTTGACCTTTTATGCACTAAAATTATGTTTTCAATAAACATGTTTTGAATAAAGATACTAAGATTAAGTGCAGTAGAATGATGTACACATAAGTATTTTGTCAAGCTTATTTTAGGTCGACCTTGACTTCGACCATAGCGCCCCTTGGTTAAACTTGATTTCAACCAAGAGGCAATTTCTATAGATTTCCAATTTGAACATTTATATGTGAAGTATAATTTCTGCAGATTTTCAATTTAAAATGCATCTGTGCCATGAAGTTTTACTGTTTATGCAAAATAGCATCTTCACATGATCTGAATCACAATGATCAAAATTCATGGTTTGTATATATGGATCAAAGATTATTGTAGACCAATGAAAACATAATGATTATGGCACAATAATTATGATAGAATAGTAGAAGTATATATACAATACAATGATCAAGATGGAAGTATATAACTTTATGAAATACAATGATTATGACCATTTCAATTTTAATACACATGGTTCCTACATAGATAGACCAATGAGTACTTAGGAAAAAAATGTGGATTATGATAAAACAGTAATTTCCTTGATTAAACCTATTCATAATTTTCAGTTTTAAGCCAAATCATGTAGAGGATAAACCAAAATAATCTCATTCATGGTTCATAGATTTTCAAATTTAAGACAACCCATGTAAATGAACATGCTTAATAAACTTTTTCAATAAATGAATAAAGTATGTTCAATATCAGTCTTCATTTAGCACTTTTGCAATATGTTTAAATATTTCATAATGTTATACCTTTATTTAACAATTTCATGATGCAAGAAGATCAATATGTTTTGATTCAAAGATGGTCTCCAAGATTCATTCTTGATTTGCATATTAAATCAATGATTAATAACAATTGATAGCAAACTTGATTAGTTCAGAAGAACTTGATTCTGTAACCTGCTCGGTCGACTATTTCTCGACCGACAATGTTCTCGGTCGAACAGTTTCTCGACCGAGAATGTTTCTGTACTTTTTCAGAATTGTTTTCAATAATTGTTTCCAAGTAAAACAATGATATAAAAATTAAGGCTCGATTGTGTTAAGATATGACATTTGTATATCAAGAATCATTTAGATTAAATCTCAACTAATCATATACAATTTTCTAGGTCTTGAGAATCCAAACTAAAACAAGTTAGTTGAAGATGTATATTTGGAAATTTTAATTTCTTGGATTAACTTGGTTTCCTATTATGTTAAGTTGAGATAGACATAGAGATATACAACTTAGAGTCTTTGGTCATATCTCAACTTAATTTTATCCATTTAGTTTGGGGGTTTTGGAACCCATACTAACTCAACATCCTTTTTCTTGTAGGGACATGAGAAAGAGTGATGTCCAAGATGCAAACAATAATGACAACATATGGAATCAACCTCATATCTCTTTCTATGATTTTGTTCTAGGTTGTTCTTGGGTACATATGTATGTTTGCCTTTTGGTACATACATAGATTGATTTTCTAATACTTGTGTCTTTCTCCAACTAGATTTTTGATAAGATTTTCCTTTAGGATTATAACCTAGTCCTCTCCTTCCAATTTGATGATAAGAATTATTTAAAATTTTATCCAGGGTATCATTGTTATTCAACCTACTAACTTTTTGTTGCAACTTAACAATCTCATCCATTCTTTTGTTTATGTCTAACTTTACTTGATCTAGATTGGATAACAAGGAATCTCTTTCTTTTACAATAGTATCATAATCTAGATGTGTACACAAGACATGTTGTTTTTGAAGATCATTTACTTGAGTTTGCAAATTTATCTTTTCTAGGGATAGAAGATTGCAATTTGCTTCTACTGATTTTAGCTTAATATCATGATCTTCAATAAACTTTTTAAGATCTTCATTTTCAGATGTGAGAGCAAGTAGTTTAGCATGTAACTCATCATTTGCTTTATTAGACT
Organism: Alisma plantago-aquatica; assembly: GCA_963693085.1. Lineage (NCBI taxonomy): Eukaryota > Viridiplantae > Streptophyta > Magnoliopsida > Alismatales > Alismataceae > Alisma > Alisma plantago-aquatica. Next base: position 312,264,111 of record OY856413.1, on the reverse strand, counting down.
TCTTTAATTTCTTCTTGCACTCAATATACTTATTATGTGTTTCTTCAAGACTAGAAATTAACTCTTCTTTTGATAAATCAAGAAGGATTACCTCTTCTTCTTCTTCATTGGTTGTAGCAATTAGGCAATTTTTGTGCACCTCTTCCTTCTTTTCTCTCCATGGACAACTAAGTGTTGTGTGGCTTGTTCCTAAGCACCAACTGCAACTTGTTGAAGATTGGTCCATACTTTTCCTTTGCTTGCGGTTGTAGACACTATCACCCTTCATTCTTCAAGACTCGATTAGAGCTCCTTGAAGCCTACTCTGATACCAATTGAAAAACCACTAGAGGGGGGTGAATAGGGTTTTATGATTATTTTAAAGTAATTTAACTCAAACAACCACAATTGAAATAATAATAAGGAGATAAGGTGTTTAGAGTGGTTCCAACCTTAGCAAATACTAAGGCAGTCAATCCACTACCCGGTTGCTTACCCAACCGGGATTTTGAAAGTATTAAATTTTATTACCTCTCAAGGAATTTACATAAAATTACAATACTTTCTACACCCTTTGGACAGCCTTCACCTTGAAGTAGTTTCACCAACCTTGAAGCAGCCTTCTTGAAGTAACTTCAAGCTCCCCCTTGAAGTAGCATTCCTCTATGAAGTAGCTTCCCGTTGCAACAACCTTCTAGAAGTAGTCCAAAGACTTCCTTCTTCACCAAGAAGATCAAACCCTCTCCAATCCATAGCCTCCAACCCTAGGAGTAGCAAGGAGAGTACAAGCAATAAGTAAGAATAAGAAAGGAAATGGAAATTACAATTACCACTTTGAAGCACAAGGCTTGATTTGCCTTGTCCAATATTTTTGTGGTTGGTTGTTTGAGTTAAATTACTTTAAAATTATCATAAAACCCTATTCACCCCCCTCTAGTGGTTTTTCAAATCCCAATTTGAGCACCACACACTAGGATAAGAAGAAGAAAATCAAAGGAAGTCAGAAGGAAACAACAGTAGCACATGCACATGAACAATAATAAAACCATTCAACACTTGTTCACCATTCAACATATAATTACATAATGAATTGTTATAACATTTGATATTACACATTGAATAACAAACTTACACATATACATGTACTACATCTAAACAATAGGATGTTAAGACAACAGGTCCACATGTACATCAACTCGCCATACAACTCTCAACTACCCTGGTTCTTCAAGATCATATATCCACAAACCTAAACAAAGATTACATGTGGTACACGTCAGCACAATATTCAAGAATATTGTATTGAGTATGCCTATGTGTCTTTTTATATACCTCTCATCATATCTTGGCAATAAGATCAAACGAATACTTGGTAGTTATAAAGAAGTATAAGAAAAGACATATACTTGCACAAAGATGTTCATTAACAAAAGAGAACACATATTTTAGGCACATTTTCCATCATATATCTCATACATCTACCACCAAGGGATTTGATGGTTTTAGGCCTTATGATCTACTACCAAAGAGTTTGAGATCATTATACATGTAATCTACTACCAAAGAGTTTGAGATCACTAATGCATTAAGGCCTTCATGATCTACTACCAAAGAGTTTGAGATCATTTACATGTGATCTACTACCAAAGAGTTTGAGATCACTTTCCAAGCACTATACCACCAAGAAAAAAAGTTCTTTCTATGATGGATCAAATATATTATGTTTCATGTGTTCATATCCATAAGTATGGAAAAATCAAGTAAGCTATCATACAAGAACAATCATTTCATCCATTACCATATGCCAAGTATTTTACTACACATATAACACAAACATATTTTATAATAATCCAAGTAAGAGGTAATGGCATACCTTGATAAAGAGAAACCTAATCATCAGATATCCCTCATGTTAACTATATCTTGGTCAAACCCCTGGTTAAGATAAGATCACATATCACCATCAGGTTCTCATCACCTTTAACCCTAGTTATGTCCATTAGGGTTTAGATTAGTTCATTAGGATATGTTCATCATTACTTGCATTCTTGTCTTAGATTTATCTTACTGATGTTGGTTTCTTGATTATGGTTTATAATCTAAACATTAGGTTCCATTTCCTTTTTTTTACAAATAGTAACCCTAGTTTATATACATTATTCAAATTAGGGTTACAACCCATGTATTAAGAGTCATCTTCATATAACATAGATTTCGTGTATAAAATTGATCTCAAATTTACATATTATCTTTCAGTTAATGATATGAGGGTTTTCTGTGAATTTCATCATTTATTGAGCACGTATGCATTAATTACATTTTATTTAGGGTTATTAGACCTAGATAGACATTCTAAGCAAATTACATGATTATGTATCATAACATGATTGTATCTGATGTCACATGGATTCTAAAACACATTTAAGAGTTACTGATGCATTCTCATAATTTTAGGTCTTCATTTGATATTTATTATCCATTAAACAAATATATAGCATCTTACATGCTATTACTGACATTTAAGCTTCAAAAGACTAATATCATTATTGCATGTTGTTCTATTCAGTTTTCTAAACATTTTAGTACTTTATTTGTAATTTTTTTATTATCGAGCTAATTTCTATGAATTATACAAGATCTAGGTATTTACTGGAATTACTGGGAAAATTACCTTTTTAGGTCAATGCCTTGCCGACACGTGGCTCACGTGGGGTGCGGCTTCACTTGCTGGACACCTGGTTCAGCTTCAACCCAGCCGGTTCATGCCTAGACCCGGTTCAACTCTCCTCTTCCCTCTCGTGCGATTAGTCCCAAGCGGGACTTTTTCTTCCGCACGGATTCTGTTAATCCGCTGCCGCTTGGCTGAAACACGGGTGAGAAGTCGGCTGTTCTCTGCTCGCCTTCATCTCTCTCGCATCGAGTCTGCAGTAGGACTCCCTACTTCCATGTCGCAGCCGCCGCCTGGGACTGTTCTGGCGTGCAATCGTCTGTCACGAATCCCCCCCCCCCCCCCGACGTGTATTTCTTCCTCGCACCCCCGACCTAGGTTTCTTATATGTGCTCCCACTGTCGTGGACCTCCAGGCCATTGCTAACATGACTCCTCTTCACAGACTGTGGAGTTTTCCACTATGTGTGAGACACCTACTCCTCCTCAAAAGACTCCAATGCCACCAAAGCTCCAAGGTACCTTCCTTCACAGTGGCATCCTTCCACCCAACAATCCTCCTCGCCATCAACCTCTTGGCTTCTTCCTCATCCACCTACAAAGCCTCGAGTGGCTCCACTACTATGCTGCCTTCCTGTGCTCAAGCACCACCACGCCATCACCATCCGCCAACGAAGCACCAACCTATATTTCACCTTACTGCGGAGGAGAAGCAGTTACATATGGGAGGGCAAACTTGTTCTCTATCTATGCGGCACTAAAAGCCACACACACTGAGGGTCAGGGTGGATGTGAGGCCAACTGCCCACTTCGCTTCCTTCATCAGACCAAGAACATGACGTGGGGACTGAACGAACATTGCGTCTCTGCTCGCCTCAAAGGCTGCAAAGAGGACAGCCTCCTCGGCTGTTCGATTACATCCCAGGGCTGTAAAAGGACCCTTCACTTGACTGATCCATGACAACACACTCACAGCAAAGACCAAGGATGTGCAACTAGAAACTTAGGACAAACGACTTATATCTTCTTCTAAAAGCATTACAATGCATCAAATATTTAAATAAAATCAAACCTAAATAGCTCCTTCTAGGTATATCGAAATGTTATGGAATTTTAATCATAACTCTATCAATATTCCATTGAACTTTGATGTCAGGATACCACTTCTGACTACCAGTTTATATCTTGAAAAGATCGTATGTACTTAGAATCATAGACATAATATCAATATCATTTGTACCCTCAACTTCATTAAAACTCTTGGAACCTTTAATTAAACACATGAATACACTTATTTCATTAGGTAGACAAATAATATAAAGTTCACTCCATCACATCCTACACAGCTTAAAAGAAATTTCATCCTCAAAATTAAGACAAAATTCAGTCTTTCACAGGGTCAAAATCCAAGCAAATAATGAAATAATTGCACCCAAAAAAGCATTAATAGGAATCAAGGTTTTAGTCCAATACTCATTGCGAAATTCAAGTTTGGTATAACAAAAATGCCCAACTAAAGTGATAAGATGTGCATACCTAATTTTAGAGTCCTAGTTAACACCTTTCACCAAATTAGAAGATTCTAAGATCTCCTTTACCTGATTTCAAGATATTTACATGTATTAGGGTTTTATAATGCATATAAATGTAAAGAAACCCTAGTTTTAGACCTTTTTGGAAAACCTTAGATTTTGATCACAAAACCTAAACCACTCGATTCCTTATGTTTTTCTAATAAAGAAAACATATTTATTTACTTAATTTGGATATTATATGAGTTAGTTACAATTTTTATTTTTTTTATAATTTATTAGATTCCAAAAAATCAAGCTTCGAAAATATGGAATTTAGACTCTAAAACTACTTTTATTAGAAAGATCTTATTTTTCCGATTCAAAAAAAAATTGGACAAGCAGATTGAAAGATACGATTTTTACAAATCTGGCCAATCATGAAATTCCAAAAATCCACGTCTCTCAATTTATCCGATCAAAGAACTAATCCTAGTTGGCTCTATCATGGTTCACCAACTATGTCAGACCCACTTCCAATAGAGTGCAAAACTTGAGTGCGGAAGAGGTGATAACAGAAAACAAAATGACCATAAAACCCTTGACGAGAAACAAAAATGTAAGAGAAACAAGAAAGGAAAAAGAGAGAACCGACAAAGGGGATTCATCCTCTTCACACAGTCGCGTCATGGTTGTCCACCCGTAGGCAATAGCTTGTGAGAAAATTAGGGGAATTCAAGATCAGCGAGAGAACTCATTTCCAAGGTGACTAAAACGAAGGTGAAGCACCAAAGCTTCTTACCCGAAGAGTGATTGCACTCCGATGAGTCAAAGCATCAGGGAAGGGAGCCACAGGCTAGAAGGAGAAGATGGGTTTGGTGGAGGCAACATGCACAACTTTAGACCAAATTGATGATCGAGAAATATCAAACGTGAGTGGTTGATTGTTCATGTATGCTTAGGTATATATAGGTGTAGTTGTTATGTGATCTACTACTCACGAGAAAGAGGGGACGAAAGCCCAAATTAGGTGTTTCCTAGTTCTAGAAAACTAGGGAACAAATTGGGGATCACCTAGTGCGTATTTGTATCATGAATTTAATGCAAGAAAAATCACAAAGAAAGATCGAGAGACGAGTGAGTTACCCACAAAAAACTAGGTCAAAATATTGTTCACACGCTCATGTTTCCTACCTGAGGTAGGGGAAGAGTTTTGTGCTATCAGATCAATGATCAGATGGTCCACAGTGCATACATAATAGAAAAGACGTGTGACATTTAATTATAATCCGAATATGATTCGACTAAAGTGTGATTACATTTATTTCTCATTTTCTCTCTCCTTGATTGAGGGTGCAAACAAATTCCAAATTAAATTAAATTTGATGCCTAGCCTATTTAGGATATGTAAAATTTGATTTTTGCATTAGTTTTTAGTTTTGGAGACTCTAACTATTTTATTTAATTATTTTAAAGTAAATTATATTTTCTATTTTCTATCACATTGGAGACATCTAGAAACCACCGATTAATGTGAAACTTCATCCTCAAGTAAACTAAACATATGGAACATGAATTTGCCATTAATTTTATCCCTTGAAGTTATTTATCACATTATTTAACATTTTGGGCTTTTACATACTTTCTCTCCCCTAATCTACACATGAACATTAAAGATTATTCAAACTAGATGAAAATTCACTCATAGGCTTATTTTAATGTGTAGATTACAAATCTAATATTAGTTGCCACTTTTAAAGTCATTTAGTAATTTATTTAATACATTAGACTCTTATTCTTATTTTCTTTCCCAATTAGAATAAAAATAGCTATTATTATGCAAATACTATGAAACTTGACACCCAAGACAATTGGGACCCAAGGAATTCAGATCTAATGTTATTTTTATTGAACGAGTCTTACTTAATAAGTTTTTATCCCCTTTAAATTATTAGCATTATTTATTAAATAAATTACCCAATAACATATTAGTATGTTTAAAGCTTTACTATTTATTCCTTTTTCCTTCCTTGCACCATAAGGCTAAGGGAAGTTCAAGAACAAAATTATTTTAACAATATATTACTTAAGTGGTAAATTTGCATCTTAGATCATGATTGAAACATTAAATGAGGTATTTGTGCATAAACCCATACATTGGCATGAATAGTGATAAAAAATAATCCACACCACTAATAATTCCACAAATTCAACATCAGGGACAAAAATGATAGAAAGGATAGGAAGAGCTTGGAAAAAGGGCCAAACTGAGAATGTACCTAAATTTCAGTTTATTACAACACTCCACACCTTAAAAGGATTTCATCCTCAAAATATCAAGTAAAAGGAGAAGGGTGAGTACGCAACATTTCATCTCTAAGTTCCTAGGGTATCCACCAATATATGGTACTTCTAGAATCTCCTCACATGTCACATTCTCATGGATCAATAAGGTTTCACTTTTGAGAGTTCCTTTTATTAGATATAACACAATTAACATGTTTGACTTACTAGCATTATATTTATTAGGATATCACCTTATCCTTATTATTCTTTTAATTATGTCCAATTTGCTTCCAGGAGATTACATTTCATTATTATGCACAAATCATATATATTCCTTATTTATCTCATTAAGAGTTTTAGCACAATTAGAGATTACTCAATTATCCCAATGTCTATTTATATATGGTCATTATCCTTAATAATTTGGATTTGAACTCCATTGTTGTCATAGTTTCATCATATTGCCATCACCCTCACCATCAAAGCTGAATTAGAACATGTCAAGCACTGCTTGAACACCATTTGGAAACAACACACTAAAATTAAATGGGAAAATGAGGGTGATAAAAATACCAAATTCTTCCACAAAAATTGCAACAACAATGCGCAAAACAAACATCATCTCTAAAATGTACATTAACGGAAGTATAACATCCAACAAGCACATGATCACTAGCCACATTGTCCAACACTTCAGCTGCATCTTTAGCATTGGACAAAAGCCTTTGATTCTTGATTTCATAAATTGGAAATACATTTGTGGACACACTATCACCTCACACCATCACACTATCTATCACTTTACCCCTGAATAAGTTGATGAGGCTATCCACTCACTTGGAAAAAAACCCCCCCCAGCCCAGATGGACTTAACATAGAATTCTACCTGGCCAACTGGAACCATATCAAGGGAGATTTTATGCACCTCCTCAAAGACATCCAACATAACACCAATGTTCACAATCTCATAAAAAATATTAATCAAACAAACATAGCTCTCATAAAAAAGGTTACTCATCCCAATTTGATCAAACGGTTCAGACCCATTAATATCATCAACACCTCCTATAAAATCTTTGCTAAGGTCCTTTCCAATCACATCAAACTCAAGCTAGAGAGCATCATCTCACACAATCAAAATTCTTTCCTAAAAAATCAAAGCATACATGATGCCTTCATCATGGTTAATGAAACTCTACACCTTTGTCACAAGAACAAAACTCCTATCCTAGTCATCAAACTAGAATTTGAAAAAGCCTTTGATTGCACAAACTAGGACTGCCTCATCAGAGCTATGTAGGGATATGGTTTTCCAAACATCTGTAACAACTAGATCCATTCTTTCTTCTCCACAAACTTATTCTCCACCATCATCAATGGATCTCCCTTTGGCTACTTCCACAACACAAATGGACTTAGACAAGGTGACCCTCTCTCCCCGTACCTCTTCATCATTGTTACGTACATTCTCACAAATATGATCAAGCTTGGTACTACACACAGTCTTATAGCCTCTCCCCTAGAATGCCACAAAAACATCATTCAATTCGCTAACAATATCATGATTCTCATCAAACCAGAAGACTCTACCATCATCAACATATTCGTATCATTGGACTCTTTTCATATATATCGAGTTTGAAGATCAACCTTGCTAAATCCTCCATCTTTACAGTCAACACCCCATCCAATCTTATCAACAGATACAAAAACATCCTCAAATGTAAGATTGAAAACTTCCCCATCAACTACCTTGGTCTACCCATTACACCACACCCCATCACACACTCTGTATGGAACCCCATCATTGATAAGATTTAGCTAAAACTTTCTTCATGAACCAATCATTTTCTCAACCTGGCAGGTCGCCTCACCCTCTTGAATAATGTCATCACACCCATCACCACCCACTACCTCAGCTGCATTTCACTACCAAGTAAGACTTTCAAAATCATTGACACCATCAGGAGGAACTTCCTATGGAATAACTACAAAGAAGACAATCCAAATAGGAAGATCCATCTCGTCAATTGGAGCACCATCGCTGCACCAATCAAATTTGGAGGGTGAAACATCATCAACATAAGAATACATGCCATCTGCCTCATCACTAAAATCATAAACATCCTCTCATCTAGAACCAACAAGGTTTGGAAGAAATTCATCCTCCAAAAATACTATAAAAACAAACCTCCCTTGCACCACACCGGTAACAACATGTCTTCCTTACTATGGAAGTACATCAATAAAAATCTAGACACCATTAAGAATCTCATCTTCACCCAACCCCCCACATGCACACCATAATATCAACTTCTGGGTGGATCCATGGTACCATCATAATACTATTCAAAATCTAAACACACACCTTCCCATCCCATCATCACTGAAAAATCTCAACATCTCCAAAGCTCTTCAACTCATCACTAGCAACAGGCAATACCCTCTGAAAAATAATCTTCAAAATCATGTCAGTAACAACACCCTGAGAGATATAATCCACGAACTTGAATACAACACCAACAATATGATCTCTTGGATTTGGGGATAACATTACTCCCCGAAAGCAGCCTAAACTCATCTTATTTATAGGGGACATATTTTTGATATGGTATGCATATGGAAAACAAAATGGCCGCAAAAACACAAACTCTTATACTGGCTTCTCTCTTTCAACATAATCCCTACATACCAACATTTAACAGTAGAGGGTTTATAAGACCTACCAGATGTTACCTTTGCAAGAAAGATGAAGAAACAAAAAAACATCTCTTCACCATCTACATTATCATGCTACATCTTCTGTACAATTTTTTCCCACGAAATTCTGACACTAGTAACCTCCTCCAACCATCCTTTATCACTAGGATCAAACCCTTACCACAACATTCAAGATTCCCTCCTGAAGACTTGGTCATGCATATCTTCTAGAATATCTGGCTAGAGAGAAACAATAGGAAGTTCAATAACATCTCAAAACCCACCCAACTTATACTAACTGATGTTGAAAATTCTATTTTTGTATAACTACATTGCAGGACAGGCCTCTACATCAACTCAGGTGATAGCTTCTAAAGATGACCTGAGCAACATGTTTGGTGATCACAATGGTGATGGATGCTACTCCTTGGAGGACATCATTGCTGACGACACAAGCTTCTGAGGCTATGACCTGTGGCATACAACTGATAAAACCAATTTAACTAATGCGGAAACATATTATTAACAGCGAAATTACTAAAAATCACTAAAAATTAAAACCATTTATCAAGATATCCATTCACAGGAAAACTCTTTCATTTAGAACCAAAGTAAACATTACATATTGGTTCATATATACATTACATGCATCATTGCACCTCGAGGCATACATGCACAAAATCTCAGATCGAAGTATCAAAACACTAACTCCTAGGACTCGAGAGTACATAGACGACTATAGGACTATCTACACAAAGACCAGACAACCAATGTCTCCACCTGTTGGATCACTGCTGTCCCTGTGTCTGCTGCTGCTGCTCTTCTCCTGTAGAAGAGTTTCTACCTTGTCGTCTACATCTACCTAAAAACATTGGATCCCACGGGGGTCAGACAATTATAAAAAATTGCCCCAGCGGGAGATACAAATCTCCGCCAAAACATTGTCATTGTAGTTTAATAGTAATAAGCTGAACAGTGGGATAATATAAATCTATAATAAGTGAATCAACATTTATGCAGACTAGAGAAACATTCTTATGCAATATTACTGCTATAACTTGATTAAGCAGCATGTCTCATATTCAATATGAATTAAAGGAACATAAGTACATTTATGTATCAAGAGCATGCTAAGCAGTATATCATCAATCAATATTTCTCATATTTCAATCTTATGCAAATACGCTACACGGATGATTATAATTTACAAAGAGATTTAAGCTCTGAGGAGATGAGGTATACCGCTCATACTCTAACCGACCATTTCTAGAATTGAAATCGGTACCATAAATAGGTCAATGGAAGAGCCGGATTTCCATGACCTCCCACATCCTGGTTAGCACAGGACTACAAGCAGAACTGTGTCAACTGCTCAAATATCTTTCCAGGGTATACTGGAACTTCTCTATAGAGTTACAGCATCAACTGCACTCTCATCGGTAATCGAGAGCATTAATGTTTATCTCCATCGACCCGACATAAAATAACATTGGGATATTAATGATACATCCATCCCAACCATCAGGAGATTTATGATACATCTATCCCGACACATGAAGGATTGAGAGGTTTAATGTTTACCTTCCCTCAATCTCTTCACCCAGACATAAGGATGTTTTTTCCCATTTACCCCCACATATTCAAAATATGCGAATTCCGAGAATTCCATAGAAAACCTATTTCACCATCACCAACTACTGACGATGATGGATCTATGGTCAGAGCACTACATGAATATATTTCACTTGGTTAATTAAGTACATTTTCATATTATTTTAGCATCAGGCAGGTTCCCAAACAAAACTTATTATGAAAATGCTATAAAGAAACATGTACTATTTTCATCAATTGCTTAACAATCTTAAAAGGCATTGGGGACTCAATCCCTTACCTAAAAGCTAGGAATTATCATCCCTTCACAATGTCATCACCATAATCATATGGCCCTGGGTAATTAAACCCTTGATTCATCATTAAGCATTGTTACCACTTTTCCAGGTAACCATCACCTTCAGGTCAGTTGACCAAGGTAAACATGATACTTGCTATTACAAGCATCACACATGGTACTTGATGCCCATTAACTCTCTTGATACCTCTTACCAGGCAGCAAGGTATATTATGGCACTCAAGGTACAATCACAATAGTGAATTAAACATCATAGCTCATACATGGCCATGATCATTATTTCAAGATACCTACATTGTTAGCACAGATGATACAGTGATATCAATTGCATATCAGAACCGTGTTCAACAAATATGAATTCACTATTCATGGGTATCACCACTATTCCCTTACTGGGGTTAGGGTTTCCCAGTTCATGTCATTTAAGGATAATCGTCACATTATCGCATCAAAGATATGGTTTATCACCATATTGCCCAAGATTAGGGTTAATTAGGCATTACATAGTATTACCTTGGGTTTGGGCTTCACATCACATCCATTATCAAGGTTTCTCATGAAGCCATCCTTAATTAGGGTTTCTCATGAACCCATCTTTAATTAGGGTTTCACATCAAAATCACCCTATAAAAGGATTTACATTCATTATTCCACAGTTAGGGTTTACTAATTATCCCAATTAGGGTTTCATAGTCCATCACCCATAATTAGGGTTTACTATTCATCCCAATTAGGGTTTCATAATCCATCACCCATAATTAGGGCTTACTATTCATCCAAATTAGGGTTTCATAATCCATCACCCATAATTAGGGTTTCATAATCCATCACCCATAATTAGGGTTTCAGATTACATTACTCTTAATTAAGTCTATACACATCATCACCCTAAATTAGGACTTCATTCATACCTTGGATTAGGGTTTCAAGTATAAAATGCCCTGGATTGGGGTTAAGGTTCATCAACCTTGTCAATTAGGATTTTGGATTCATGTTTAGGGTTTTATGATCTCTTTACTTAAGGATCATACCCTAACTTACCACATGAATTAAACTTATGTACCAAACCCATGCTATCATCCTCTCAACTTGATTAGGTCATATCAACCCTCCAATCAAGTTCATACAACTATGAATGACATAGTGTACCAAGTCATTGCTTTTATAAGCAATTAGGGTTTCTTCCTTAATTGAAACAAATCCCTAGGTACTATTAGGGTTTCAACCTTTGTACCTTTATTAAATAACCATTATTAGATAATTGGAACCATCATTGCCTTCAATATCCAAATGATTGAACCACTAACAACCTCCATGCGGTTTTGAAGTTTCAACACCAAACGGTTTTGAAACCGTTTGGTCCCAAATGGTTTCAAGACCATTTGGGATCAAATGGTTTCAAGATCATTTTCCCCAAAAATTCTTGAAATCTTTAGGACCAATCAAGGATTTCTTCAATCAATCCAATTAGGGTTTCTACTTGAAGGATTGTGCACACATTGGATCAATCAATTGAGTCCATTGGATCATCATCCAACCTATGATTAATTTCAAACCCCAAATGGTCAACTATACCAAACGGTCAACCATGCCAAGCGGTTTGGAGTCCAAACGGTCAACTATACCAAACGATCAACCATGCCATGCGGTTTGGATTTCAACTTTACCAAACGGTTTGCAAAACCGTTTAGACAAAAAGTCCAAGACCGTTTGCTGTTGTTCTTTGATTAAGGTGTGTGCTTATGAACAGGCTATCATCTTCAACCTTTAAACTCACGGAACTACTGCCATTTTCCACGGCAACACCATCAATTAAGCAAAGTTATTGCAATAATGACAATTAAATCAATTGCAAGTAGAAATCGAATTCAATGGCAAAGATTAAGGGTTAAAGTTATATAACCCTCCTTCAAATCTGATCCCAAGCTCCAAACTTCATGACTCCAATGGTGGTTGAAGCTCTAGCAACCTCCCAAGGTCATTTCTCAAACTTTTGGAGTGAAAGGATAGGCTAGTGTTGAAGATGGAGTGAAGAAATGAAGGAATCACACATTGTTTTATGATTTTCACCATGAAATCAAGAAGAACGAAGGTCAAAGGCTTACCAACAGGTTGGGGACGTGCTTCCTGCTTTTGCTAGCCTTCTTGGTCGATTTTGCAAGCAAGGAGAAGAAGTGGGGTCGAAAAAGGTCCTTATGTGGGTTGGAAAAGGCTCTTTTATAAGAAAATTGATGAAAGAGAAAATGTTTTATTTAAAAATCAATTAATTCCAAAAATGGTACCACCTCTTCCTCCTTGGTTTGCTTGCATGAAAAGGCAACTCAAAGCCACCGAACTCCCTTCCATTATCCATGGATTAAGGGAAAAGAAATTAAGCACCTTATTCCAATATAATATTAATATATATATTTGAGTGGGAATTCTTTTCCTTATAATAAGGTGAGTGGAATTTCACCTCCTTAAGATATTTTCGGTGCTTGCCAAGATCAAGGACGTCCACACACATATCTGAATTCCACCATTTTAATTTTGTTTGAAAGCCCTTTAATTATTTTATTTATTTCTACATTAATACCTCCATTATGCTTAAATCTTGATTATTTTAATATCAAGATTCTCTCTCCTACAACTTAATTCAAATGAGGCGCCCCTCTTATTTTCTTTGCTCCACATGATGCCAAGAAATATTAGGGACCTTATAGAAATGGTAATGTACACATTGCACCCTAGGGTTTGGGTAAATTGCACATTACACCAAAACTAGGTTTTCATGCACAAACATTGCTTTATCAGCTCTTTCTAGAATTCAGGCTATCACAAGCCATACTTCTACATCATCTTCACTCTCATGATGCTTCAACACATGAGGAACATATTATCATGCACAATTTGCAAATAGGCCCCTCAACTTGGGTAATTTGCACTTTAGTCCAAAACAAGCAAAATATTGATTTCAACAATATTCAACAAGGACTAAAAGTGTAATATAAATTCCTCTTGAGCCTAAATACTTTCCAAAAGATAAGAGCATGCATATAATTACTCTCATTATGCAAAATACCTAGGGTTATTTCATAACCCAGATCAGGGATGTTACAAGTTTATCCACCCCTTACAATGATTTCGTCCCCGAAATCATCAACAAAACACTAAGAGAATAGAGTAGGATATTTCCTGCTCATCTCATCCTCTAGTTCCCATGTAGCTTCTTCAAAGCCACGGTGATTCCAGAGGACTTTTACAAGACTAATGTCTTTCTTCTTCAACTTCTTGATTCTTCTGTCAAGAATCAACACTGGCCCTTCAACATAAGATATGTCATCATTTAGTTCTACCTCCACTGGTTGTAGAACTAACTCAGTGTCAGGATGGCACTTCCTTAACATAGAGATATGAAACACTGGGTGAAATCTATGCAACTCAGGTGGTAACTCCAGCTTATAGGCTACCTTTCCCATCCTCTCAATGATCGGATAAGGCCCCATAAATCTCGGAGCTAACTTCCCTTTCTTTCCAAATCTCAAGATACCTTTCCAAGGTGAAACCTTGAGGTACACCCTATCTCCGACTTGGAATTATAAGGGTCTACCACACTTGTCAGCATATGTTTTTTGTCTATCCTGGGCTGTTTTCAGCTGTTGTTGTATGCTCTTTATCTTCTCAGTTATTTGCTGGACCAACTGAGGACCCAAAAGTTGGTATTCACCAGTTTCGTACCAACATAGGGGAGATCTACAACGTCTACCATACAAAGCCTCATATTGTACCATCTCAATACTGTGCTGATAGCTGTTGTTATAAGCAAACTCTATCAAGCTCATATGTAGATCCCAACTCCCCACAAATGGTAGGACACATGCCCTAAGCAAGTCCTCCAAGGTTTGTATCGTCCTCTCAGACTATCCATTTGTCTGAGGATGAAAGGCTGTACTAAACCTTAACTGAGTGCCCAAAGCTTTATGAAGTCATTCCCAAAAATGACTCATAAACTGAGGACCTCTATCAGAAACTATTGTAACTGGTACACCATGCATCGGCACTATCTCATCTATGTAGATTTGTGCAAGCTTCTCAGCTGTATAGATTGTTTTGACAGGTAAGAAATGTGCTGTCTTTGTCAACCTATCAACTATCACCCAAATGGAATCATGACTTTTGGCTATTCTAGGCAAACCAACCACAAAGTCCATAGTTACATGATCCCACTTCCACTGTGGTATAGGCAGGGGTTGCATTGTTCCTGCGGGATTTTGATGTTCAGCTTTAACCTGCTGACACACCGGACACCGCATAACAAACTCAGCAACATCCTTCTTCAAACTAGGCCACCAATACATATCTTTTAAGTTATGATGCATCTTGGTGCTCCCTGGATGCATATCATACATTGAAGAATGAGCCTCCTCTAGAACTAACTTTCTTAAGTTAACAACGTCAGGTACTACCATCCTATCATGGTAACAGACTACCTGATCATAAGAATCATGGAAGCCATCCCGCTTCTCACTACCATATTCTGACCTGATTTGCTGAATCATAGAATCAGTCTGTTGTGCTTCCTTAATCTGCTGTCTCAGAGTTGGTTTTATATGCATCTCAGCTAGCAACTCGGATAACAATGACACTTTAAGTTGTACATTGTCTCACCTCAAGGAGATAAACATATCTCTCTTAGAGCACACTAAGGAGTTTAGTTGTGCTTTATCTAGAGCTGGTGTTGCTGATTTTCTACTTAGTGCATCAGCAACCACATTGGCTTTCCCTGGATGGTAATCAATTGTATAATCATACTCCTTGATTAACTCCATCCAGCGGCGTTGCCTCATATTTAGCTCATGTTGAGAAAAGATATACTTTAGGTTTTTATGGTCTGTGAAAATCTGGAATGTTTCTCCATAGAGATAATGTCTCTAGATCTTCAAGGAATGGACCACAACATCTAATTCCAGATCATGTCTCAGATGATTCTCCTCGTGTTTCTTAAGCTGTCGAGAAGCAAAAGAAATCACTTGCTTATCTTGCATCAACACACATCCTAAGCCATTCTTAGATGCATCACAGAAGACTATATACCCCTTTCCTAGCTCAGGTAGCACCAGCACAAGTGCACATGTTAACCTTTCCTTCAGCAACTGGAAAGACTGTTGACACTTGTCATTCCAGACAAAAGGAATCTCCTTCCTGGTCAACTTGGTCAGGGGTAAGGCATTGAACTGAAGTTCTTAATGAACCGTCTGTAATAGCCAGCCAGTCCTAGGAAACTTCTTATCTCTGTCCGTGTCTTCGGTTGTTCCCATTACATGACAGATTCTACCTTCTTAGGATCAATACGAATACCTGAGGCAGATATTACATGTCCAAGAAAGGAAACTTCTGGCAACCAGAACTCACACTTGCTAAACTTAGCATATAACTTATGCTCCCTTAGCAAAGTCAAAGCTTGGCGAAGATGCTGCTCATGTTGTTGAGCATCTCTACTATATATCAGAATGTCATCTATAAAGACGACAACATACTGATCCAGAAAAGGTCGAAAGATTCTATTCATGAGTTCCATAAATGCAGCTGGTGCATTAGTTAGTCCAAACGACATAACTATGAACTCATAGTGACCATACCTTGTCCTAAAGGCAGACTTAGGTATGTCACCCTCTTTGATACGCAACTGATGGTATCCCGACCTCAGATCTATCTTAGAAAAGACAGTTGCACCACGCAACTGGTCAAACAAGTCATCAATCCTTGGTAGAGGATACTTAATCTTTATGGTGACTTTGTTTAACTGTCTATAGTCAATGCATAACCGCATCGACCCATCCTTTTTCTTAACAAAAAGGACTGGAGCACCCCAGGGTGAAGTGCTCAGTTGGATAAAACCTTTCTCAAGCAACTCTTGCAGTTGTTTCTTGAGTTCTGCCATCTCAACATGTGCCATCCTATACGGTGTTTGTGCTATTGGTTGCATGTCCGAGATTAGATTTATTTCAAAATAAATCTCTCGGGGCGGCAGAACACCTGGAAGTTCTTCAGGAAATACATCTTCAAATTCCCTGACTACAGGAACTTCAAAAGGATGAGGGCTTTGCATTATGGTATCAACCACATGGGCTAAGAATGCAAGGCATCCTTGTCTCATCAACTTCTCATCTACCATAGCTGACACAAGACATGTTGGAAGAATCTTTCTATTTCCCTGAAAGATCCATGTGTCACCATCATCTGTGAACACAGCTTGCTTGGAACTACAATCCAAGACAACCTTATACTTCTCTAAGGTGTCCATTCCAAGGATTATATCAAAACCCTGCATCTCAAGTGGTATAAGATCCACTTGAATGCGGTGATCAGAAAAGAAAATATTGCAGGGAGAACACACTTCCCACAAAACTGCAGATTCCATCAAAGGTATTTCTAACAACAAGCTATCTATTCTATGACTAACAATCATATTGCAGTCATCAATCACTTCTCGAGTGATAAAAGAGTGCGTAGCACCCGGATCAATTAACACAGATACGAAGCAGGATAAAGACATATCAGAACAAAGAAGTTCCATCTGACCTGTCACAACCCGAGGGTTGACTACTGCTTCAGGCTGGTTCATACCATAGAACCTAGCTGTCGCCTTCTGTTGACCCTGTGCTCGATTGTTAGATGTCGAAGAACCAGCTTGGGACGCTGGTCCACGTCCTCTAGAACCACTCCCAGGATGTTGCCTCTGAGAGCCCTTCTAACTCTGCCTCGGTTGCTGGGTCACACTCCTAACTTTCTCAGGATAGTATCTCACCACATGGCCTTCTTTTTCACATCTATAACAGGTTATATTCCCCCTTGGTGGTCTGGGTGGTCCTGTTACTGACATTGAGGCTGAACTGTGAGTTCCCTTTGGTGGTAAACTACGGTTTCTACCCTTACTTGACGTCCATTGCGTCTGGGTATTGAACCTTGGTGGTGGTGTAGGCACATAATACCTTGGTTTCTTGAAACCCCCAGCACTATGTCCTTGAAACTGTGGGTATTCCTTCTTACCCTTGGCCTGTCGCTTCTCAACTACAAACTTCTCTATACATCTTACAGATTCCACAAAAGTTGCAAACCTCTCCCGGTTCTCCAAAACAGACACCAGAGTGGTTAATTCAGTGTTCAGACCCTTCTCGAACCACCGAATTCTCTCCTCATCATTAGATGCCATGTGCGGACAGAACCGCAACAACTACATAAATCTTATGGGACACGTCTTGGAGAAAACATTATTAATGATGCGGAAGTGATTAATTAGTAGCTGAATTACTGAAAATCACTAAAAATTTAAAAATTTTTATAAACAGATCCACAAACTGTAAAACTCTTTCATAAGGAAACATGATAAGTTATTTACAACTGATACACCATCACATCTCTGTATCATCACATCTCGAGAGTCACAAGCATCAACTACCCTGTGAAACTGTGTAAAGCAGTGTAAAAAAATCTCGAGGCATTACGCCAAAATATCAGATTTATAACAAACCATCTACTGAATCCTAGGACCTGAGAGTACAAATACGACACATAGGACTTTCTATCTACAAGACTCGACAGACAATGTCTCCACCTAAGGATCACTGTTGTCCCTGATGTTGCTTCTACTGCTGTTGCTGCTCACCCACTGAAGGGTTCCTTTGTCCTCGGCGTCTACCTAAAAAGTTGAATCCCACTGGGGTGAGACAATTGAATAATTGTCCCAACGAGAGTTATAACTCTCTGCCAGAAGCATTGCTATTGCAAGTATTACAATAACAATGAGCAGTAGAACTATAATTATTCAACAACAGGCAATTCATTGAATAAACTAAGTAGAGCAGTATTATCTAAGCAATCATTTCAATTATAACTTGATTGAATGACAAGACATATTACAATAAGGAATATGAAGAACATGTATACTAGTTATTCAACTAGAGCACTATAAACAATGTATCATCAATCATTGTTTCTCGTAGTTCAACCTAAGCAATTATGCTATACGGCTGATTACATTTTCAAACATATTTATGCCCTGAGGAGATGAGTTACACCGCTCATACTCCAACCGACCATTACGAAATCGCAATCGGTACCATACATAGGTCATCAGAAGAGCCAGATTCCTATGACCTCATCTTCCTCAGTCAGTGTGAGGTACAACATGCATGACATCTTGTATCTCTGCTATAATAGCTTTCCAGGGTATTCTTGCAACTTTGCTATTAGAGTTATAGTGGCATGTTGTATTCTCTTCACAATCGAGGGATTTCTTATTTTATCTCACATTGATTCGGCATTAACAACATCTTCGGGAGATTAGCGATACATCATCCCGACATAAACATATAATGAAGGATTGAGAAATTAAATGTTCATCTCACATCAATTCCCCCATTAGGACGTAAGGATATTTGCGTCCATAACCCCCACATACTCAAAAGTATGCTCTCTAGGAGTTCCCTTAGGAAAACCTATTTCACCATCATCTAACTTCTGACAATGATGGATCTATGGTCAGGGCTCTACATGATATCATTATACTTGATTATTTAAGTACATTATGGCATTCTTTTAGCATCAGGCATGTTTTCAAACATAAACCATTAAAACAATTGCTATAAAGAAAGAGTACTAATTGTATCAAGTTCATTTCACATCTAGTTATCATTGGGATATCAATCCCTAACCATCTCATCATTATGATTCAAGAACATGGGTGTTCAAACCCTTAGTTCAGCAAAACACTTGTTACCAAGTAACATATTTCCATCAAGTCATTTAACAATGTGAACATGATTGTAGCACTACAAATATTTCTCATGGCTCATACATCCTATCAGTCTCATTTTTTACCTCTCACTAGGCAACATAGCATATCATTGCTTTCAAATCTTATAAAGTGCTTTTAATGAATATTTCATCATAGCTCTTACCTGGCTATGCTCACTATTTCATAAAAACCTGCATGATTAATATAAATGATAACAGGCACATTATTTCTATATCAGCACAATGTACAATAATGATAGCATCACTATTGGTTAAGGTTTATTTGCAAATCAACTCCAAGTCAAGTATAGAGCACAACAGTCGTGCATCCAAAAACGTTCATCCAAGGGGAAGCCACCACGGTCGTGCTACCTTGCACGTTCGTGCTACAGAAGATCACCACGACCATTTTACACTTATGAAATCAATACTTCAAACCGATTAGGGTTTACTATTCATATCACATCACTTAAGGTTAGAGTTCTTATTTAGCATACTCTGAATTAGGATTTACTATACTCATCACATTACCCTAGGTTAGGGTTTACTATTCACATTAAATCATCCTTGATTAGGGTTATCATTAATATCTCACCATTAGGGTTTACTATTCACCCTAAGTAGGAATGATCAACAGAGTACGTTTAATTTAAGGGTTACCATGTCATCATTATGAATTAGGATTATATCATCATCATATATTAGGGATACTCCCATTATTTCCCTCAATTAGGGTTATGATTCATTAACCATCATAATTAGGGTTTCATGATCTCACTAACATGGATCATACCCTAATTAGGTATTCATTTATATTGGGAATCCATTACTTGATTAACATTCATATAAGAAGTCTTCTCTCTCATCTTTCTATAAGTTAATGTTTGCATCACCCTTGATTAGGCTAAGTCAATTCAACATTGACATCATGGGTTATGTCATTACTATTGTGATCATTAAGGCTTACTCATTCAAAGAGTACTAATCACTCTATCCCATCAAGGGTACCTTTATTATAATCACCATTGATCACATCATGTCTTAATCAACTACTTACTTGGTCTTTAACCACTTTAAGTATCCATGAGGTTTAGGTTAATCAACCACCAAACCATCTTGATCACCAAAGCATCAAACAATCTTGACCTTCTCATACCTCAAACGGTCTTGCACACTAAACCACCAAACGATCTTGGACTTCCCTTGAAACCGTTTGGTGATGAAGACCGTTTGGTCATGTTGACTTTGAAACCGTTTGGTGGTGAAGACCGGTTGGTCATGTTGACTTTGAAACCACATGGACACAACCGACCTTGAAACCGTATGAGACCAAATGGTCTTGAGACCGTTTGGTCCAAACCACCTCAAAACTGCAAGGACCAAAAAGTGTCTCAACCACTTCAATTGAATTAGGGTTTCCAATGTTGAACCCCTCAATCGATCATGCACATGTTAGCCAATCATCAATTGAGTTAATTAGATCAACCTTCAACTAATTTGAACCTCAATTGACCCTCAATTGATCATCAATTAAGGCTTGTATCAATTGGATTAGGGTTTGAAATTGATGACCCTTCAACATATTTCATTGTGAGTCTAATTGATTTGAACCCTTTGACCCATCATCCAATTTGGTCATGACCTGACCCAAAACGGTCTTGGGATCATTTGGATGACCTCCAAATGGCCTTGATACCGTTTTCTCAAGTCAACATCAAAAACCAACTCAACTAATTAAGGTTTGGCTCATTGGATTGATCACTAGGTCAATAATCGATTGCACTTCAACTAATTACCTTTAGATCTTCAACCTCTTAACCATAGTCAACCTTAGACCTCCAAACGGTCTTGGGTGACCCCCAAACGGTCTTGGGATCATTTGGATATCCTCCAAACGGTCTTGAGACCGTTTGCCCATTATTTTATCAAAAACCAAGTCATTCAATGAGGGTTTGGATCCTAGGTTTAGTCACCAATCAGCAATCGATTACTCATCAACTTGATATCATTGGATCCTTAATTGGTCAACCATGCTTAACCCTAGACCTCCAAACGGTCTTGGGTGATCACCAAATGGTCTTGAGACCGTTTGGGTGATCCCCAAATGGTTTTGAAATCGTTTGGGTCACTCAACCCAAACTTCAACATAATTCAATTATTAAAATCAACAATTAACCCGATTAGGGTTTTGATGATTGTTGGACCTTCAATTGGTGAACCACTTGGAATTAATTGATGATTTTTGGTAGGTAATTAGTCTACATTATTCTCAACATTACTCCAAATGGTCAACGCCTGCAAACGGTCTTAGACCATTTGCTTCTATGCGGTGTAGTGAAACCGTTTGCATTCAAACGGTTTGAAACCGTTTGCTCCCAAACGGTTTGGGAAACCGTTTGAGCAAGGTTGGGAGACTGTTTGCTAAAGTAGTTCTTGGATAAACATAGAAATTAACGTCATCATCTTCTACCTCTATTCAACCAAGAACAAGGACTGTTCTTCACGGAAATGATAGCAAGAACACATGAGTAGTAAAAGAAGAAGAATGAGAACCAACGATTTTAATGGAGATGAGGATGCATTAACAAAGCTTAAGGGTTAGAGTTATAAAACCCACCTCTAGGACTGATACATAGCTCCAAGCTCCGTAGATTTAATGGTGGATGAAGCTCCAGAAGTTGTCCAAGGTCCTTTCTTCAAGTTTTGGATGGAGAAGATGGCTAGAAACGAAAATCGTGTGAAGAAAACCAATTACTAACCATTAATTTAGGATTTCCACCATGGATTCGAGGTAGATGATGACCCAAACTTACCAATTCAGTGTGGTCATCCTTAATATGCTCTAGAGCTCTCCCTTGGTCGGACAAAGCAAAGTGATGAGAAGAGGAACTAAGGAAACATCCCTTTGTGTTATTGGAAAAGATACCTTATATATATTTATGCATTTTTCAAAGCAAAAAGGAAAAAGATAGATATTTCGTTTTATCTCCCAAAAATATCCACCAAGGCTTCCTCCATCCTTGTCCACATTTCCACATTCTAATCTCATGCAAAACTCCTCCTTTATCCAAGGTTTAAAGGAAAAGAACTAATCACCTTTTAAGAGAGGTATATTAATATCCACCCTTATTGGATATTGCTTAATATATTATTAGTGTGAGTAGTTTCCACTCCTACCATGATATTTTTGGTGCCCAAGCATGACACAAGATCTTCCATATTATTACAAACACATCCTCCAACTTTTGGTTGAAGGGCTTCATAATTAATATATTTCTTTTTGCATTAAGTTATATTAAAGAGCCTTTTGTGCTTAAATCTTGATTATTCCAATATCAAGATTCTCTCTCCTCCGTGATCATTCAAATGAGGCGCCCCTCTCATTTTATTTGCTCTTCTTGATGCCAAGAAACATGAGAGATCCTCTAGAGGGTATATTTTACATGTTGGACCCTAGGTTTTGGGTAAATTGCACTTTACACCAAAACTAGGTTTTAAAGCACAAGGATTGCTCGACAAGCTATATCTTGGTAACCAAGCTTGTGAAAATTGTACCACTTCATCATATTCACTCTTATGTTGTCTCATCATTAGAGGAACATCTTAACATGTGAAATTTGCAAGTTAACTCCTCTACTTGGGTAATTTTCACTTTAGTCCATTATTAACACAACAATGTTCCAACATTATTCAAAAAGGACTGAAATAGAAATATAAGTTCCTCAAAAGCTTTAATTATTTTTGAAGGAATATAAGCAAGCATCTAATCAAATTTATTAGGAAAAACACCTAGGGTTAGTACATAACCCAGGTCAGGGATGTTACAGTACCACTTCATCATATTCACTCTTATGATGTCTCATCATTAGAGGAACATCTTAACATGTGAAATTTGCAAGTTAACCCCTCTACTTGGGTAATTTGCACTTTAGTCCATTATTAACACAACAATGTTCCAACATTATTCAAAAAGGATAGAAATAGAAATATAAGTTCCTCAAAAGCTTTAATTATTTTTCAAGGAATATAAGCAAGCATCTAATCAACTTTATTAGGCAAAACACGTAGGGTTAGTACATAACCCAGGTCAGGGATGTTACAAATCTAGCCTCATACTCACTAATGTTCATAGGCCCTTGCCTAATTTTCTCAATCTGGGATATCTTCTCATCTAGATACGTCTTGGGAAAGTATCTAGCGATGAATTCACGCCTGAATTCATCCCATCCAATCACAATTCTAGGTCTTTTGCCCTCCTTAATGGTCCACCAGTGTCCAACACTTCCTTTGAGGAGATATACAACATGTCTGACCCTCTCATCATTAGGAATCATAAGGATTCTGAAGGCTTTCTCCAACTTAGTCAACCATAGATCAACATTTTCCGGATCGGCTGTACCAGCATACTCTAAGGCTCCTACCCTCTTAAGCCTTTCAATAGTCTTGCCGGCACCATGTCTTTCATCATGGGGTGCTGCCCTGCGTGCAGGTACTGGCATTCTATCCGTCATGTGGGTCATAGCTGCCATAAAATGCCCAAACATAGCCTGGAAGGTTGGGTTCCCCATATCAGCTGGGTTGAACTGGGGCTGTTCAGGTACATGTTCCTCCCTGTCCTGGTCTCTTGCACCATTTCCCGGTGCAGCAACACTGCTCTCAACAGCGTGTTCTTCGTGTGATCCAGACATCCTTAGTTCTTCTTCTCCTATAAGAGAAGAAGACACTATCACATAAACTGGAAGACACTAGAATAGACTCAACTACCTTAATCCTATGTCTCTGTAGACTCAGCGAACCTAGAGCTCTGATACCACTTAATTTGTGGCATACAACTCATAAAACCAATTTAACTAATGCGGAAGCGTATTATTAACAGCGGAATTAATGAAAATCACTAAAAATTAAAACCATTTATCAAGAGATCCATTCATTGGAAAACTCTTTCATTTAGAACCAAAGTAAGCATTACATACTGGTTCATATATACATTACATGCATCATTTCACCTCGAGGCATACATGCAAAAAATCTCAGATCGAAGTATCAAAACACTAACTCCTAGGACCCGAGAGTACAGAGACGACTATAGGACTATCTACACAAAGACCATACAACCAATGTCTCCACATGTTGGATCACTGCTATCCCTATGTCTGTTGCTGCTGCTCTTCTCGTGCAGAAGAGTTTCTGCCTTTTCTTCCGCGTCTACCTAAAAACATTGGATCCCACAGGGGTGAGACAATTATAAAAAATTGGCCCAGCGGGAGATATAACTCTCTGCCAAAACATTGTCATTGTAGTTTAATAGTAATAAGCTAAACAGTGGGATAATATAAATCAATAACAAGTGAATCAACATTTATGCAGACTAGAGCAACATTCTTATGCAATATTACTGCTATAACTTGATTAAGAAGCATGTTTCATATTCAATATGAATTAAAGGAACATAAGTACATTTATGTATCAAGAGCATGCTAAGCAGTATATCATCAATCAATATTTCTCGTATTTCAATCTTATGCAAATATGCTACACGGCTGATTATAATTTACAAACATATTTAGGCTATGAGGAGATGAGGTATACCGCTCATACTCCAACCGACCATTCCTAGAATCGAAATCGGTACCATAAATAGGTCAATGGAAGAGCCAGATTTCCATGACCTCC
Source organism: Alisma plantago-aquatica (assembly GCA_963693085.1). Taxonomy (NCBI): domain Eukaryota; kingdom Viridiplantae; phylum Streptophyta; class Magnoliopsida; order Alismatales; family Alismataceae; genus Alisma; species Alisma plantago-aquatica. The sequence continues at coordinate 312,238,611 of OY856413.1, read as the reverse complement.
CACATCCTGGTCAACACAAGACTACAAGCAGGACTGTGTCGACTGCTCAAATAGCTATCCAGGGTATACTGGAACTTTTCTATAGAGTTACAACGTCAACTGCACTCTCATCGGTAATCGAGAGCATTAATGTTTATCTCCATCGACCCAACATAAAATAACATTGGGAGATTAATGATACATCCATCCCAACCATCGGGAGATTTATGATACATCTATCCCGACACATGAAGGATTGAGAGGTTTAATGTTTACCTTCCCTCAATCTCTTCACCCAGACGTAAGGATATTTTTGCCTATTTTCCCCTACATATTCAAAATATGTGAATTCCAGGAATTCCATAAAAAACCGTTTCACCATCACCAACTGCTGACGATGATGGATCTATGGTCAGAGCACTACATGAATAGATTTCACTTGGTTAATTAAGTACATTTTCATATTATTTTAGCATCAGGCTGGTTCCCAAACAAAACTTATTATGACAATTCTATAAAGAAACATGTACTATTTTCATCAATTGCTTATTAATCTTAAAAGGCATTGGGGACTCAGTCCCTTATCTAAAAGGTGGGAATTCTCATCCCTCCACAATGTCATCACCATAATCATATGGCCCTGGGTAATTAAACCCTTGATTCATCATTAAGCATTGTTACCACTTTTCCAGGTAACCATCACCTTCAGGTCAGTTGACCAAGGCAAACATGATACTTGCTATTACAAGCATCACACATGGTACTTGATGCCCATTAACTCTCTTGATACCTCTTACCAGGCAGTAAGGTATATTATGGCACTCAAGGTACAATCACAATAGTGAATTAAACATCATAGCTCATACCTGGCCATGATCATTATTTCAAGATACCTGCATTGTTAGCACAGATGATACAGTGATATCAATTGCATATCAGAACCATGTTCAACAAATATGAATTCACTATTCATGGGTATCACCACTATTCCCATACTGGGGTTAGGGTTTCCCAGTTCATGTCATTTAAGGATAATCATCCCATTATCACATCAAAGATATGGTTTATCACCATATTGCCCAAGATTAGGGTTCATTAGGCATTACATAGTATTACCTTGGGTTTGGGCTTCACATCACATCCATTATCAAGGTTTCTCATGAAGCCATCCTTAATTAGGGTTTCTCATGAAGCCATCTTTAATTAGGGTTTCACATCAAAATCACCCTATAAAAGGATTTACATTCATTGTTCCACAGTTAGGGTTTACTAATTATCCCAATTAGGGTTTCATAGTCCATCACCCATAATTAGGGTTTACTATTCATCCCAATTAGGGTTTCATAATCCATCACCCATAATTATGGCTTACTATTCATCCCAATTAGGGTTTCATAATCCATCACCCATAATTAGGGCTTACTATTCATCCCAATTAGGGTTTCATAATCCATCACCCATAATTAGGGTTTACTATTCATCCCAATTAGGGTTTCATAATCCATCACCCATAATTAGGGTTTCGGATTAAATTACTCTTAATTAAGTCTATACACATCATCACCATAAATTAGGACTTCATTCATACCTTGGATTAGGGTTTCAAGTATAAAATGACCTGGATTGGGGTTAAGGTTCATCAACCTTATCAATTAGGATTTTGGATTCATGTTTAGGGTTTTATGATCTCTTTACTTAAGGATCATACCCTAAATTACCACATGAATTAAACTCATGTACCAAACCCATGCTATCATCCTCTCAACTTTATTAGGTCATATCAACCCTCCAATCAAGTTCATACAACTATGAATGACATAGTGTACCAAGTCATTGCTTTTATAAGCAATTAGGGTTTCTTCCTTAATTGACACAAATCCCTAGGTACTATTAGGGTTTCAACCTTTGTACCTTTATTAACTAACCATCATTGGATAATTGGAACCATCATTGCCTTCAATATCCAAATGATTGAACCACTAACAACCTCCATTCGGTTTTGAAGTTTCAACACCAAACGGTTTTGAAACTGTTTGGTCCCAAATGGTTTCAAGACCGTTTGGGATCAAATGGTCTCCAGACCATTTTCCCCAAAAAGTCTTGAAATCTTTAGGACCATTCAAGGATTTCTTCAATCAATCCAATTAGGGTTTCTACTTGAAGGATCGTGCACACATTGGATCAATCAATTGAGTCCATTGGATCATCATCCAACCTATGATTAAGTTCAGACCCCAAATGGTCAACTATACCAAACGGTCAACCATACCATGTGGTTTGGAGTCTAAACGGTCAACTATACCAAACGGTCAACCATGCCATGCGGTTTGGATTTCAACTTTACCAAACAGTTTGCAAAACTGTTTGGACAAAAAGTCCAAGACCATTTGTTGTTGTTCTTTGATTAAGGTGTGTGCTTATGAACATGTTATCATATTCAACCTTTAAACTCACAGAACTACTGCCATTTTCCATGGCAACTCCATCAATTAAGCAAGGCTATTGCAATAATGACAATTAAATCAATTACAAGTAGAAATCGAATTCAATGGAAAAGATTAAGGGTTAAAGTTATATAACCTGCCTTCAAATCTGATCCCAAGCTCCAAACTTCACGGCTCCAATGGTGGTTGAAGATCTAGCAACCTCCCAAGGTCATTTCTCAAACTTTTGGAGTGAAAGGATCAGTTAGGGTTGAAGATGGAGTGAAGAAATGAAGGAATCACACATTGTTTTATGATTTTCACCATGAAATCAAGAAGAACGAAGGTCAAAGGCTTACAAACAGGTTGGGGACGTGCTTCCTACTGTTCCTAGCCTTCTTGGTCGATTTTGCAAGCTTGGAGAAAAAGTGGGGTCGAAAAAGGTCCTTAGGTGGGTTGGAAAAGGCTCTTTTATAAGAAAATTGATGATAGAGAAAATGTTTTATTTAAAAATCAATTAATTACAAAAATGGTACCACCTCTTCCTCCTTGGTTTGATTGCATGCAAAGGCAACTCAAAGCCACCGAACTCCCTTCCATTATCCATGGATTAAGGGAAAAGAAATTAAGCACCTTAATCCAATATAATATTAATATATATATATTTGAGTGGGAATTCTTTTCCTTATAATAAGGTGAGTGGAATTTCACCTCCTTAAGATATTTTCAGTCCTTTCCAAGCTCAAGGACGTCCACACACATATCTGAATTCCACCATTTTAATTTTGGCTGAAGGCCCTTTAATTATTTTATTTATTTCTACAGTAATACCTCCATTATGCTGAAATCTTGATTATTTTAATATCAAGATTCTCTCTCCTACAACTTAATTAAAATGAGGCTCCCCTCTTATTTTATTTTCTCCACATGATGCCAAGAAATATTAGGGACCTTATAGAAATGGTAATTTACATATTGCACCCTAGGTTTTGGGTAAATTTCACATTACACCAAAACTAGGTTTTCATGCGCAAACATTGCTTTATCAGCTCTTTCTTGAATTCAGGCTATCACAAGCCATACTTCTGCATCATCTTCACTCTCATGATGCTTCAACACATGAGGAACATATTATCATGCACAATTTGCAAATAGGCCCCTCAACTTGGGTAATTTTCACTTTAGTCCAAAACAGGCAAAATATTGATTTCAACAAAATTCAAAAAGGACTAAAAGTGTAATATAAATTCCTATTGAGCCCTAAATACTTTCAAAAAGATAAGAGCATGCATATAATTACTCTCATTATGGAAAACACCCAGGGTTACTTCATAACCCAGGTCAGGGATGTTACATGACCATTACATAGACAGAATCTTACTATCTTAGTTACATCTAATTACTTCTTTTTGAGGCCTATGTTAAGGGGTGCATCCCCCACGTACAATTTTATTTATGCTCTTCCTTGGTTGTTTTGTTTCATCTAGATCTGATGCCTGGACTACAGGGCCATATCTATGTTTGTTGTCTACTATTAGAACATTCTTTGTACCCTTTGCTTGCATACTTTCTATTTGCAAGCAACGTTTTTCATCTTTAATGCATGGACTATTTATCAAAAAATAGTATAACCATATTGAATTATATCAGATAATTTTGCATGAAATGGATTTTTTTATCCAATTTGTTATTAAGTCTAAAATTAACCCAATTAATGCTGCATTAATCACTTCCACCTACATTAAACATCCATACATTGTCCTATTACCTTTCTTACTCACATTAATGTCCTCATAAATCATTTACTCATATTTATTCACTTCTTATTATTGATTATGCACATTTAACCCCATATTAGGCATTCATGCATGTTTATGTGAATAAAATTAGTCATTAACCATATTTGAGTCATTAGGTGGATATTAGTGAACAAGGTGAAACATATTACATATTAATGAATTGATATATATTCAAGATTAGGTGATTATTTACCATTAATGTGTATCAATATATCTTATTTCATTATGACAACTAATGTCACTAATTTATCATGAAAGACATTAAAGGGAGCATATCAATGTTAGATGATAACAACTTAGGATTTAGGTCAACTTGATCATTACACTTCACTTATACCTTCTTATTAAGTCCAGGGGTAGGTTCCAATTATCTCACTCATCATAACATTAGGGTTTTCTAGTCCATGATTTTGTAAGCATCATGTGTATCCATAATTAGGATTAATATCTGAGTTACTCACATTATGTACATTAAATACTCACTAGGGTTCAAACATGTGAACTACTCATCAGGTGACCATTATATGATCATTAGGATTAAACAATCATGCTAGGGGGTAATATAACCTTGTTTGGTCAAAACTAAGGATCTAAGAACACTAACCTCCTAATCATGGAGTTCGTGTTTCTAAAGTCAGAGTAGCTAGATTATGGTATGATGCAGGACTCCATCCTCTGAAAAAGGATTTCGTCCTCAAAATCTATATAGCCATGTTTTATAAGGTACTACTACTACTACCCCTCCACCCCTTAAAAAGTTTTACCTACCAAGTCAAACTAAAACTAAAGGGAAAGGGGTGAGTCTAACGAAACCTTGTATAAGATCTATAACTTCAACCTCAAGGTCTAGGTTCTAGGGATAGTCTACCCAAACATGTGGTCCTATGGGATAAAAGGGAATTATATCGGGTATCCATCTTCAATAAGTCACAATCCCATCATACAAAGTTCCCAAAAATATCCAACATAGATATCTAAGGCTACTATTGCCTATAGGTATGCTATTTTGGATAGTCTGTATCAACTCAGGTTAGGAAAGTATCAAACGGATCTGGGAGTTCTTGCAAACCAAACTAGTGGCACATAGGAAAATCTTGCAAGACCCTAACCTTGGTCCTTTCTCGATACCCTTGCTTTCAACCTATGCCCTAATAGCTACCTGACAGGCTCTGATACCATGCTGTAAAGAGGCGAGATCACCTGATTACTAAAATTTAACGGAACATACAAAACATACATCTTTTCGAGAGGATTAGATTTTTGAAGGATGCATGCATAATATTTTCATTTAAATGAGCACGATCCAAATACATAGAATGACAATACTAGCAGCGGAAAGAAAATACTAAGTTATTACATTGCTTTGAACTCATTTCAATACAAGAGTTTCATGAAACATAAACTAGAAAGGAAACTACATGAGCTAGTAGTAGCAACCTATACATTTTAGTAAAACTTCCTCTAAATCTACTTCTGGGCTAGTCCTCCTTGGTCTTGTTCCTCTCCTTGTCCTAGGCCTGGGTGGTTGAGTCACTCAGCAAGAGGGGAAAACAAAGTATGTGTCAAATAAGGAACAAGAACAAAGAAAAGTATAACAAGGAAAATAAAGGGTATAGATTGACCAAGAATAAGGAGGGTCAAAAGTATGATCCACATATCAAATGGAAATCTTGCCATAAAAGATAATGATAAAGCAACATGCATGATTAATAGTATGACTACATTAACTAAGTTGGGATGAGGCACCTACCAAACCTCAACCAATAGGTGAGGGGAGAATGAACTCATTCCCAGTCACCTACAAAATATATATAAAAGTGGGGAGAATATACACATTCCTTTGGGAAAAATAACGCATGCCCAAACTATGAGTGGTTGTACTACATTAGCTAAAAAGTCAAACTAATCACCATGATAAAAGAAATAATACGGCAAGGCAAGATTTAACACTAAATAATAGAGATATGACCTGACGGTCAAAAACCAAGCAAATAATGAAATAATTGCACCAAAACCATCATTAATAGGAATCAAGGTTTTAGTCCATGCCTCATTGGGAAATTGTGGTTTGGTATAACAAACATGCCCAACTAAAGGGATAAGATGCACATACCTCAATTTATAGTCCTAGTTAACACCTTTCACCAACTTAGAAGATTCCAAGATCACCTTTTCCTAATTTCAAATTGTTCACATGTATTAGGGTTTTATAATGCATACAAGTGTAAAGAAACCCTAATTTTAGATTTTTTTTGGAAAACCCCAGATTCTGGTCACAAAACCTAAACCAATTGATTCCTTATGATTTTCCGATCAAGAAAACATATTTATTTACTTAATTTGGATATTTTATGAGTTAGTTACAATTTTTAGGACTTTTATATAATTTATTAGATCCCCAAAAATCAACCTTCAAAAACATAGAAAATAGACTCTCAAAAACATATTTATTTTTTATTTTTGTACATGCAAAGCAAAATATATGATTTTAACAAATCTAACCAATTAGGAAATTCCAAAACCCATGTGTCTGGGTTTATCCGGTCAAAGCACTGATATTAGTTAGCTCTATCACAGTTCACCAAGTAGGCTAAACACACTGCTAACAGACCACAAAACTTGAGCATGGAATAAGTGCAAACAAAACATGAGATGACCGTAATACCCTTGGTGGAAAATAAAAATGTAAGAGAAATGAGAAGGGCAAAAGAGTGAATCAACAGAGAGAATCAATGAAGGTGAGGCACCGAAGCTTCTGACCCAAAGAGTGATTGCACATTAATGAGTCAGAGTGTCGAGGAAGGGAGTCGCAGGCTAGTAGGTGAAGATGGGTTCAATAACAACAACAGGCATGGCTTCATACCAAATTTATGGTCGAGAGAGATCAAACATGAGTGGTTGATTGTTCCTGGATGCTCAGGTATATATATGTGTAGTTTTTATGTGATCTACACTCACAAGAAAGAGGAGTCGAAAACCCAAATTGGGAATTTCCTAGTTTTGGAAAACTAGGGAATGAATTAAGGATCACCTTGTGCGGATTCATATCATGAATTCAACATAAGGAAAATCACGTAGAAAGATCAAGAGACGAGTGAGTTATCTACAAAAAACCAGGTCAAAACATTGTTCACATGCGCCCCTTTCCTACCTAAGGTAGGGGTTGAGTTTCACACTGTCATATCAATAAGCGGACGGTCTACAATGTGCACAAAAAAGGAAAGATGTGTGACATTTAATTATAATCCAAATATGATTTTGACTAAAGTGTGATAACATTAATTTCTCATTTTCTCTCTCCTCAATTGAGGGTCCACATAAACTACAAATTAAATGAAAATTTGACAAATAGCCTATTTAGGACATGTAGAATTGTATTTTGGCATTAGTTTTGCATTTTAGAGACTTTAACTATTTTATTTAATTATTTTAAAGTAAATCATATTTTCTCTTTCCTATCACTTTAGAGACATCTAGAAACCACCAATTAATGTGAAACTCCACCCTCAAGAAAACTAAAGCATATGGAACACAAATTTGCCATTAAGTTTATCCCTTGAAGTTATTTATCATATTATTTAACATTTTTGCCTTTACATACTTTCTCTCCCCTAATCTACACATGAACATCAAAGATTATCCAAATTAGATGAAAATTCACTCATAGGCTTAATTTAATGTGTAGATTATAAATCTAAGATTAATTGCCACTTCTAAAGTCATTTCATAATTTATTTAATATATTTGACTCTTATTCTTATTTTCTTTCCCAGTTTGAATCAAAATAGTAATTATTATGCAAATAATCTAAAACTTGGGACCCAAGGAATTTGGATCTAACATTATTTTTATCCAATGAGCTTTCCTTTATGATTTTTTATCCCCTTTACATTATTATCACTATTTATCAAATTAAATTATCCAATACCATATTATTATGTTTAAAACTTTATTATTTATTCCTTTTTCTCTTCCTTTCACCATAAGGATAAGGGAAGTTCTAGAACGAAATTATTCTAAAAATATATCACTTAGGTGGTAAATTGGCATCTTAGACCCTGATTGAAACATTAACTGAGGTATTTGTGCATAAACCCATACATTGGCATGAATAGTGATAAAAAATACTCCAAACCACTAATAATTCTACAAATTGAATGTCAAAGACATAAAAGGATAGAAAGGATTTGAAGATCTTGGAAAAAAGGCCAAACTAAAAATGTACCTAAATTTCAGTTCGTTATAAGGTTCGAGGCTTGCATTTATATGTGGAAAGTTAGGGTTTTGCTCATCCATTGCTATCAACCAGCAGTGAAGTTATCAGCTTCCTAAAGGCAAAGACATAGTTACGGGAGGAGTATGAGGAGTCTCAAGAACCCCATCAGTCTACGTGTTTATTTAGTTGATGGGAATGTATTACTATTATCAGTAGGTGAGAGCAAAAGTTCTTCACACTAAGAAAACTCATGAATTCCATTGGTGGGTGTAAGAAGGAGATTCATCAATTGACACCTTTGTATTCTCATTAGTATATGTCTTCTTCACTTTAGTTGATAGGCGATGTGTGCTGGATTTCCACAGTAGGTGGCACATAGGGTTTCCATCATTTTGCAACTCCCTAGGCTTTCATCGATAGACAAATTCAACATGCTTCATCGACATACAAATTTGTAGGTTGTGGATTGAGGGATCCATTAGTACATGTGTACATGTCTGTCATCAGTTGGTAGGGATGCAAACTAATGAAAAGGCATAGTAAAACACCCTACATGGGGATATTGGCATGTGGCAAAGGGCATGCCAAAAAAGTTGTTAACCAATGATAATCATCAACCGATGAAGGTACATATTGATGATAGTCCATTATAATATCAAAAACTTCTTCATGATTGTTGATCAATCAGTGAGACCACCATATCCTATGTCAGTATCTATGGAATGAGGATCAAACTTGCTAAGAAGCTCAATGAATTGGATCAAACTCCTACAAATTATCATGAAACTAAGAAAAACTAAATGGAAGCTAATTCTGAGGTGAAATAGATAACATGAATGCAAAACTAAGCTAAGATATAATTAAAATTAGAATTAATATGCATTCATCAAATACCACATGTCATGATGGCTCCAAGATCAAGTCCCTACATATGGGTCAACAGTTGAAAGGTTGTTATGTCCTCACTATATCTCTCCAAAAGCTACTTGACCAAATCCCTACATATGGGTCAATAGATGAATGTTGGTGTTTTCTCACCATATGTCATAGATGGAAACAAGGCCAAGTACCTACATATGAGTCAATCGCTCAAAGTTTTCTATGTCCCCGTCATATGTCATCAATGGGTAGAAGATCGAGTCCCAACATATAGGTCAATAGATGAAAGTTGTTGTGTGTGAACTAACAATGCCAAGGTGTAGACATCCAACATATTGAGTTCCACTCAAAGGTTTCAACAAATAAAATCTATGGTAGAGACATATATATAATATTCTTAATTTACTTCAACTTTAAGTATTTCATCCACATAATCATTTAATTTCAATTTTAATAAAGCTTCATTATCATAATATGTTCCATTAAGGAGTCTTACTCTTGCATTTTTGTTATATCCTCATGAAAGTTATTACTCTAAGACCATCATTCTATTATTTATGCTGAAGAATCTAATATATGACATGGTTTGCAAGATTCTACTTAATTCTTATGCCATCAGGTTCAAATAATCACATGTACAAGCTCCTAACATTAACTCTTTAGGTCATCTCTTGTGGCATACTCATGGCTATATGTATCTATTATATATGTTATTAAACTCATATCCAACATCCCTGGTACACATGTCACATACCACAAACACCAAAAGAAAGGAGATAGTGTAATAAAATCATGCGGCTCATAACATCTCCTCTAAGGTTCCAGATTCCTCTGCATCTCAAACCACAAACTATTATGAAAGAAAGAGAACATGCCATGATATATGAATCAACTCTCAAAACCTATTAAAGTAGACACTTAAACCTAAAATCTAAATATCCCTCCATATTTCTAGCAGTATATATGTAACAACCTTGATTTTAAAACATTAAAACTTAAAAAAAAGTTTCAATCCTTTTCCAAAAGACCTTGGGAATTAAAATGAGAAAAATCTAATAACTTAAAACTTGAGTACTTGTAAGTAAATACATTTTAGGTTCCCTTTGATCATCAATTACAACATGTACAAAATAATCACTAAAACTTTAGTGAAAATCACTATTAGGGAAAATTTGGGACTAACAGTTGTAGATAAAAAATGATATCTGTGTATCAAAGGTGATGGATTATCTTTGATAACCTGAACTTCTCCCTCTCCTCATGCATATGATATGTCCTTCATCTTTGATCTTTTATCAATCTTGAATTCAATTTCATGGGTGCATGTGTTTTGATGCTCAATTGGTTTACCTTTTATACTTATGTCTTGTTGTGGCACTCGATATAACTCAAAAATCTAGTTTTCGACTATTTCACATAACACCCTCATCATCCCTACCCAAATATCATCCTCATACATCTTTATACCCTTATATGGTGCTAATGATGTAGAGGGTGTTCTCATAATTCCATTGCACCTTTTCTTGTTCAAATTAGAGCTCACACGAGAATTTTATGACCTATTGAAGAACCCTAGTTTCTAATCCTTTTTCCCTTTTGTTTTTAGCCCTTACCCGCTTTGTATTGGCCTTGGGCCGGCCACTTTGGGTCAGTCTTAGCACACAATTTTCCCCCTTCCTCTTTTCACTTTTCCTACCTTTGGCCCCAACTCACACGAGCCATCAAATCATCGCAATACCACATATCTGAGGGCAATGAAACGGCGTGAACTCCATTCCTCAAATCCTATCTGCACAACAGAAGGTATAGTAGGGCGTTTTAGAAGCACTTTTACCGGCCACCAAGCTCGTAATCGATTCACCTTTTACCCCTTTGACTCCTTCCCTACACTAATAGGGTGTTTGGGATGTTGGGGTGTGGATGGTGAGGTGCTGGGCACCTCCTTTATGACCTCCAATGGTTGTAGGCCATTTGCATGCCCTAAACTCGCACGTCCCATCCTACGCTCAACCTATAAAGATCCTTCCACTCCATCTCAGCCTCCTCCTTACTTCCCACCCTTTCCCAAAAGATGCCTCTCAGATGACTCCCCTATTCGCTTAGTTGCCACTACCACCACCTTTGGATGAGAAACACTAACCTGAGGTTAGGGATGATTCCCAGTACGATGGATCAGGCATCATTGGCCCAATCCCTCATCCTCTTTTCCCCTCTCCCTCTTTCTCTCTATGTCGCGCTCACTCACGGTCGCCTACTTGGTTGTGATCTCTCTCCCCCATCTGGATGTTGTACAGTAAATCTTGAGATCCCACATGACTGCAAGGCCCCACTTGTCCCATCTTTCGTACCATCATCTCGCCCCTGAGCCTCTCATGGCCACCACCACCCCTAGGGACCCTCTCTAGCCCACTCCTGGCTTCCTGGAGCTGCATCCGGCCACTCCACACACTGATCGTTGTTGTTGATTGGGTGCAACCATGAACCAGTATGTGCCTCAAGCCCTCCACGTGTGTCCACACTGACACCCAGCTCAGCGGCTTACATCTCGGTCCAATTGGGTAAAAACCCCTTCCAAAACCCTATTAAATGTGCGAACTTCAACCCTTCATATCTTCTAGGTCCATTAATCAAAATATATAACGCGATATACAATTTTGATGAGCAAAATGACATTTTTCTCATGGTGTTGTTATGTCCTATTGATTTTGCACCATTTTATCCTATTTTATTAAAAATGTCCCCTTATGACCTTTTTAGGGCTTAATCAACACCTGTCATGCTTAATTTGTATTTTTAATGATCTCTAACCCTATGCACATGCAAATCAGTAACCTTACTCCTTGTGAACATGATGTAATATCTTGGATCATCTATATGCACCCTAATGCCTTTTTGACCCACCATGACCTAAAATGGTTCATATATGTACTTAAATGTTATAACTTGATCTTAATGAAGTCATGGACCTTATTTATCTCTATTATATGGTTGAATCGAAAAATAAATAACATTTGCTATGCCATGTGACACAATGAACTAAGATCTTATGTTAAGTAGTCCATGTTTGACTCATGATACCCCAAGTTCCTTCTATGTGCTTTAAATTGACCAAGTAGACCTAGTTTGCTTCCATGGGATGAAATATAACTTTTATGCTAATATCATGTTCTATCTTGTTCAAATTAGTAAACTCATCATTATTAAAACACTAAATACTAGCTTGACCAATACTATGCTTTTCTATGGTCATAAGACTTGGATATATGATGCTAGTTCTTGAAACAGATCTTATATGACTAAATGTGATCTTGCATTATTAGACTTTGCTTATTATCTAATTCTCATGCTTCCTCATTTCCAGATCATACTTTACCTCAATCTTGTATCACTTATAATGTGTATGGTTCGCCCAAACCTGGGCCTTAATGTTGATACTTGTTCTATGTTGAATCAGTGCATGCATGTTTGGAACTTTGGGAATTATGTTTGATCTATTTGAAAACTAGATATAAGAGAACATCCAAATAACTTAGAATATGTTTATATTAACATAACCTTATTGATCAAAGACCCTCTATTGTGTCTTTTTATATCCTAGGTCCCCTTTGGATTGGACCTTCTCTAGAATCTTACTCATGGTTGACTTGCTCTCTACTCACAAGTTACACTTAAGCTTTTGACCTTACTATGATATTGGATTGTTTGTATGTATGCTTGTATGAATGTTTGTCTATATAATTACTTATTTGATCCATTGTTCCCTATGAATACTACTTTCATGTTGGCTATAATATGTTGATAAACCTTGAACATAACATAGAGAAATCCATTATATAACCTTGTGTACATGCCTAAATTCTCAGAGTAAGGGAAAAAGGCACAAATGAAATGGGGTTAGCTCATTGACTTTGGTCTTAAGGTCCCTCATGTAGAAATAGGGAGCATAAATGCCCCTCACAGACCCTTCCTTGAGAAATGATCAAAGGCATATGTTTATATAATGGATAAAGAAACCTAAAACATGTTTCATACAAAACAATGTCGTTAAGTGTTCTCACCTTGTTTCTACTTCTTGCTTATTATGATGTTTATAGCCAAGAAACTTTATATTACTCTTAAACTGTGGTTACATGTTTTTCATAGCGTACTTAATGCATTCACATTGATATATTTTGTTTATCAAATTTGTAGTTGCTAAATGATGATCTATTGCACTCAAGTATCTAAGATATGAATTGACATAGCAATGGGTGATCTTGAAATAGAAATGGGTACATGCTTCTCTATCCCCTTTTAGTATCTTATTAAATCTTTTTGTTACTACTTTTACATATATATTTCCTATGTGAAATATTTGTGCCATTCTATATATGGATGTCCAAGTCCACTCCCCTTTAGTTTTTCAGCCATTAGGAGTGTGGACCTAGGGTAACAAACAGTTCCATGACAAAGGGTATCAGAGAAAAACACTTAGGCCTCTATAAATGTTTAAGGCATAACACACCTTAAGACCTAGGGTGGATTAAAATCCTTTCCTAAAAGATTAGAGAGTATTATAGCATCTCATCTCTTCTTTAAGGAAACCTAAGCCACCCAAGTAGATGACAATTAGTTAGTCTTCTCATCTCCTCATGTGATAATTCTCTCGTGACATGATTTCTTGATTATGGGTAGCTTGTGCATGGTAAAAGTAAAACTCATTTGAAATCATGAAAGTTAATTAAGACAATAATGTCATGATCTGATATAAAATTGAAAACCGTATTTGATGTTTGAAATCACTCTTAAAAGTGAGCTACTCCTGTAAAAAGTTTATGAAAACTCAATATTACCAAATTAGATAGAAATGCTTTCTATGTCTGATGTAAATTCTCAATATGGTGAAATCAGTTTGAACTCATGTTTTAAACATCATGTTTGATGAGGTCCCTATTGACTAAACCATGTTGCCCTATTGTTGAAAAAACCTCAAATATAGATAAGAAAACTTTTCCCCTATTGATATATACCATGATCATATCACGAAATGACCATGTATTTGGAATAAGAGATTAGGATTTGAAGACTTGTTACAAGAGGAAAATCCCCTATTGACCATTATTTCGCCTTTGTAGGCTCAATTTGAATAATACAGACCTAGATCTCTATCTTGCACTATTATACTCAAACTCTTGAGTTCTTAATTTCACTTCTTGATTTGTAAGATCTGCCCTTACCTTGACGATGAAAGGGAGGGGATTTTAATTATGACCTTGAACTCACAAAATCTCAAAATATGGTTTCCCTATTAGTGATCTTGATGTTTTACTCATGATGTTGTGAAATATGATATGATAATTGATGCTTTCCCTATTTGGATATGATTGATGACTCATGATTAATATGGACTAATGTGTTGGATTAGGATAACAGTTGAATCATGACTTCCCTAACCTATGAAACATCCCTATTATGAATCCTATAAATTTTCACCTTGTTGATTGTTTAGAGTATAAAAAGGTAGCCCCTTCCACCCAATTTTTATTTATTGATCTATATCTCTAATAGGTCTAATCCATGAAAATATTGATACTCAATGTTGAACCTCAATTTGATGATGATCCTAAAATATGATGATGTTGATTATAGTTTGTGGTAGACTTCCTAGAAAGACATATGTTTATATCATTCATCAATGATGAATAGCATGATAATGAAATTTATGTTGATACCACAAGATGTCGCTCGATTGTTGTATATGGATGAATGATCACCCTTGAGGTATAAATAGGAATCAAAACCCTAGCTTTGATAGGTTTAGGCCTATGACTTCAATCTCCAAACTTGATTCACAATATTCCCTAATGAAATTGTGAATCATGATTGATGATCTTAATATTGATTTGACTCCTATGATCACCCTATTTGAATCTTGAGATTTCCCTTAATATATGAATGACGACATTCATGTTCCCAAAAATTAACTTTGAAATGATGATTATGTTGACTTGCTCAATTTATGACTAAGGGATTATCTCTTAGGACTAGGGTGGTACCTTTCATTTAATTTGAACATGACATTATGATATTGAAATATGATGTATGTCTCAAATTGTTGAAATATTAAAGTAGATCATGGATGTATAACCCCACCAAGGCCACCCTTTTCGTAAATAGGCCTGCAAAGGATGTGGTTCATCTCATTTGTAACCCTATGGATTAGAGAAAAGCACATAGAAGAATCCACATTCTGGCTATAGAGATCTTTGTAGAAGCAGACCACCTCACTAGAAACCTCCTTAGACCCCCTGATCATAGACCCATCCGTGATCTTTATTTTAAAGAAGGATAGTTTGTTGAAAATATATCACGCGATGAAATTTGTTAAACATATGAATTTAGTTGTACACACATAAAGGATATATTAATTTAAAAGTGTGATGGTTTTAGCCATTCATACCAGTAATCTAGCTCATTATAGTACATTCATTGTTAAATCTCATATTGTATCTTATAAATGTTTTTCTATTAGAGTAGCACCATAGTGAGATTTAAAATAGAAAGGTGAACTGTCTTTAGTAACTCTTATGTGTTGTTGAGAAAAAAAATATATAGTATAGATTGAATTGTATAATCAAGATAGTGGGATCATATTACTAGTACTCAGGTAACATCTCAAGAGATTATGATAGAAATCAAAATAGTCATTTCTCTTTCATAGTGATTAATTGTGGCATAGAAAATTCTTTTTCTATCATTGAGAAGTCTTGTTTTAAATTGTTGTGAATAGAAGAAGAATAAAGGGCCCAATGCTAAAGATATTATTCACATATGAAATACAAGAATGCAATGGCGTACAAGATTTCAAAATTTCAAAAGAAAACCTAAATCTACTTGTCTGTGTATATATGTTTCAAGGACAAAACCTTTTTAGGGGGGGGAGAATTGTTATGACTACATTTGTGCATAATTGGTAAACTAGGCTTTACCAAATGATTACCAATTTAAATAGATTGAACATCATTTAAACTTGATTAATGATGTTAGTTCAATTGTGATGATTCAAACCTACTAAGGAAATTTAAGAATGCTTACAATTTGAAGAATTAGTATTTGAGAAATGTAAAACCTAGTTGGCAAATAAATTAGGGTTTTGATACTACATGAATATGGAATTTGATCAGGATAGCAGTGTAGTAAATGATTTTTCATATTTTTTATGTAACTTGGATTCAAATGAAATTTGGATATGATATGCACAACTCAATAATGCATGATAGTTAATATTAGAATATTTGAAAGGTCTTTGAATATGGTTCTCAGTCGAGATATACTTCAACTGACCATGTTGCAGACTGTTATTCAACAGCGTAGTGTTTGATTTTTTATTATTTATTGGTGACTTAAAATGATTGAATATTTTACAAGAGCTCTAAAATCACATTTTAGATACTATGTATAAATTTTCATTATTTTTTGAGGAGGTTTGACCTTTGAAGTAAATGATTTACAGTAACATTTTAATAACAACAATAATAGAAAGTATAAGTAGGGTAAATTTGCAATTGACCCAAGCACCTCAATTGCTCTATATGATCAAGATAGAACCCAAGGAGCTCTTAGATTTCATTATCCATTCAAGAGAAACAAAATTCTAGAGAGATAAGAGAGCTAGAGTTTTGAGAGGAGAAAGTGGTGGAGATGTTGACCTAGGGTTTCACTATTCGAGATATGATGAAATTAAGTAAGTTTAGCTTCCTTGCATATCCTTTCATGGTGAATCTTCTCTCACATGTCAATATTCCTCCCTCCTATGATTTAATTCAAAATTATATCAAAATTTCCCCTTTTCTTACTTTTCTCCATAAATATCCATGCCTAGGGTTTTCGAGTTGAAAGGAAGAAGAAATCGGTGATTTGCTAGGGTTTTGACATAGATTCGTGAATTTCAGAGATGGTCTATGTTTTTAAGGTGTTTTTACACCTTAGGGTGAGTGGGTACTTCCTTTAAATAGAATATTGCACAAAAATGAGTTAAATCACCAATAATATTCAATTGCTTAGTATGTGACTACAAACCCTAAGCTGCCTTTTTGATCTAGCTTTTGCAAGATGATATCAAAATGGATTATTTTTCTATTCTGATGAATTTCATATGATGAAATCATATTATAAATTTATGCAAACCATCTAAATGAGAATTCTTAAAGTAATTGTAGGGTTTATAAGAATATACTAAAATCTAGGGTTTTCAGCTATGATTGGAATTGATTTATAATTGAATAAAGAAGTTTGTCTATTTGAATCTTCTTGATTATGAATGATTGTTTATTATGAATTCGTAGTACATATATGTTAGATACTATCTTGAATTTCATTTCATGTTATTAGTACTTGCTTAATATCCCAGTAAAGAGAGTGAAACCCTTAATGACTGGAAAGTTGGAAATTTGCAAATAGAAATTGTGAAATCCATTTGAAGTGATTCTATTTGACATCATCGACTTTGTTTATTCAATGTTGTTCTTTATGCATGATATCTTAGTGAATGGTGTGGAAAACCTAATTCAACTCAATTCTAATGTCTCGTATATATGTTGGTTGTATGTGAATTGTTGAAAGCACTCTTTTGTCAATGAAATATTATGATGCATAAAGTCCTTATGCTATTTGTGTGATATGTGAATGAGGTGAATGAAGCCCTAAGGATAGGGTATTTCAGTGAATCAAGAGTTTCAATTTAGTGTTATTTAGTGAGATAAGTGGTGTTGCACAATTCCTTAGTTTATGATACATATTGTTGATCATTTATAAAACAAACTATTTATGAGGTTAAAGTAAGAAATGTTAAATGTGATGATTGAATTGTGAACATTAAGAGAGAATTATACATTTAGATACCCTGAACACTGTAGAATTCTTCACAGGAGGCATGCGATGTGAGGAGGAAATGTGCTTCCTGACTGGATCTCTCACGTAGGTTGTGGTAAGCCGGAGCACGTCATTGTGGGGTGCGGGGGTCTAGGCCAGTGTGGCCGGACTCCTTAAATGATTGGTATCCACACCAATCAGGGTTTTTGGTGGTACATAAGTTATGATTCTTGGCAATCAGTGAACATCTTTGGTAGGTCCACTGGTGCACAACTAGCCTGAGGGCTTGACTCCCCACCTAAGTAACTAGGTTGAGAGGTGGAGTCTCAGATATCCGGCCACTCACATTAGCCACTGAGAGGCAGACGCATTGAGACCCACTACATACGAGGTCTTACTTGAGAGATAGGCTTAGGAACCTGGGCATACTTCTAAGCCTTGTACAGTGAAATCGTCGCTTGCTACAATTCTTCACATGTTGTGGTACACCTCATGTGGGTTCATGGCATAATAAAATGAATGTAAGTTCAATAAAATTTGTGCATCTATTGATATATTCCTTAGAATTTGATAGAGTAACTTGCTATATGTATGTTTTTGAATTACCTTTTTTTCTTTGTCATTGATCAAGAATGTTCAAGGATTGATTTACTCTTTATAGTCATCTAGAGTAACCTGCAATATGTATGTCTGTGAAAGATTAGTTCCTCCATAGTTCATTTATGTTCTATTATATATTCACCTTCTCAATAATATATATATGATTTTTAAAGTGCTTATACTATTTCTTTGAAGAACTCATTCACTGAGTGAGTAGGCTCACCTCTCTACTCACAATTGTTTTAGTAAAACCATGTGGACTTGAAGAATGTCAATGCCAAAGTAGATCTGCCACAAGAGCTATGCATCATATTAGTTAAGTTATGCCAGTCCATGTCACTCGAGGTCCTTATAGAGTAGTGAGAGTGTTGTTAATGATATTGTGTAACTTTGATTCCTTAATAATAGAGTATGCATCTAATTATCATGTTGTATGTATAGGGAAGTGTGAGAAACAAAATGAATGTTTAGATATGTATCTTTATTTATGGCATCAGACTAGAGTAATCAACTATTAATTTCCCTTCTAAATTGTGTGTAAGTTATTAAATGCAAGAAGACAAAGAGTTTGAAATCAAAGAAAAAGTTGGAAGTGAACTTTGTATTAAGTATAAATCCTCAAGTGTATGCCCTAATGTCATGACTAGTGGAAATCATGGGATGTGGGTTTAACACATGCCATCATGGAAAACCTCATGTTCTAATGAGCGAATGTTGTGCCAACTCCAATCATTGAGATCTAGTCCCAAATTCCACAATAACTCAGCTTGCCTTCCTATATCTCTACACGTCATGTTGTTGGGGTTGTCTTAATTATCAGTTCACATATTTTATGTGCCTATGGGTGTTTGTTGATTCAAGTCTTCTTTCATATTCCCCTCATTTATCATAGATGCACCTCCCTTCAGGCATCATGGTGTCTAGGATTACCATTGTCTGGCTACCAATGGCCTCTTGCCCCATCATTCCCTCATCTTCCACCATTCCTCTCCCTTCAAACCCTAGAATTATGCTTATAGAGACACATCTCAGAGGCTTGAGTCATTTCATGATACAAATATAACACAAAACAAGAATTAGTAGTTAAAAATACTACAATTTTGAAATTAATATACCATAAAAACATTTTGATCATCCCTTAGATGATTTCAAAATCTTTGTTCATCATATGGTCATAATATATTTGTCACATGAATGAGTTACTAGTAATTTATCTTCTTTGTTCTTTACTTAATATTTGGAAATTTGTTATTATTTTTGTAAAAAACACTGCTCAATATAAGAAGTTGACCACAAATATGGTGTTGAGATACACCTAAATAAACAGACCTAATGATACCTAAGTAGAGTCAGGTAAATCATATACCCTTGCTTTTAACATAGGGGGAGGAGCCAAAACTAAAGAATTAGAAAAATTAAAAGTAAAAAAAAGGAGAGTCTAAAAGGAACCTTCTATCCTCATTGAGGGAACACTAATAACATAAAGTGATTCTAGTAACATTGATAAAAAAAATTCTACCAAGTTTATTATGATACAAAACATAAGTATTCTTACTAAATTACAATGATTCTCACATGTAGAGTGAATCATAGAAAAAGTGTGAATGTAAGTTATGTTATTGAGTGTGTAAGGACCCACTCAAACACGACATCACTGACGGAGATTAATTCCCAGTTATTAGATGAAACATCACCCTTATTTATGAAATACAAACTTCCATTAAATATTTTTAGCATTCAAATTAAATGATTTCCATCACACCATTTTTTAGAATGATTTTATCAACATGGTCACCTCTTAGTTCCTTTGTAGTTCATATTTCCTTCATTTTAAAGTGCAATGATGTGTAGTTCTCCTTGAATCAAATTTAAATAAGTACAAATGATATAACCCTAATTCATAAATTTAATGTACATTGGGGTGATGATCAATAAATATCCTAAGAGGAGTTTGATAGATGCAAAAGTATATAGAAACATGAAATATCTAAATATATGAGAAATAGGTAATGATTAAGTAGATGAATTTATGTTTACATTAGGTAACAATAAGTTGAAAATATATGCAATGAAGACCAAATTGTACAAATCACATATCTATATGTAAAACATCTAAAAAGTAAGGAAATACTTGATTATTCAATCAACTTTATCCTTATAATGGGAAAAGCTTTTCAAACATGTGACTAAGTTTGGGTTTTCACATGGCAACGTCCATAGATAGGGTTTCTCTAGAGGAAAAGGCCATATCCTAAATGATGACCACTAGATAAATCAATAAAAAATAGTAATAACAGACCCTCTCTATAGGGAGATTAGGTTATTAACAATGAGGAAACAAAATATCAAGTTTTTGAAGTTTCTAAGAACGTTACTGACGATGACATAGAGATTGTTGTTAACAAAAGTGAAGGTATTTCTCAAAATCTTATAAGGAGGCAAGCAGCAAAAAGTCTAGTGGCATGTTAAAATATTTGAATGTAGTCTTCCTTGACATGTTGAAGGACACAAATATAAGTCTTGATCTAAGTAGTGTCCTACTAGATTTTTTCGTGTGTAGTGAAGTCATACAACCTCTCCTAGAGCCATGTCAACATGTTGTCAATATTAAAATTGTGGGAATCACTACGTGATTTCAAGTGTTGGAAAATTAGATCTACTCCATCTGGGGACAATCATAGCAATTTAGGATCATCAATCTTGAAAAAGATCAGTGCATTTATTTTCCCAATCATGAAGATTATCTGAAAACAATGACAGGAATACCATGAAATTTTTTTTGGAAATTACCTGTCAGTTAAATTTTGGTCGCCCTCATTCATAGATTTTTATCCAATACCCAATCATGTTGTTTAGGTATGAGTGTGTGATATGCCATAATTCATAAGATAATTCTACATTGAACTATTATCAACGTGTAACAAAAAGGATTTTGTTACAGGAGCCCTTTCAAACTTCCCGCGTATAAACATTAAACAATGGAAACAAGTTTGTTCCTCACTCCAAGAAATCAAACACATCACATTCATGTTTGCACCATCCAAGAATATAAGTCCTAAAAGGGTATAAAATGAATTTATTCAAAGTAATTAGAAACAAGTTTCTCCTTTAGTCATCAAGATATTAATGGCATTTTAGAGCTTTTGAGATAATTTGTCAACATGTTGCTAATTCACACATGGTTCTTAAACAAAACATTAAGGACCACCTGATAAGTAGAAATCTATGTCCCATTTTATTAAACAATGGATGATTTTAACTTTTCTCATAAAGTCCTTGTAAAGATAATTATTCCATTCATAAATACATGTTTTTTTCCTAATCAATCTATCTTCATACGCAGGCACATGTATAGTAACAAAAAAGTTTTTGTTCAAGAGGTTGTTCATTCTATGATGACTAATAGCTCAAGGAAGAAATTTGTAAAAAATATTTTTTATCTTTCAAAAGCTTTTGATAGAATGACTTGGGCATTCATTTATGATACCAATCATTAGAACAAGTATGCCTGAGAATATCAGTACTCTCAATAAATAATTTATTAATAGTGGAAACACATCCAATTTTTTGGAAGGAAACCCTCTCCAAGTCTTTATAGATACCCAGTGTATCAAGAAAAGTGATTCAACAATCCCTTACTTTTTTTTCTTTGCATGGAATGACTAAGACCAATTGTTGTAAAAATCATCTAGGATGGGTTCTGGAAACCTAGGAACCTTACTAGAGGAGGTACTACACTTACCCATGTCTACTCTGTAGACAATGTTATCTTATTTTCTAAGGACCCAAGAGTTACCAATTTCATTCCTAATAACTTCTCTATAGGTTCAGTGATAGTCTCCAAGAAAAGTCAAAGTTATTCCTCTCTTAAAACACTACTACATATAAAAAATGAGCTATTAGTAAGAAACTCAATTTTCCTTGGATGAATAACCTCCAAAATTACCTTAGAGTACCTATAATACACTAGGTAAATGAAGACACTCATGGAAAAATAAAATCACTAACTAAATACAATATAGATGGATAGACTATGCATCCTCATTCTCATGCATCTAAAATTAGTGTCATAAAGAGTTCACTAAAATATCTACTGACATAAACAACACAATATGTGAAACTCTCTTTATAGCTTTGTGATAACATCACAATGTATATTAGAAATCATCTGGTTCGGAACTACAGAACATAGACCTTCATTGGTTGCTTGGAGGAAAATTACCTTTACCAAATATATTGTATGGAGGAAAAGGTCAGTGAGTGCCAAGTATAATCCAATAAGAAACTATCAACACTCCTTTTGAAAATATATGTTCCATCCACAACAAGTTCTTTGACTCATGCAAGAATCTACTTAGGTTACCACTAAACCATAATATCTTAGTACACAAATGTTGTTTGTCAAACTCATTATAACCTCAAAGGCATTGGGATCCATGTAGTTGATGCCTATGGTGCTTATAAGTTGATCATCAGATGCCCTAATAAATAAACTCCTACCATTGAAGTCAATATACAAGACATTTATGATGACATGGAAATTTACAAAGAGGCTAGTTTAACTGACTTCACAATCCTCTTTGGCTTGAGTCAAGCTATCACAATACTGGATAATTATTTCCCAATACCAACGAGATTTACACCTCACTCAATGAGGTGCTAGTTTCTTCAAATCTTCAACAAAATGGCTACAATTCTCCAAATTCCATGTGGATTCCAATAGTGAAACTGATCTAATTGCAAAGCATACTCTTGTTACTAGACAAATTAGTTTTCTCCTAAAAACCTATCTGGCAAAGTTGTAATGTCAACATTGACTTATCCACTTCTTTGCCTTCATTATAGAGTAGGATCAATAAAAATAAATATCTACTTGGGTCAAAAAAATTATTCTTATCCACTAATTAAGTAGGGTTATATATTCATATTTGATCAATATCAATCATGCAAAATGAGGCATGGAAAATAATCTCAAAGCAGTAACAATGTGCACAATGACTTCTCAACTAGACATTTGTTCTACATGTAATGATTCTACCATACAGTTCCTCTTTCCTACATCACATAGTAGGTTTGCTTTGTATGTATACATGAAGGGTAGTCATGCAACCCTTACAGAACAATTGATATAAGGTCTCTACAACCCTATCTCTCCATAGTCTAGAAACCATGTTCAAGTGACATCAGCAATTTCACATGAAATGATTATGATTTATTTCATTGGAAGTGTTCCATAAATTACTTGTAAAGAGTGGGACCCAGAGGGGATCCAATCCCTACTAAAATTTGAAGAATAAAACATCCATTCCAAACACACTCAAAAGGTATGTTGGTATAGGTGTAAAATTTTAAAATCTCAAATAGAGGTATACAAAAGACCAAAGTATAGTAGAGGAATAAAAGTTTCATGACTATAATCAATTTAAAAAAGTGCATCATCATCTCACATATAGGGTTTACATGGATATTACAACATAAGGATCAAGTAGAGGGAAATCTAAACCATATCAAGTTGTCTCCAAGCATCAAATTTAGGAGTTAGGTCCATGTCAAAAGCAATGTACTCCTTATCCTAAACCTATGTTGGTCCTCCTTGATCTTATTCCACTCCTTGTCCTAGGCCTGGGTGGTTGGGATCACCCAGCAAGAGAAGAAAACAAGGCATGTGTCAAATAGAGAACAAGAACAAAGATAATATCAACCAAAGATAATAAAGGGTGTATGTTCATCAACAACAAAGGAATTCAAAAGTATGAGGCACATATCAAAGAGGAATCATTCCATGTCAAATAGTAAGAAATTTTGCATGAATGATTATGTTAGACTAAATTAAATAAGTAGGGTTGAGGCACATACCAAACCCCAACCAATAGGTGAACGGAGAGTAAACACATTACCAATCACCTACAAAATATTTATATATGGGGGAGAGATTAAACACATTCCCCGGGGTGAAATAACACATGCCCAAACTATGGGTGGTTGTACATAAGTACCACTGGATAAGATAATAAGCCAAACAAATCATCATGATAAAAGAAATATTATGGAAAGCTGAAATAATAGAAATATTGTAGGTGGGTTTCAAAACCAAGAAAATAATGTAGATTGTGCCAAAAAGATCAATAACAGATTTAATGGTTTTAGTCCATGCCTCACTGGGAAATTATGATTGGATAGAAAATATTCCTAACTTAAAAGGGTAAGAATGAACATACCTCAACTCATAGTCCTAGTTAACACTTTTTACCAACTTAATTGATTCCAAGATCACCTTTGCCTAATTACAAGTTATTCACATAGATGAGGGTTTATATTTCACATATGAACAAAGAAAACCCTAATTTTGTACCTATTCGTAAAACCTCGTATTTTTGTCACAAAACCTACACCAAACGATTCCTTATGTTTTCTACATGACGAAAACATATTTATTTGTCAAATTTGATGTTTATATGACAAAGTTACAATTTTTATGAATTTAATACATTTATTTCACTTCACAAAAATTACCTTTTGAAAAAACATGGAAATATGGCTTTGAAACTATTTTTATTTGAAAGAACACATTTTTCCAATTTCAAAACATATTTTTATTTAATTTTTGGACAAGTAGATTAAAAGATATGATTTTAGAATTCTAACCAATTAGGAAATTAGAAAATTCCACATCAGCAAGAAAGAAGCTCTAGAGAGGGAGAGGGCGGTCGCATGAATCGGCCCAATAATGGGCGGCCAAGTCATAGGTCAAAGGCCATATCACCTGCGTTTGAAATAAATCAAAATGAGACTAAATGACCAGACTACCCTCACGCAGAAAAATAAGAGAACAATAGAAAGGAAGGGGCAAAATAAGGAAATAACAAGGGGGAATCATCCCCTTCCTCCCCCCATGCCATGGCTTCTCTTATAGCAGGACAAGGCATGGGGAGATTGGGCAAACCCACAGATCATCATATTTTAGAGAAATAAAGGTACAAAGGGAAGAAGAAATCTAGATGAACTTATCTCCATATCCAATTTATGTATTGGTGTCACTGAGACCCAAGAAATTACGTCGCAAGTCAGGGAGAGGAAGTAGCTCGACGGCAGCTCAAAACCCAATCAACAAAGAAATTAGGAGGGGGAAAGCAAGATGGGGTAGTGGTGGATATAGGGCAAGGTTCAGTTATTTAGAAGGTTACATTTTAGGGCTTTAGGGGTGGTAGCTTCAACAAGCTTGGAGACAGATTTGAGCATTTCATAAATAATGGAAACCAAGGCACGATTAATGGCTCAATCTATGTGTAATCAATTAAGGAACATGTTAGCGAAGAAATCACGAACAATGATCGAATGTGGAGAGAGTAATTGTGTTTTGCAAATTACCAGAACTCGACATTGACTTCCTAAAGTGTGTGAGGTAGGTGACAACTATGCAAGTATCAGATCTAAATCTAATGGCTAAGATGAGGCACTTGTTGACCATGTGACACATATCAATCAAATCCTAAATCAAATTGGACTATAGTGTGGATGCATTAATTTCTCTTTTTCTCTCTCCTCAATTGAGGGTGCAAACGAATTCCAAAATTAAATGAAATTTGTCACCTAGCCTAATTTTGAACGTGTAGAATCTGATTTTGACATTAGTTTTCACATTTGGAGACTCTAAGTATTTTATTAAATTCTTTTAAAGTAATTCATATTTTCTCTTTCTTATAACATTAGAGACATCTAGAAACCACCAATTAATGTGAAACTTCACCCTCAAGCAAACTTAAACATATGGAACACGAATTGGATTATCAAAATAAGATGAAAATTTATCCAAACACATTAGAACATTTTGGATTATCAAAATAAGATGAAAATTTATCCAAAGACTCATTTTAATGTGTAGATCATAAATCTAAGATTAGTTTTCTCTTTTGGAGTCATTAAATGTTTTATCTCAAATTTTGGAGGAAAATCATATTTTCTTTTCTAAATAAGATAGATATAGTTATTATTATCCCAAAAATGTGAAACTTGGCCTCCATGCCAAATCAAACCCAAAGAAAATGAATTTGAAGCTGTCTTTAACCAATTAGTCATTCTTTTATGAATTTTAGCCCATTATCAATTATTACCACTATTTCTCATATTAAATAATTCAATGTCCCCGTAAGGGTGTAGCTTATTGGTGATCATATCGTGAACGCAGACAGAGGTATTAGGTTCAAATCCTCACAGGGACGAATAAACCAAGTTTTATGTCTAACATGATTTCCTCCACAACTGATGGGTTGCACACTTGATTTACCATACTCCTCATATGTCAGGCCTCCATAGGTTAATGAGGGGTCGGGGCTAGGGAGTCTCATTGATGACTCATTTTTTTAAATAATTCAATGTCGTATTAACATGTTTAAAGCATTATTATTCATTCATTTTTCTCTTCCTTGCTCCATAAGTCTCAGGAATCTTCTAGAACAAATCTATTTATCATTATCTCACATAAGAGATAAATTTGTGATTTGGACCCTTAATAAAGCATTCACTGAGGTATTTGTGCATAAACCCATACATTAGCATGAATAAAGATGAAATATACTCCAAACCACTAATAATTCCACAATTTCAACATCAAGGATAGAAAAAGCTTAGGAGAAGGGGCAAAACTAAAACTATACCTAGATTTTGGTATGTTACAACACTCCACCCCTTAAAGAGGATTTTGTCCCTAAAATCTAAAGAAAAGAGGAAAGGGTGAGTGTGCAACATCTCATCTCTTAACTCCCAGGTTGTTTAAAATTTCCACCAAAACTTTCACTAGCTCAAACTCCTTCTTCTTCAACTACTTAACTTGGGAGTTCAGAATCTTCACATGTAACTCTTCGAAGGTCATGTTCTCATGGATCACCTAGGGTTCCACTATTACGATTTCTTTTTAACATTTTTGGATTACTACAATTATATTAATTATGATATTACATCATCCTTATTATTCTTTTAATTGTGTCCTATTATATTCTCTTTGTTGCCAAAAGAGTTACATTTCATTATTATGCACAAAACCATATATATTTCTTACTTATCTCATTAAGAGATTTAGCACAATTAGAGGTTACTCAATTATCTGAACATATATTAATATATTGGATCAATATCCTTAATAATTTGGATTTAGACTCTGTTATCCTCATATTATCACCATATTGAATTACATAAGATTATTTTGCATCAAATAGGCAACTTTATCCAATTTTTTATTAAGCTTACAATCAATCCAAGTAATACCACATTAATTTATACATTGTCTCATTATCTTTCTTTCTTACATTAATGTCATCATTAATCATTTTCTCATATTTATTAACTTCTTATTATTGATTATGCACCTTTGTGTGAATCCAATTACTTTTTATCCATATGTAAGTCATTATTTGTATTTTAGTGAACAAGGTGGGACATATTACATATTAATGATTTGATTCACATACCAAGTTATGATTAGCTGATTAATTAGGTGTGCATTAGAGAATAAGGTGATATACATTTCCTATTGATGACTTGATTAATCTATGATTTGGTGATTATATATCATTTATGTGTATCAATGTATGTTATCTGATTATGACACCTAATGTCACTAATGTATCATGAATGTCATTAAGGAAGCATATATCAATATTAGATGATCACAACTTAGGGTTGAGGTTAATATAATCATTTTACTTTACTTATACCTTCTTAGCATGCATTAAGTCCAGAGTTAAGTTCCAATTATCTTGCTCATCATATCATTAGCGTTTATTGGTTGATGACATATTCAACATCATGTGTATCCATAGTTAGTATAAATATGTGATTTACTCATATTATGTGCTTTAGGTATACATTAGGGCTCAAACATATGAGCTATTCATGATATCCCATTATATGTTCTTTAAGTTACCAACAAGCATGTTACGGGATAAATTTAACCTTGTTTAGTCAATTTTAAGGATTCAAGCACACTAACCTCCTAATCATGGAGTTAGGATTTCTAGAATCAGAGTATTTATATTTTGGTATGATAAGGGATCCATCCCCTTAAAAAGATTTCTTCCCTGAAATCAGCATATCCATGATTTATCAAGGTACTACTACTATCCCTCCACCCCTTAAAAGATTTTGACCTACCAAGTCAAACTAAACTAGAGGTAAAAGGGTGAGTCTAACTAACCCATATACAAGATCTATCACTTCAACCTCAAGGTCTAGGTTTTAGGGATATTCTACCCAAACATATAGTCCTAAGGGACATAAGGGAATTATATTAGGTATCCATCTTCAAAAAAGTAAGGTCATCATATAAGGTTCCCAAGAGTATCCAATATTAGATGTCTAAGGCTACCATTGCCTAAAGGTATGTTATTTCAGACACTCAGTATCAGCTCAGACCAGGCATGTATCATGCGATCTGAAAGTCCCTGTAAACCAAGCTAATGGCACGGAGGAAAATCTTGCCAACCCCTGAACCATGATCCTTTATATACACCTTTGCTTTCAACTTATGCCCTAGTAGCAACCTAATAGGATCATCACATAAAGGTTAATTAAACATATGTTTTAATGTGGAACTCTTGTGATCCTAAATCAAACTTTCATCATCACATGAAAAACATAGGTCAAATCTAGGGCAAACATGTCACTTAAAGAGGAACTATGTAAGGCAAGGTTTCTAATTAGGGAAACAAAATTGAAATAGTTAGATTTCGTCTACCATGGGATCTGATACCATGTTGTAAAGAGTGGGAACCAGAGGGGATCCAGTCCCTACTAAAATTTGATGATAAAATATCCATTCCAAACACAATCAAAAGGTATGCTGGAATAGGTGTAAAATATTCAAATGTCAAATAGTATACAAAATATGAAAATATAGCAGCAGAATAAAAGTTATCTGATTATGTGTAGATTGTGGGTGGTTGTACATAAATACCACTATATTATCTAATAAGCCAAACAAATCATCGTGCTAAAAGGAATATTATGGAAAGCTAAAATAATAGAAAATATTGCAGGTGGGTTCAAAACCCAAGCAAATAATGTAGATTGTGCCAAAAGATCAATAATAGAAATAAAGGTTTTAGTCCATGCCTCATTGGGAAATTAGGGTTGGATAACAAATATGCCCGACATAAAAGGGTAAGAATGCACATATCTCAAGTCAGAGTCAACTTAGTTGATTCCAAGATCACCTTTGCCTAATTACAAGTTATTCACATAGATTAGGGTCATATTTCATATATGTATAAAGAAAATCGTAATTTTGGACCTATTTGTAAAACCTCATATTTTGCTCACAAAACCTAGACCAAATTATTCCTTATGTTTTTTTGATCAAGAAAACATATTTATTTGTCAAATTTGGAGTTTATACGACAAAGTTACATTTATATTACTTCTCAAAAACCACCTTTTGAAAAACATGGAAATCAGGCTTTGAAACTATTTTTATTACAAAAAACACAATTTTCAAATTTTGAAGCATATTTTTACTTAATTTTTGGATAAGTATATAGAAAGATATTATTTTTACAATTCTAACCAATCGAGAAATTAGAAAATTCCACATTAGCAAGAAAGAAGATCGAGAGAGGGAAAGGGTGGTTGTGTGACTTGGCCCAATCATGGGCGTCCAAGTCACATGTTAAAGGCCATGTCACCCACGTTTGAAGTAAAACAAAATGAGTCTGAATGACCAGACTACACCCGCGTGAAAAAACAAGAGAAGAAGAGAAAACAAGGGGCAAAATAGTGAAATAACAAGGGGAATCATCCCCTTCCTCCTGCCCTTGCCATGACTACTCGTGCAGTAGGTTGAGGCTTGGGGAGATTGGGAAAAACCATGGATCATCATATTTTGCTGCAATTAAGGTACAGAAGGGAAGAAGAAAGCTAGACGAACTTACCTCTGTATGAAATTTATGTGTTGGTGTCACCGAGACCCAAGACATGACACTGCAAGTCAGGGAGAGGATGCAATTTGACGGGGGTTCAAAACATGACCAAAAATAAATTGAGAGGGGGAAAAGCAAGCTCGGGTGGTGGCAGATCTAGGGCAAGGTTTAGCTATTTATAAGGTTAGGTTTTAGGGCTTATAGGGGTGGTATCTTTGAGAATCTTGAAGAGAGATTTGGGCATTTTGTCAATAATGCAAACCAAGGCACGAGTAATGACTCGATATGTGTGTAATCAAATAAGGAACATGTTGGTGAAGCAATCGTGAAAAAATGATTGAGTGTGGAGAGAGTAATTGTGTTTTGAAAATTACTAGAACTCAGTGCTAACTTTCCTTAACCATGTGAGGTAGGTGATAACTATGCGAGTGTCAGATCTAAATCTGATGACTGAGATGAGGTGTGCATCCTAATGACCGCGTGACACATATCATTGAAATACTAAATCGAATTGGACTATAGTGTGGATGCATTATTTTCTCTTTTTTTCTCTCCTCAATTGAGGGTGCAAACGAATTCTAAATTTTATGAAATTTGTCACATAGCCTAATTTGAACACATAGAATTCGATTTTGGCATTAGTTTTCACATTTGGAGACTCTAAGTATTTTATTTAATTCTCTTAAAGTAATTCATATGTTCTTTTTCTTATCCCATTAGAGACATATAGGAACCACCAATTAATGTGAAACTTCACCCTCAAGCAAACTAAAACATATGGAACACGAATTGGCCATTAATTTTATACTTTGGGATTATTTTGTTCATTATTTAATATTTTAGGATTTATTTAGACTTTCTCTCTCCTAAACACATTAGAACATTAAGGATTATCCAAATCAGATGAAAATTTACCCAAAGACTAATTTTAATGTGTAGATTATGAATCTAAGATTAGTTTTTTTTTGGAGTCAATGTCTTATCTCATATTTTGGTGGAAAATTACCTTTTGTTTTCTAAATAAAAAAGATATAGTTATTATAATCCCAAAATTGTCAAACTTGGCCTCCAAGCCAAATCAAACCCAAAGAAAATGAATTTAAAGTTATCTTTAACCAATACGTTTTCCTTTTAAGAAATTTAGCCCATTATCCATTACTACCACTATTTCTCATATTAAATAATTCAATGTCATATTAACATGTTTAAAGCATTATTATTCATTCCTTTTTCTCTTCCTTGCTCCATAAGGCTAAGGAATGTTCTTGAATGAGTCTATTTTATCATTATCTCACATAAGAGGTAAATTTGCACTTTGGACCCTTAATAAAACATTCACTAAGGTATTTGTGCATAAACTCATACATTGGAATAATTAGAGATCAAATATACTCCAAACCACTAATAATTCCACAATTTCAACATCATGGATATTAATGATAGAAAGGATAGAAAAAGCTTAGGAAAAGGGGCCAAACCAAGAATGTACCTAGATTTCAATATATTACATTACTCATTAGGTGGGATATGTGCAAGAGGAGGCTATCCCTCCACCATTCAAAATCCCAAGACAGTGATACCTATCCAAACAAAATTTATAAAAGTCAAACTTCATTGGCTCTAAACGTCATCTCCTTTTCTTGTCTCTTAGGGTCTGGTTATGCATTTGTTATTTGACGATGGTTTTTTTATATAAAACTTGGTTAGAGATATTAGAAATGCTATCTAAACTACCCCAGTGCTTGAATTGACATGTAGATCTTTATGTTAATGGTGTAAATGTGTAGATCATCTGTAATGTGTTTTTCTAGCAAAAATATCATAATGCCTAATTTTAACACCTTGTGACAAATATATGTATTTTTCTAAAAAAAAATACTATGCAAGATCCTTAATTTTGAGATTTTATTATTTGAAATGCATATCCATTAAATTTAAAAAAAATGTTATCTCATTTAGTGATCAGATAAGCTATAGTGAATCCACTATTCTTTGACACTAAAAAGGGCTCTCTTCAATTGGGACTGTTTAGTGAGTGTACTTCAAAATTTCCCATTGCATTTTACATTGTATACATATGACCAATCTGATAAAAGCCATGTTATTGGACAACTTTGAACCTTTGCTTTCCTAAGATACTTATTGTCTACATTGTTCATTGTGCTAAATTGTTGTTTGCATGTTGTTGACTCCTTATTTAATGTTATGTTATCTACATTTTTTGTTATTATTTCATAAGAAATCATGAAGTACATAAAGTATGATAACCAATTATTCATTAATACATTTTCTAAAATGGTTTTCATCTTCGTAGGATTCAATGGCTGGAATACACATGAGTTGGATGCAAAATAAAATAGATTATCTAAAGAATACGTCAATGGTGTTAGTGCTACTCAAAATGTAGATAACAATGGAATGATTCCTTGTCCCTGTGTGAATTGCATTAACACAAGACACAAAACTACAGAGCAGTCAAAACTGATTTATAGTTCATGGTATAACTAATTGGTATAAGTGTTGGTTGACTCATGGAGAATCTATTCAATTGGGTAGTTTTGATGATGGAGATTATTTTGAAAAGGAGGTTTATGAAATAAGGGGAATGATTGGGGATGGACTAGGAATGCCTCATAGTTTTGTCCTTAAATATGATCATATGGATGAGATGCACGAGGACAATCTAGATGATGAAGTTTCTAACTTTTATAAGCGAATGAAAGATGTCGAGGAACCATTATATGATGGCGGTATAGGATTCTCAAAGTTATCTTTCACAATGAAATTATTGTAGATGAAGGGATTTCATTCGATCAGTAATAGGTGTTTTAGTAGCTTGACCACATCATAATCTAAGGCATTCTAGGGTTGTTGTATTCCCAATTCTTTTTATCAAACTAGAAAATATCTAATTGGTCTGGGACTAGACTATGTGAAGGTAGATGTATGGGTCAAAAATTGCATGTTACTTTAGAAGGATCACAAGAATGATGATAATTGTTCATCTAGTGGCATTTCTAGGTGGAAACACACATATACAGACAACATTACTAAAGAAAAAGACGGCGTCGTTGCGGCCTACTTACCGGTGCGGCATCCCGCCCCTGGTGGTCTACCATGCGTCGGACGTAGTGGAGATGAGCGGCGCCCAGCAGAGCGGGAGCCAAGGTCTGCGGGGAAATAGCAGAGCGCGGGAGGCGGTCGCTGACAGGAGGGCAGGAGTGGTGGCGCAAGCCGTGCACGTAGACGACATCCTTCCGGACATCAGGGCGCTGGTTCAATCCGAGCCGAGACCATTAGAGGCGTCCAACATGGTGGAGCGTGGTGAAGCTTCGGCATCTCGTGGAAAGGAGCAGGATGGTCTGATGGGGGATGGAAGCACGCCAATACGGATGACTACGACTCCAGTTCTAACGGGGAGAGAGCAGATGGAGGCTCACACGGCTCAAAATCATAGGCTAGCATCGATTATCTGAGTCCCACGCGTGGAGGAGGAGCGGTGCTTCTACGGTAGGGGCAGCGATGATACGGACAGCAGAAGCATGACGATAAACCCTAACCGGAGGGTTGAAGAAAGTCGACCGAGCATGAGGATGGAGTTCAATAATGATAGACGCACACAGATGAGTGGCGTACCTTGGGACACGTGCTACAGGTGTTTGGAGAAAGGTCATTGGCAGTCACAATGCAATCGGGAGAAAGCGTGCTACAAGTGTCGTAGGCCGGGTCACCTTGCTCGAAGATGTACTGCTGATTTAAACTCTCGTCATCCTTCCCCCCCGGATATCATGTCGAGAACTGTGTTCCCACCCCTGCACGTGGGTATCCCGGCTCGTGGTGCACCTCAGCATGTCTCGAAGAGAGTAGCTGTGGATCTAGGGCCAGATGATGATGATCGTAAAAGAAAGGCTCAAGCATTGTGCAAGGCGGTGGAGATACACTGGCCACCCCAGGTGTCCTGGACGGAGCTGGCTCCTTTCCTAAAGAATGTGTGGAAGCATGCCATAGATCTCTACAGATTTTCTAAGCGTAAAGCAGTCGTATTTTTCAGTAGTGTGCAGGAAGCACAGGATGCTGCCAGTTCTAAGATGTTGGGATTCAAAGGTTTTGATATCAGCTTGCATAGCATGGAGGAAGGTGAGAGATGCGCCAGAAAGGAGGCGATATGGTTCTGGATTGAAGATTTACCTATTGTATGTCGGGATGACAAGGCGATAGAT
Source organism: Alisma plantago-aquatica (assembly GCA_963693085.1). Lineage (NCBI taxonomy): Eukaryota > Viridiplantae > Streptophyta > Magnoliopsida > Alismatales > Alismataceae > Alisma > Alisma plantago-aquatica. Next base: position 312,203,736 of record OY856413.1, on the reverse strand, counting down.
GACATTGTGAACAGCTTTGGGAGATTGGTAGTAGCTTCTGGATGGATGAGAGGACCCGATGACATTGCTGGTATACTGGTGTTAGTTGAAGCTTTCAATGAAGATGTACCTCAATATGTCACTTTGACATATGGGAATAGAAGGTCTAGTGTACACTTGCAGATGGTTGCTCGGGGGGAACCGGATTCAAGTCTTTTCTCGCTGACGGAGGTTGGACGTGACCTTGACATTCCATTGCATGCGTTGGCTATTAATCGGAGTGGAGGCGTAGCGGGACATACTTCTGATGAGGGACATATGATGGTTGTGCATGATAGTGGAGATGATGACATTGTGCAACATGAGAAGGATCAGCAGATGCTGACACAATCTGAACCATGTCGTGAGGAGGTTGAGTGTACAACACAGCAGGTTGGCCCACGTAGGATCGTGTTTGATGAAGATGGTGCAAGGAAGATGCTGCGTGACTACATACACATAGGCAATGAGGATGATGGGAGACATCGTGAAGATTTCAGCCATGAGGAGCATTTGGGACAGCGAGGACGTATGGGTAACTCACACAGAGTTGTTCATAGAAGAAGGCTATCTGATGGTGAGCTTCCTTTTGCTTATGCTGATCGGGAAGACAGAGATAGGAATTTCTGAAGGAGGCAGTGTTTGTTGGTGGTCATTTTAGTCCATGGACTCGAACTACCTTTTCTGGAATATTAGGGGTGCGGCGAATAATAAGACGAGAAGAGTCTTGGGTAGGTTATGCAGGAGGCATAAACCCAGGATTGTGTGTATCTTTGAGCCTTTTCTACTTGCTAGGGTGGCTGAAGAACTTCTGGACATTGTGAATCTGGATTGGGCGACTGATAATGCAGCTGATGGGGGTAAAATATGGTGCTATGCGGATAGCACTCTCAAGCCGGAGGTTGTGAAGTGTCATAGGCAGCATGTGACGATGAGATATACTGATGAGAGGAGTAATAATTTTTTTGTTACTGCGGTCTATGCAAGTTGTAGCTACGTTTACAGGCGGTCTCTTTGGGAAGATGTTCTTGAGATGTCGGGTATCATTCGAGATAGTAGTTGGCTTCTTGCAGGTGATTTTAATATCATTAGAAGTGATCAGGAGAAGAGAGGGGGCAATAACAGGAGCTTTCAGGAAGTTGTTGATTTCAACGCCTTTATCCAGAGCGGGTATTTCAAGGAGACACAGTTTGAGGGCAGCATGTTCACGTGGGTCAATAAGCAGTACAATACGCCTACTATCTGGGAGAGACTTGATAGGATTTTGCTGAATGATACTTGGGCTGCTCTGCGACCGGATTATTGCACGTGTCATCTTACTCGTTATAGAGTGTCGGATCATTGCCCGATTTTGTACAAGTCTGGAAATTTGGCTACTATCAGAAAGAAGAGTTTTTTTGCTTTCATGCAGACGTGGCTGTAGCATGAGGAGTGTATGAAGATCATTGCCGATACTTGGGATGATTCCAGAGAGGGGCACCCATCCAATGTTTTCTACTATAAGCTTAAAAGGATGAGAGAGGCTCTAAAGTCTTGGAGCAGGAAGACCTTTGGGGACGTAATCCAAAAGATCCTAGATCTAGAGGATGTGGTCCACGTTACCCAAACTGCCTTTGATGAGTACCCTTGCACGGCCAATGAGACTGCTTTGAGGATTGTGGAGTTTGAGCTTCAAGAGGTGTTAGACGTGCAGGAGAATATATGGAAAGAGAAGTCCCGGATCCAATGGCTGAACGACGGTGAGCGCAACTCTAGGTTCTACCATGCTGTTGTGAAGTCCCGTAGAAAGAATAAGAGAGTTAGATGCATCACTTTACCGTCGGGGGACAGGGTGACTGACCCGCAGGAGATTGCGTCATGTGCTGCTGATTTCTATAGGAATGCTTACAGCGAGATGGTACCTCATGATGATGATGTTCTGGAGGAGTTCTTAGCTAGTATACCGGAGGCTGTGTCTATGGATGATAATATGTCTCTTACTGCTGTTCCTAGTGCGACTGAGGTGTTTGATACTATGAGCCAAATGGACAAGTTTTCTGCTCCTGGTCCCGATGGTTTTACTATTCCTTTTTATATGGCTGCATGGGAGTATATAAAAGATGATTTTATGAGACTCGCTGAAGCCTTTTTCCTTAGACAGAATTGTCATCGTAGTTTGTTCTGTTGCCGTATTGTGCTTATTCCCAAGAAGGACGATCCGACGATCCTGGAGAAGGATTTCCGCCCGATTTCTGTAGAAAATGTGGCGCTGAGAATCCTTGCACGTGTTATTAGTAACAGGATGGTTTCTTTGATGCCGGCTTTGATTTCTGAGGAGCAGGCGGCATTTATTAGTGGGAGGGAGATCACTCACCATGTCCGGTTGGTGAAGGAGTTGATGCATGACATCTACTATGGGGGTGATAGGCCGAACATCATGATAAAGCTTGATATGTCTAAGGCGTATGATCGGATTAAATGGGATGTCCTGGAGCGGATCATGGCGAGGTTCGGTTTTGTCAAGGAGTTCATTGAGTTATGTATCAATTTCTTCTCTAACTCATGGGCTACGGTTACGATTGGGGAAGAGTCCTCCGGTTTTTTTCCTTTGCTCAGGGGGCTGAAACAAGGTAATGCCATCTCTCCTTTTCTATTCATTTTGTTTGAAGAAATCCTTTGCAGAAGGCTTGCGCTTATGGGGGAGTTGAGGAGAGTGGCGAGATTTCGTACTAGGGGAAATGGGATCCCTCCTCTCTTTCTGAGTTATGCTGATGATATTATGATCTGTGTGAATGCTACTCCTAACACCATGGATGAGATTCAGGTGCTTCTTTCTATGTATGAGACTGCGTCGGCCCAGAGGATTAATAGGCTGAAATCTTCTTGTGTTGTGGGCAGCAAAGACCCGGCTACTAAGATGGATATTGGCGCAACTATTCAGATGGATAATGTGGTTGATCATTTTGTATACTTGGGGGTGCCGATTAGAGCTGGAAGGAACTTGATTTTTGACTTTGATTATCTTATTCAGAAGGTCTCTCATAAGACTGCTTCATGGAAGTCTAGGCTGTTATCTTTTGCATGCAGGAAGCTTTTGATTGCACATGTGTTATCTTCTACTATGGTGTATACAGCGACTTCTATTGGTATTCCGGATGGTATTGCTTCTCGTCTTGATGCCATGTTTTCTAAATTCCTTTGGGCAGACCGTGCCAACGTTCATAGGAAGGCTTGGGTTAGCTGGGACAGAGTGGCGCTTACTATAAAACAAGGTGGTCTTGGGTTGTCTACTACTCGCAGCATAAAAAACGCTTTTGTGGCAAAGGCGTGTTGGGAGATGATTGTTGGAGATACTTTATGGGCCAAGTTCTGCAGCGCCAAGTATGCAAATAGAGCGGTTGGTCGTTCTGCTTTATATCCCCACCATCTGAAGTATAAGTCGAATGCGTCTCCTTACTGGAAGAAAGTTTGGAATATGTTCCCGAGCATATATCCTCATTGCCACTGGATTGTTGGAAAGGGTGATTTTCCGTTCTGGGATTTCTTGTGGTGTGATGAGAGGTTGTTTGATCACGCACGGTTTAACAGTGATCGCAACCAACCTTTTTTTGGTGCGTGACTTCTGGATTCATGGGAGTGGTTGGGATTGGCTATCTTTACAGCAGGTCCTCGACGAGCATGGGGTGGAGCTTATTAGAAAGGCGGGTCAACAAATTTCAGACACGGATGATTATCCCATTTGGATACCGAATTTGAGAGGCCAGTTTTCCGTTCGCTCTGTCAAGATGATCTTGGGAAGTGCAAGTTATGATGGACCGCATGGGCTTCACCGAATTTGGCACGTCAACTCACCTAAGGCGTGTGCTTTCATTTGGAAGATGATGAAGAATGTTGTCCCTACTGATGAGAACGTGGCCAGTTGCTATATTGCTCTAGCGTCTCGGTGTGATTGTTGTGATGAGCCAAGTGTGGAAGACATTGACCATCTTATGTTTCATAGTCAGATTGCCACATCTTTCTGGACCAGGTTCACGGAGATCACGGATTATCCTGCTCCCGCGGATCGGATATCTTTGATTGATGCTTGTTCCTTTGGTAGTTCTGGCAATTTACAGCTTTGGCTTGTGGCGTGCATGGCCACTATTATTCCGTACTGTATTTGGCGGATGAGGTGTGCGGCTAGATATGATAACAGGAAGATTCTGTGGAATAGGGAGGTGGATTGGTTGATATACCAGATTAACGCTTTGATGAAGCAAAAAAGATTCACCCGCATAGCTGATTCTTCTTTTCATAACAGGATTAAGGCTTATGGGGTGGAGGATCCTATGTACATGCTGAAGGAGATTAGTTTGGTGAGGTGGATGAATCCTGACATTTATAATCTGAAGCTGAACATTGCGGTTGGGCAGAACCGTGATATATATGGCCGTAATAGATGGTGGATGGCTGGGATTGTTAGGAACCATTATGCTGCTGTTTGTCAGATTTCTAGAGCTTGGTTGACGGCCGATTGCTACCAGATGGCGCTTGTTCAAGCGTGTGCTGTTGGGATTAAGTTTGCGGAAGATCAGTTTTTACATGTTTCTAGTGTGGAGATTGATGATCGTTCGGTCCATGGTATGTTGTGGGGAGCTGATGTTACACCTTGGAAGATCGTTAATTTGATCAAAGAGGTGAAGGAGATCATTGCGGAGAGGGACATTACTGGATCGTTAGTGCATAAAGTTATCAATTCGATCCCGAAGGAGATAGGGAGATGGGGTATGCATTTGACTGAGCCGATTGTTGTTTCTGATATGAGGACTGTTCCTAGTAGGATTAGGGGCATGGTGTTTCTTGAGAAGCACAAGACGCCTTATGTTGTGTTGAGGAGAGAGAGGTAGGAGGGGTTTTTTGGATCGGTTTGTGCGGCCTTGTTTGATGTGTGTTTTGTGTTGGTGTGTTTTTTGGGGTTACCTACGATTCAACAGGAGAAGTATCTTTGCTTTTGATTGTGCCCACACGAGGGGAGTGGGGTGAATAGATGGTCCCCTGGCTTCACCAAAAAAAAACATTACTAAAGAAAAATTTGTCAAAAAGAATAGAATGACGTTCAAGTTGGGTAAAAAGGTTCCTTATAAGACTTTATGGAACTTTACATTGATTCTAAGGATGAAACAACTATATATCTGCTAAAAATAGTTGTAGAGATGAGATGGCATCAAGAAAAACGTAACAATGATGGTAAGTTGAGCCACCCAACTGATGTTGAAGAGTGGAGAAGATTTGATGAGATGCATCCATTTTCTTGTAGCAATCCTCATAATGCTAGACTTGTTTTTTGACTTGTGATGGTTTAAATCCATTTGGGAACATGAATCTTTCTTATAGCATATGGCATCTTGTCCTTATCGCATACAACTTACCACCACAGATATCTATGATACAAGATTTTTATTTTATCCATGATAATCCCTTGGAAAAGATCTCCTACTTACAAGATTGATGTATAATTTCAACCATTAATAGAGGAGTTAAAAGATTTACCAGATGTAGGATCGAAGCATATGATGTTGTTTCTAAGTAGTATTTTCAACTGCACACTGCATTATTATATATAATAAAAGATTTTCTAGCCTATGGATGCTTGTTTGGATGGTGTACCCAAGGTAAATTAGCATGCCCTTGTTGTCAAAATGATACATGGTTGATGCATTTGAAACATGTTGGGAAGTTCCATTGCATAGGACATCATAGATTTCTATCACTAGCCCACAGATGGAGGCAAAATGAGCATGCATTTGATAGAAAAAAGGAAACTTCCCTCCTCCTCAAGAGATCTCGAGAGAAGATGCTTTGAAACAAGTACATGAGTTGTTTGTGAATAGCCTTGGCAAGTGAAAGACAAAATCTTTGAAAGTATGCCCCTTCATGCTTGGAAAAAAAAATCTTCTTTGATCTTCCTTATTGGAAGGGAGTTCTATGTCATGCCACAATCCTAACTTTTTCTGCACATTGAGAAGAATATTTGTGATACTCTAACTGGAACAATCATGGATGTTGATGAGAAAACAAAAGATAATTTAAAAGTCTGCAAAGATTTGAAATCTATGCATATTAGACAAGAACTTCTTCCAAGAATTGCTAATGGAAAGAAGAAAGTGTGAATTGCATGCTTTGCATTATCTCAAGAGGAGAAAAATATTGTTTGTAAAATTCTTAAAGGAAATCAAGTTTCCAGATGGATTTTGCTCAAATATCTCTAGATGTGTGAATTCAAAAGATAAAAAAAAATTGGCATGAAGTCTCATAATTTACATGTGTTATTTTAGAAAGTCCTTCTTGTTTCAATTCGTGGATTGCTTCTAAAACCTATATCAGAGGCATTAACTGAACTTAGCATATATTTTAAGGAGTTATGTTCTAAAATTCTAAGGGTATAAGATCTACAATTAGAGAAAATATAGACATACCATTGTGTTAGTTTGAGAAAATATTTGTACCATCATTCTTTGATATAATGGTACACTTTCTTATTAACCTAGAAAAGCAAGCAATTCTTTGAGGTCCAATCTAGTATAGATGGATGTACTCAATCAAGAGGTTAATTATCTCTTATATCTTTTTTCTTATGAGATATCTTGTAATGTGGGTGTAATTTTTTTTAATTTTGTAGGTTTCTTCATACTTTGAAATCTTATGTACACAATAAAAGCCAACCAAAGGGTCAATAGCAAAGATGTATATCACCAATGAATGTTTGTCATTTTGCTCAAGATATATGAAGGAGAATGACATTGGTGCCATCAATAATGTTACCATGACCTTGAAGAAACACAAATGTCATTACAAATACCTGCTTATAGAATAATTGGGAAGACACTATCAGTGGTCATCACTAAGAACCTAAATGTCACTGAATGGCAACATGTTCGCAAATATGTGTTAGAACATTTTGACACGATTACACTATTTGCAAGGTAATTTAGTTCATTTTAACTCCTATAAAATTACAAGTAGATGTATTATTTATAATAATATATATTTATTTAGCTATCACAATCATCTTACTCAAGAAACTAGTATTGATGTTATTGATGCAGTACATAAACGTGAATTTCTGAGGTGGTTGGAGACTCATGTGAGTTTACATTTTAGTAAGTTGTATATAGTTTCATAACTTTAAAATTTTGATGGTATTTATAGTCAATATTGATATATTTAATTTTTTAGGTGGATCAATGATAAGCCCTGAGCGTGCGCCTAAAAATGCATAGGCATGATTCCAAAGGTGAATCAGACTTTTAAATTTATAACTCGAAACCTTCAAGGACCCCCAAAACTCAATATGGTATTAAAGTAGTTATAGAGGGTTGAACACAGGGACATGGGTACATTTAGGATGCTTAAGATCCTTCTCTTATGTCAGTTAATCCAAAATAGTAGTTTATATATGGAAAGAACTAGAACTATTCTAGCAAAATGATACAAAAGAAAACAAAACAAAGTAAAGAAAACAAAATAATAATCTAGAGAAGGAGAACATGGCAATGTAACCACAGGGTGGGCAGTCTATGCACCCGTTCTCGGGCATAGACAACCCTCAAACACCCTAGCAAGCGCCTAAACTCCAAATGTAGCATGTATCATGGTAACTACCCATGTAGCGGTCATCCCACTCGCTCTCACACTGCGTGACTAAACCCCATCAATGATCTAAAACATCTCTAAAAGTATAATGGGTCAACACCTTTGGATATTCTTGAGTCCTTCTTAGGACCAGAATATTCAAAGATGTTAGGAACAATAGATGATATGTGTAGAACACTGATCGTGGGGCCAGGCGAGTAGAGTTGAATCCGGTTGAGTTTGGGTAAACCCGACCTTGTTCAACTAAGCTCGGTCAGATTGAAGGTTTAGGTCGATCTCTCCAACAAGTGTTCTACATCGATCCTCCCTTGGACCTCATCCTCTCATATTTTGATCCAAAATACCTTCTCTTACCCATTCCTACAACAAATCTCTAAAACTATGTAGAAACAAAGGTTCAAGTAAGAAAGTGATCAACCAAACCAGCAATCATAATTGAAAAGAAAAGATAGAGCATATAACATACTAGATCTTGAATAAAACTACTTGCTTAAGGTAATAGTACATAAGCGTGCCCAAAATGGGCTACATAGCCAAGAAGGAGCTCAACTAGCCATGGATTAACATAGTTGGCACCGAACAAAGATGGAAGAACATTGTTTATACTGAAACTAAGTAGAAAAGTAGAAGAAAGAGGTCAAAGAAGAGATTTTATCATGTGGAAGTGAGGTTGATCTCGCTCCTTAGCCTCTGGGAAGGATGGATCTCATCCTTATGTCTTCCTCTTTGATCCTTGGGTCATCCTCTTTGATCTTTAAAACTCCTTGGATTCCTTTCTCTTTGATTCTACCCCAAAAAATAGCTTGGATGTGTGTATCGAGGTGAAGGTGGCTGGAAATGGGTGGAAAATGGGTGTGTGATGGTGGATGGAGGCGAACTAGAGGGGTGGATGTAGAGTGTAATCTTTATCCCTTTCAGATCTTGGAACTCTCCGATAGAGCTCTAGGAACCCCTCAAACCTGTTGAAAAACAAAACTAGAATCAAAGCTCAAAACCAAAAGGGTTAGAATACAGAACCCCTACCAAGGTAGTAGGGGTGGCTATTCATAGACATAGGTATAATATATGTGATAAGTGGTCGATGATTTCTTAATGGCCACTAATGATCTGAACCTGACTATGTTTAGGAGAACCCAACTGGGTTCATTCTAAATGGTCATTGATCCTCTTAGTGGCTGCGGTCACTGATGTTTCCTCTTTTAGTGGTCGCTAATTGCTCGGTGACCACTAGCCTCTTAGTGGTCATTCATTGGTCAGTGATCACTAGCCTCTTAGCGGTTGATGAACTAATCACTGATTTTTTGTCAATGAACCCGACTCAGTCAAGGTGGACCTAAGCAGGTTCATGCCCAACGGTCATTGATGTTTTAGTATTTGACAGTCGTTGGTGTTTCAGTGATCATAGATTTCTTGTTTCTTGGCAATCACCAATACTAGAAGATCATTGACTTTTCAGTAGTCATTAAGATTATACTCGTGACATTCAATGATGAACCCGACCGGGTCGATATATCAGTTATCATGTTTCTTCAGCGATCACTAGAGTTTCAACAGCCACCGATAGAGAATGAAGCTCGGTGGTCACTGAGATGTATATTCAGCAATTGTCATCAGTTAAGAGGTTCTACGATAATTGACGATGACTGCTGCAAAAATTTGGTGAAGAACCCGACCAGGTTCAGGTGAACCTGACCAGGTCGTCAGGCAAAAACATAGAGTTTTGATGTCATCTGGAGTTTGGTGCATGCAGGTCCCAAAATTGACTAATTGAGAAACTTTCTCTTGAAAAGATATAAATTACTAAAAGATAAGTGTCTAGAGTTTTGGACAATTTAAGTCTAGAATGGCACAAAACTATAAATAAATTCTTAGAATAAACGCCTAAATTTGGGTGTTATTACTCAATTACCAAAATAGGGTATGGTGGATGACAAGCTTCTAAATTTAGCTCATGGACCTGATATATGAGTGTTATCTTATACAGTCTTAGAGATTAATGGATTCCAATTTCATTCCATTGATTGTGATAATAGATTGACAACACAACATAGTGGTGTTCTTGTAAAAGCTGAGGCAAACAATCGACCCTTTTTCTACTATGATGTTTGAAATGATATTTTAGAGTTGAATTATACTTGTGGGAGATGGGTTAACATTTTCAAGATCAAATGGTGGTACATGCATAATGAAGGGAGAGGTTTTCTTTGGGATAAATAAGGTTATGTCAATATCAAATGCAAATTGAAAATTAACGAACCATTTATTTTGGCATATCAAGCAGAAAAATACTTCTATGTTTGGAGCCTGTTTAAGAGTAACTGGATGGTTGCTATTGAATCCCCTATGAGATTTGTACATGTCATGCAAAAAGGAAGGAGATTATGTCATTTTTAATGATCAAAGTCCATTTCAATAACATGAGTTCAATCTTGCAACACTTCATTTCCATTAGATGAATTTGATATTTGCAATTGGAAGAGACTTGATGTAGTGTAATCCTTATCCATGAAAAGTGCTAAGAAAAAAGGATGTGTGGACAAAGATGGGAATACTTTATGAGATTCAATCAACAAAATGCATTATGATTTATTACTTCAATGTTTTTTGTTGTTTCAAATTTGTCAATCTTAATATATTAACTTCCTTGATTGGTTATAGACTCTATTAATTCATATTTTTTCCTAGAAAACTATTGGATTGTGTCATTTGATAAATTTTGTCATTGTTAGGATATGCATATATATCTTGAGTTGTTTGCATAGAACGACTAAAATGAATATCATTGTAGCTATTAACTAATGAAACATGTAGGAAATGTGGTCAACATGTCTATCCTACCCAATAAAACAACATGTAATGTGAAAAAACCTTTGACTAACTACTATAGCAAGAAGCGAAGCAGTAATAGTGGTACTACCCATAATTTTCAAAGATAAGAGGTTTGAAGACATATGGTACTTAAACAATTTGATCTTTTATTTTTAGTACATGATAATGTACATTCCTTTATATAAGATTATAATAAAAAAACTAAATAATTCCATTTATAGGTTTGTCAGATGGGATAAGGGAGAATTGTGCTTCTCTTGGGACTGGCATGCTAAAACAATCTACAAAGATTTATGATATGGAGTTAAATGAAAACTTGGATGGTAATCATAGTGCAATTTTTATTCAATTATTTTTTATTCAAGATAATTTTGTTTGCATAATGAACTATATAGGTAAATCTAAAAAAGATACTTCATAGGTGAGCTTGTTCAGAACAAAGATCCAGTAGGAAAAACTCAAACCATTGGAGAAGGTAGTACATGTTGCAATCAGACTTACACAATTAATTTGTATAAAAGTAGCAAGATTTTTTCAAACAAGTTAATACAATTACTATGTTATATGTAGGTTTATAGAAAAGAGGTCTTTGAGTGGAAGGACACCCATTACAAGTGGGTAACAACTCTATACTTCTCCACAATAGACAAGTATTCATCATATTTTTCCAAAAAACTATTGGATTATGTCATTTTGATAAGTTCTACCTTTGTTAGGATATGCACATATATCTTGAGTTGTTTTCATAACGCGATCAAAATGAATATCATTGTAGTAATTAACTAATGAAACATGTAGGAAATATAATCAATATGTCTAACCTAGACAATAAGATAATAGGCAATGTGGAGAAAAGTTTGATAGAACTGTGTAGCAAGACCAAAGTAAGAAACAGTGATACCAGTAAAAATTATCAATGATAAGAGGTATGAAGACATATGGTACTTAAACATTTCGATCTTTTATTCTCAGTACATGCTTTTATATAAGATTAAAAAAAATTAATGATATTTATAGGTTTGTCAAATGGGATAAGGAAGAATTCTACTTCTCTTGAGATTGGTATGCTAAACCATACTACAACAAGTTACGATATGAAGTTAAATGAAAATTTGGATGGTGATATTAGTACAATTTTTATTCAATGATTTTATTTATTCAAGTTAATTTCATTTGTAATGAACTATATATGAATATTTGGAAAGAGATGCTTCACAGGAGAGCTTGTTCAGAACAAAAAAATTTCAAAACAAAGATCCAGTATGAAAAATGCAAACCATTGGAGAAGGTAGTACATGTTACAATCAAATTTTTACAATTAGTTTGTATAAAAGTAGCATGATTTTTTCAAACCAATTAAGACAATTACCATGTTATATGCAGGTTTATAGAAAAAGAGGTCTTTGAGTGGAAAACCACCCATGACAAGTGGGTAACAACTGTATAGTTCTCCACATCAAACAAGTATTTCACATATTAAATTATTCAAATTTTATGTAAATGTTGTGTAATCTACATTTTTGTTGATTCTTGTAGGTTTTCATAAATATGGAATAATGACTAATAGTGTTTTTATATGTGAAGGTGTTGGTTCATGAGATAAATCTAAGCAAATGATCACTTATGGCAAGGTAATCAGAGTGGAATAACAATCAAATCAGGATCTAGGTATTTATGATATGAGATTATATCTTTGATCCCTATATAAAAATTACATTCTAATATCACCTCCATTTTGAACTTAAGCAGGGGTGAGTGAGTGTCAAAATTGAGAAGAAAATGTCAACCAAATTCTTGATACTTATTATTTCATGGAAAATGAAAAATTTCTACAGGTGTTTCTAGAAATATGATTTTTTTTGAAAAATTAATTGAGTGACAACCAGGAAAATTAACCTAACAATCTTGGTGTTATGTTTCAGTTGTATTTTACACAATTTAAGTGATTAATATCATATGCTTGTTCTAATATTATATCTTTAATATCATGATATCTAGATAATCCAATAACATTTTGGGTGTTTTGCAACAAGGAAATAAGCCTGCTAATGATGGGGTCCCTAATGTATGTGACAAGCAACACATCATCCTTTCTAATACACATGGAGAAAAGTATGATGGTAAGCCTACAACACCTTTGTAGTAAATCATCCTATAAGTATCTCGGTGTCCAATTTACTTTTCATCATGAATAACTGACAGAAAAGCCTATTTTAAGGTTTAGGTGCAATGAAAAATAGGAATGAGCTAGTTACCGATGACAATAGCTTTAATCCATCTAAAGATGAAAATTTTCAGCATTGCATAAATAAAGAGTGTTAGATACTAGTGGGGTTACTCATGAACATAGAAATAGCTTCAATCCATTACATAATGAAAGTTTGCATGCATTGCATAAAAGGAGAGAACTAGCTATTGGCCGTGTCACTCATGGAAAACCATCAAAATGGGATTCATGTATTTTATGATATGACATTGGTTATTTGATCGCTATATTGAAATTACATTCTAATATCACCATCCACATTGAGTTTGAGAAGGGGTGGGTGAGTGTCAACACCAGGGAGGAAAGCTAAACCAATTTCTTAATAATGATGATTTGATGGATAATGAATAGCTTCTACATTATTTCCAGTATTATGTAATTTTTTTGAAGCATTGATTGAGTGACAACTAGGAAAAAATAATCCAAGAACCATGGCATTGTGTTGAACTTGTATTTTGCAAAAACTTAGTGATGAATATCCTATGCTAGTACAATAGTATATATTTAATTTCATAAAATGTAGATAATCATAGTAACAACATTTTGGGTACTTTGCAATAAGGGAGAGGGACAGCTAATGGTGGGGTCAATCATCTATGTGACAAGAAACACATCCTCCCTTCTAATATACATGTTGAAAAGGATAATGGTAAGCCTTAACTCCCACAAGTATCCTATTATTATATTGCCTTTACATCTTATGTAACTATACAAAACAATATATCAAAATTGTTGATCTAATAGTACCGATTCATGAAATGTAGGTAACTACAGTCGCAACAACTTCAATCCATCAAGAGGTGAGTAGGTACATTAAAAAAGTGAGGGCCAAATAATAGTATGGTCACTCATAAATTCTTAGATTTCAATATTATACACATTTACATTTATTATATGAATGTATTGTAATCAAGTTCTCAATGAACACAGATTCGCGTGTGGCTAGTGTCAAATTTGATTGATGATCCACTTCCAATTACCGAAGAGGATAATAACATTGTGGTATTAAAAATTCTATTTGTTTTCTTGAGTTTCTAGTTTTTTCTGTAAGATTTTACAACTATCTTTCTGTATTATAGGACAAATAAATAGAATAATGGTCCATGGGAAATCTTTCAACTTGAACTTGAAGAGATTTAAAAGTGAAGGAAAATAATAAAGAATTTAATGTTCAAGGTAAGGCAATAAACTGCATTAAAACATGATATTGTCTAGTTGAATGGGAGCAATAATGTGAAGTTATGTCACTGCTCCATTTAGCTACACAAGGTGGGACCGTATGTTAATTGACAAAAAGGATATGATGTTGGATTTGATTAAGGTTTGATTTGTACTTAACAAATTTATATTATTAAGAAACTAAATGTAATGTTTCTTACCTCTTTTGAATACTTGTAGGATGATTTTATAATTCTTTAAGATGATTTAATTTGTGAGGAAAAGGAACTTAGAATTTACTCGATATATAATTCTTTAGTAAAGGGTTGGCATGAATTTAATATAGAACTATATTAAATTTATTCGAGGTTTACCAATGAAGAAGAAGCTATTAGAATTTGTCCGTCAAAGGTATCTAAAGAAGATTGGGTTTTGATAACAAAAAAGTATTGGAAAACTAATTATTTTAGGGTAAACTTGTCATAGTGGCATTATTTGACTCATTATTGTTACCTCACTATTCTATAACATCATGCATGGAATTTTTCTCAAGGCTTCCAGTCAGTGAAACAAAAGTAGTCGTGTGTAGCAATCAATGGCTCATTATACTGGAAGGATCTATGTTAGTTTATGGAGCATGAAGATGTAAGAGTTTTGATATACTGCCTTCATTCCTTCTAATTTAAAGACTTGTCTATAGATTTTATGAAACCATCTTTGAGAACATGTAGAATGTAAAGAACAACGAGGTCATTCTTAGTCGACTAAGGATGTTTGAATTGACAGGGACAAGAAAAGACAAAAAACTTGTTGATGTTATAGATGAGGAGAAGATGATAGGTCTATCTTTTTGTTTGTCTTAGGTATCAAAGATATGAAATAATCAAAGGAAATAAATTGTCGGACAGGCATTGATATCTCAATGTGAAGAATGAATAATTGAAATGGATGAAGAAGACAACACACATAAAGATCTGTTGGGCATTTATCCCATGTGTTTTAAAAAGCGGTATGCACTATGCGTGCAGAGAAGTCACCTTATAAAGTATATGCGTTATACGGGAGTATATACAGAAGTATATGCGGTTTTGGATTTTTCTATAATTTAATTATTATATATAAATTAATCACACAATTACATATATAATTTGTACAATTATATATTTGGACCATAAAATTTGAGATAGATTCAAATATAAAGTTTCAATGAAAAATAAAGCACCATTTAGAATGCATTGTAGTATCATTCAAGTATAAACTTCAATTAAGTCCACACAAAATTGTTTAACACAAGTAGATAACGATCAAGACTAACCAAATCATACAAAAGATGCTCGCATGTCTTAGAGGTCCAAATCAAGAAACATTAAATAAGCATGCAACTTATGTACTAAACATACAACAAAACTGTACATCATGAGAACGTTATCAATTAAACTATAATCTAGTTTGGGCCGAGATAGGAAATGTCTATCTAGAAATCGCCAACTTTCGGCCTTATATGTGGATAAGTATATGCCGGTCTCTTATGCGCACATTCCCCTTCCACTTACGACTCGGACAATGTGTACTAGGAACACAATGCATTTGGTTATACCACTATACAAAAGTTGTCCCAACAATTGCAGCCACCGAGTTGCAGGCATCTACACAATTAGCATCACGTAGTTGATACATTATTTTAACTAGACCCTTTGAAAGTGCAGATTAATACTTAGTCATTTATTGATACAACATAAAATTTTTGTAGCCGCATGCTTTTAAGTTCATCTGTAATAACATTATATAATTTTGTTAAGTAACAATTACTCACATGAGTAATGCATTCAGTAGTTCTTTTGCATGTCTTCCATTTGAGTTTGCAGTCTATAGAGCTGGTTGTATACCTGTTCATGGCGGAGGGATCAAGTTCTCAAAGTTTGTAAATCCAGTCCAATAAGTTATAAACGTGGAGATGACAACAAAAAGGTTATAAATGACTCAGAGAGCCCAATCAGAAATCATGAAGTGCAGCCAAATGGTTCCATGTTTTCATCCACTTGAATGCGAGTGAGCCTTTTATTAATTCAAGGTATACCAAAAGGTTATATGCTTTCATTCACTTAAATGCGAGTAAGTCTTTTACTAATTGAAGGTCTATAGTCTGTACAGGTACCGTCGTATTGGTGTTTGAATAGACGTATGTACATAACTATGCCATTCAATTTCTAACATGTAGATCCTGATATTCCTCATAAAGTTGGGAGGTTGGGTGTTCTTATGTGATGTTTGTTTACCTTGTTAGTCGGATGACTTCATTAAGTACTAGCAGAATATAGGTTGTTGGTGAGTTTTCTTTGATAACTTTGAAATCAACCTTATTCCTTATGACTAATCTGTAACTATTGAAACTATGAAAGTACTTGGTGGGGTTTAAATTAACTTGAAATCAAATGAACTTTGGTGGCATACATAAGGTTTATCTATGCAAGATCATCAATAAAAATGAAAATCATACATGAAATGATGTCTAACTCAATCCGTTTCTCTTATCAATATTCTCTCAATTTCATAATATTTATTTTGTGGTGTGATCTTTCTGAGAAAGCTAATAAAAATTATATTTTCTTGAATATGCATGCATGGCACATGTGCTTTCTTTAATATTCTATGGTACAAATTGAATAATATTCACCATTTTCTCTTCAATTACTCTTAGAAAAAGTGATATGATTCAAGTAAGTAAATAAATGAAAATTTACTTTTTAGTTCTAACATTAAAAAAGTTTCAAGTAACAAAGAATAGGTATCTATGTTCATATTTATAAGAGAATACATCAATGGAGAAATAAACTTTTAAGCATAAGTCCTACCATTTGATGGTGAATTTTTGTTGCTAATGATTGTAAAATTTCTTCTCATGAAATTAGAATTTTATAGAGAGAAAATTGTAATGAAGATTAATTATATGTAAATTTTTTAATTACGTAATATATATTCTCAGTATTTCATTTTTTACTAACCTTAATATATGACACATTGATTTCTTTTTTTGTTATATCCAAAAAAGCACAATGACTTTACCAAAACATTATTTTAAAATATCATAATTTTAATATGTTAGAAGCATCACATAATTTTGTAGTCAGCTTTGTCTTTTTCTTTAAATTAATTTTTTATTATAAAATAATTTGCTTAAAAATGTAACAAGTCTCCCTTTAACTTTTTTGATAAAGCTTTATTTTTCTTTGAGTCTTCCTTTACATTTAGTTGTATGATTTTCTTACGTACTTGGTGGGGTTTTGAATTAACTTGAAATCAAATGAACCTTGGTGGTATATATTAGCTTTATGTATGCAAGATCATCAATAAAAATCACATCAGACGTGACATGATATCTAACTCCATCCATTTCTCTTGCCAATATTCTCTTAATTTCAAATTTTGTTGGGACCAAAAAAAAATTAGGGACCAAAAAAAGGTGTGATCTTTTTTGAAAAGCTAACAAAGAGTAGATTTTCTTGAATATGCATGCATGTAACATGTGGTTACTTTAACATTATATGGTACAAATTACATAATATTCACCACTTCTTACTCTTAGAAAAAGTGATCTGGTTTCAAGTAAATAAAGGAAAATTTAGTTTTAGTTCTAACATTCAAAATGTTTCAAGTAACAATGAGTAGGAATCTTAGATATTATTTATAAGAGAAAACATCTATTGTGAAACAAATTTTTAAGCAACTTTGGTACCATTTTATGGTGATTTTTTTCTTATGATAATAAAATTCCATTTCTTGACACTAGGTTTTTTTATAGAGAAAGAAATTGTATTGGAGATTTACTGTACACAATATAGACTGAATTATAAAATATATATCCTGATTATATTATTTTGCCCTAACTTTAATGTATAGCACACTGATTTCTTTTTTAATATTATGTCAAAATAGAACAATAATTCAACCAAAATGTTATCTTAAAATATCATAAATTCAAAATGTCAAAGCATCTCCTGATTTAATGATAATTTTTTTCTTTTTCCTTAAATATTTTTTCATTATAAGAAGTGTTGTTTGAAAATGTAACAAGTCTCCTTTTACCTTACAATCTTTATTTTTCTTTGAGTCTCCCTTTACATTAATAGGATTATTTTCTTAACTATCCTACACATATTCATATCATCTACAATTAAATCTATTACTTACATAATGCATCATAAAACTTGAATGACTGACATATACTTAGTATTCTTTTAGTTGTTTCTTTTTTCTTTTAATGGATAAAAAATGCCAAATGTTAGCATATTAACAATACATTATTTTTTTGTTTTACTTTTTTTTAAAAGGTGTTTAGGAACAAAGTTGTAGACATCTATTTTGTCTTCATGTTTGTTTTAGTCTAATAACTTCGTAATATTCTTAAATAATGTAATATGTTTGTCATGTTTTTGGATAGTACCAAAGTGAAACGTATTTTCTTATGACCATTCTTTTGAAATTATCAAAACTATTAAGATATAAGCGGGGTATAAATATACTTAATATCAAAATACTTTTTTGTTTGCTGAATTAATTTTATTGATTCAATAAAATCAATAAGAATGAGCATCATGTAATGACAATATGTCCAACTCAATCCATTTACATCGTCAAGATTCTTTTTCTTTCTCAATAGTTTATTCTTTCCGATATGTTTGTAAAACTGCTAACTAAGAATATATTCTTCTAATTATGCATGCATGGCATGTGTGCATTCTTTAATTTTTTATGGAGCCTATGGATGTAGATTCCCACTCTTCAACTACTCTTAGAAAAGGTTCATGGGTTTCAAGAAGATAAATAAAGAAAAATTTGCTCATTGTTTAGTCAATCAAAAGTTTCAAGTAACAAAGAGATGGTATCTACATTTACTATGTATGATATAAAGCAAATTATATGATGAAAACCATTTACTAATGATAGCAAACTTTCCTCATGAAACGTAAACCTTTAATAGATAGTATATCTGACATTAATTGAATTTAGAATATATTCTACTTATTATTATGTTTCACTAAATATAATGTTTGGAACCACAAATGATTCTTTTCTTCCTTCAAAATGGCACACCAACTTCCATAAAACTAAATACATAATACATCATGATGTAAAAATTCCATACATGTCTTTTATTTATGTTCAACTTTTTCCTTTTATCTCTAATTCAACTATATTTCAAAAAATATTGTTTCAAAATATATCAATTGTGTTTTCTATTTTGATTTAATAAATCAAAACATAATATTGTTGTATTTAGTTTGTAATTTATAAAATATAAATCAATCAAACATAATGTGACACATGCATATTCACATGCTTGTTTACTAGTTCAAAGAAACACCTCACGATGACCAACTTTTGAAACCAACCAATGGCCAGATATCATAGTTGTGGCCTAGGAACCCAAACATCATGTCCATAGGAAAGACAACAAGTAGTTAAGGTATTAAGAGGGGTCAAATACATTGTTCTTCTAATTGTATAGTTAAACATTTCATGGAATCAATACTACTATTTGGTATAAGTGGGAATAGGTGAACAATCGTACACCCTAAATTGTAAATCAAGTTTCATGCTAACCCAACCCCTTTTATACACTTCTTCTTCCATCTTCTTACCTTCCATCCATCATAAAGAAATAAAAGTTACAAATGTGAGAGACCCTATGTTCAAGGTGACAAACCCCCTCCATACTCTGTCCACTTCTTTCAAACCCCTCCTTGTGTAATAAGGGTGTACAAGCAAAATTTAAGAAAATATGTCAATGCACACTATAAGAAAATCTTATCAATCATTCAAGGAAAAAATAAAGAATAATGTAATCTGAAGTTGAATAGAAGAGAGATTTACATCTTCCTTCCACACCCTCTTCTCTCCATTTTCCACCTAGGGATACAATGAATGTCTCATTTTTAATTCCTTTCATGTAATGCAGTGTTAGATTGTATGCATACTTGTTGTTCTAAGGGATTCGTTAAACTCTCAAAACTCTTATGTGTGCTTGGTATTGGAGATAGTAGTGTGGGAGTGTTTTTGGGAAGCAAAATTGGAAATGAAGACATGTATATATACTTATATGATCTCAAGAAGTTGGGTAGCTTGGCAATATCAACGGGTAGCAAAATAAGCATGATGTGAAAGTGATAAAATTTCATTTAGGATGAAATTATTGGTTTTGTGTCTATTTTGAATTTTATATTACTCGAGGATGAGCAAAGTTTAAGTTTGGGTTTATATTATTAATGCATATTTATCTGAGTTTTAGTTGCATATTGAGCTTAGTTTTGCATTCATTCTCTTTATTTTACTTTTGAACTAGGTTCCATTTATGTTTCCTTATTTTAATGTTAATTTGTAGAGTTTTATTGCAATTCATTAATTTCCATGGTAGGTTTGAGCTTCAAGAATTTATTTGTAATTGGACCAAATTTGCACTGATTTGTTTCTTCATCGGTTGATATTTTTTTATTAGTGGTGATTTCATTGGCGTAGGCCTTTCTCCACACACCAATACTCACCCCAAGGGTGGGTTTTTCTCTAGTCGGGTTTGCCATTGGTTTACATGGACATGGTTTCCATAGTAGTCAAGAAATGAAACTCCCTCCTACACCCGTCTACCAATGGAGATGCTACATTCCACCTACTGACAAGATCTGGGATCCATCCTCCCATGAAACTCCCCCTACTGATTGAACTTCAACTTTGTCTACTTAAGAAGCTCTCTACTAATGAAAATGTTATATGTTTCATACCAATGCAATTCTAGCACTAGCCCACTGACAAAGTCACAAATTGACACCAATCTATTGATCTTGTTCTTTCCCTTTTGTCTACCAATAAAAATTATGAATTGTGATAGACCTCTCATCATACTCATTCAATCACCTATTCACATCAATGGCAACTGACAAATTAACAATAGGCGGCTAGGTGAGTTCCATACCCTTCTAGCAATCTATAAATACAAGTGTCAGTCCTCCATTGAAAGCATAAGCTCTTGATGCTGCCAGACATCCCAAGTCCATTCTGAGCATGTACCTCTAGTTACCATCAGTTATTTCCATTGGTGGATGACACCTCCACTTCTGTCAAGGCTTGCCAGTTTTGACATTAAAAGAAGCTTTTCCGGCAATACTCTTACCTCCATCAGTTGACGATCCCCAACCATAGTCATCGACCTCATTGCTCATTCATCCCCACAACAAACTCAGTTCTATATAGAAGGAAGATCCACAACTATAATTCTTCCTCTAACAAATGTCCATGAGTGAAGTTACTATTACACTATCCACCAAGTTTCCTGCCAAAAGCTAGGCATCCACACACCATGGTTGTGCCTTATACTTTTAGTATGACAATGACTCTCTTTTCTTTACTTTATAATCTTGTTAGTGCTTCTGTGAGCGAGTATTTATCTCTCTAGGGTGCTGTGAGTAGCCCCTTGAACCAATTCTTCTACTTTTCTACTATTCATTATGCTTGTTCAAACTTAACTTGTTATGGGTCAAATATTTTATTCTTGCAAATCTTGTTTGACCAATTGTTTTATGTGGTTATGAGATCTTATATGGAGATAACTTCAAGCCTAATATGTAAGATATTCTTTGATCCATGTTAAACCATTGATGACAACTCTAGAGTGGAGTTTTTTGTGGTGATAGATAAATGATATCTAGATAACACAATAGAGAGCTTACAATAATATATATCCAGTTCTGTTTGAACAAAAAAGTCGGGATTTATCCAGCCTCAAAATATGTAAATTTATGCTAATTATGATGCAAAGAGAGGTTGAATGATAGGTAGCAGTGGTGAAACCCATCCACCCCTAGTGTTTCCATCTTTTGATAGTTAAAATCTTAATCTAGGCTTCTTATTTGAAATCTTATCTTGATAAACCAAATCAAAATTTGTGATAAACACTAGTTGATGTGTGGTTTCAATTATCAGATTACTTCTTAAATACATTGTCCTTTGGTTTTGATCCTAATACTATATCATGATAAGATCCTTCCACTTGTGGGAGGGGTTGTTGTACACTTGGTTTAAATAAAAACTAGAGACTTCATCCCTAGGAAATTTATTGTGTGATAATCACCACATCACTTACTGTATTCAAGATCTCACTCAAAGACAAGGCCAAGGAGTGGTATTCCTCAAATTTTTAATATAATGACAATGGATGCTATGCAAAATTTGTTGTCATAGATATTCTATATAACGTCCAAACTCACACAAATGAGGAGACACATCACTTCCTTCAGTCAAATGGACCACGAGAAGTTATGTGAGAGTTAGGAGAAATTCTAGAACATGTTGAGAGACCGTCTTGACCATAGGGTTCCCTTGTGTCAACTAGTAAATTACTTATACTCTAGGTTGTCTCAAATGAGGCAAATAGTGGTTTAATATTCTTTTGTTGGAACATTTATGGCAATGACTCTTGAAGCATTGTGGCCTCTTTTTTATCACTTGGCTGGAAACTCATACATTGTGCATCTTGTGCCATGAGTGATTATGATAGAAATGTTGGTATTTCTCCTTCTACTTCACCACTTCTAGATTCAAATGATCCTCAAGTGATGGAGATTCTAACTGATATGATGAATCTCATGAAGAATCAAGGGGGAGGTTCTTCAAGCAACTCAATTCAATATATTGACTCTCTGGATGAAGAATTGAAGGTCCTACAATATTTTGGCAATAGAAACTCTCAATGCTACATGTCATAGTCCTACACTCCAAACGTATCACTCAAGTGTGAATATTAAGTCTTATCAAGGTCGAGAAAATTCAATGAGGCTAAGACGGATGTATCAAGCCAAGTGTAAAACATTAATAGGCTTGAAGAAAGATTGCATCATATGTCCTTGACTCTTGCTTTCTATGAGGGGATACTTATTTCCCAAAACATGGTGAACCCTAACAATGTAAATGGGAAAATGGTTGGTTCTCAAAACACCTATTCCTCACCTTAAATACAAGGGCATCCCATATTCCAATACCAAGGCCCACCTAACCCCTCATGGGCCTCCACCACCACAAGCACCATACAACTACCAATTCCCTCATTAACCACCTAATCATAAGGTCAAGTACATCCATCTCACCAAAAAATGACACAAGACAATCCACCCCACCAACAACAATATCAAAGACCACCTCCACATTCACAAGAAAAACCAACTCCCCTCCCCCTTGTGAAATTTAATATTATGAGAGTTTGAAGGAGTGGAACTGTAATGATCCCACTTTTTAGTATCCCCCACTTAAGGTGGACCATATGGTCGAGAGTTAATACCTAAATTTTTAGGATCCATATTTAACAAATAACAAATAATAATAAACAATTCCAATTAATTGAACTTGAATTGAATACAAATGTTTAAATAACACTATTTTAAGGAGTTACATACATTTGTGAAAGGAAGCCAACATATACATGTGAAGAGTAGTAAAATATCAAACTAATCCCCTTATAACATTAGCTTTATAATATTCAATATTTTCTCAATCTCCATGTCTTCAAATATCATATAAAATATCTACCTAAAACACTAACAAACAATAAGGATAAGTATATTGTTCTATTATGTATGTGGGTGCATACAAAAGTGCATGTATGTAATAAAAACATACATTGTTCAACAATACAAAATTTACACATATGAACTCGTATTTTCATTTAGATAACCTAACCCATATTGGTCATACCAACCTTTCTTTGCCCATCATTGGACTTAGGTGAACTATCCCTTAGTAGGTGTAACCCTGGGTTCAGAATATCATAGTTTATTTCATTATATAATACACATATTGACATTACAATTATATTGGATTTAAATAACCATCCAAGTAGATATTAAGAACGTCAATCATCTATAAATCCTCAGAATCCTCATAAGTTGATACATGTGATTATTAATAAATTACCACATACCTCAAATGGAGTCATCATGCAGTTATATCCTTGTACTTAATGCAATCCAATCATGAATTGTACATTTAAGCAATCAACAATGTATGCATACTACCAATGTGTCACCATTGTATCCATATGACACTGATTAAACCTAACATAGGTCCTAAAGTAGGGTTTAGGGTCATCTCAAGTTTGGATTATGAATAAGGGTACCAAAACCTAATCTTTTCATATCACTATTTCAAAGGGTTAGAAACCCTAACTATTTATTTGAAGAAACCCTAACAATATGATTGAATCTATCATGTTATTAAGAATAACTAAATCTGATTGTGTGGTTTAAGATCATAGCAACTTATCAGCATTGGTTTTCTAAACCCTAATTCAACATGTAAATGATTATTGACTTTAGAAACCCAAGGTATGAATCATCAAAATTACTTTATAGTCTCATTGTATTGAACAATATCAAGTATTATCACAAAATAAATGTATTTAACACTTTCAACATGTTATTCACCAAATTTAGGGTTTACATGTATTAGTCACTTCATATTCATACATCAATTATACTTTTGGAACTAATATCATAATTCAAAAATTGATTATATTTTATTTGCATTCTAAGCAATTTTCTTAAAAAAATGATATTTAAATATATTATATTCTGAGTTGTGGACTATATACTACATTTATTGAGAGCTGAACATTTGGGTCAAACAAAAATTGCCATGTTAATAAATAGATATCTTAGTTTAATTAACCATGGAGATGATCCTATCAACTGGGCCAAGGCCACATCAACATCACGCTCCATGTGTGTTGGGCTGAGAATGAAGCTGAAAGGCCCAACTGCCTTTGGCACCATGAATTGGGAGCTCACGTGCTCTAGAATAAGGTTGACTAAGGCCCTGGCCTTTGTCTATCTCACGGTCGAGGTCCCAATACATGCTTGGGAAAGTCAAATGAGTGTTGAATTTGCTCCAAGGAGTTTGACAGCTAGGTACGCATACATATACCTCTAAGGGTTCTCTTAGACCTAGCAGAGCTCTCCTCTTAGTCATAGGTGTCTTGGGTTCGGGGGATGAAGCTTTTCTTTGTGTTAGCCATATGCAATAATAGAGGTATGATTACATGTCTATAATTGATACCTGGATCATCAAGAAGATCATAGGAGTATCAGTGTGCTCTCACAAAGCTCATTTGCCATCCCAGGAGTCCTAACACTCCTAGATGAGGTTTGAAATTAGTCCTCTCTTCTTAGACTATCAACAGTGAGGCAATCCTAGATAGGTGGGGTTTTCTATCCTGGATATGTTACTTGATTCTAGGAGAAGTCCTTCTTTAGTGACTCATGGTATCCCCGGCCTTATGTAGGCACTAGGGGTAGAGTATGTGGCTATGAAAACCCATATGGACCTATGAGGAGAAAATAACATTATCTACAACTAAATCACAATAAGACCATCCCTCTCTATCTCGGATTGGTTCATTGGATCACAAAGAGGTGTGTAGGAAGATCTTGGGAGACTAGTTAGATCTGGATTGAACTAGAGAGAGTACGAGCGGTGACTAAAGGAGTAGGTATTCCTTCCTATGTGAGATAGGGTACTGTCTGAATGGAGGAGAAGACTTCTCCTTCTACGATCATCCTAGATCCATTAGCCCTAACAAAGATTACATTTTTCCTTCAAACAAAATTTATCATTTAGATTAAACTATATTTTCTTAAATTTAATCTACATGCCATGAAATATCTCCACTTAATTCCAAAATTTAGGAGGATGCTAGTAATATCATATCTTTCAATGAGCAAAGGATAAATCTTTAACTCATCCATAAATTATCTGAAATTTGGTGTAACGCCTGGGCCCACTACCCAAGACTCTAGTAGATTTTCAGGAATGACGATTGGCCCCACAAACCACCACTAGCCTTAACTACACACTTTGTCCACACTAACGCGCAAGCCAGGATCAACTTCCCGACTGGTCACCCATCCTAGTACTACTCCAAGCTGAGCACGCTTAACTATGGAGTTCTTTAGTGATGGGCTCCCAGAAAAGGAGGTGCACCTTGGTGATATGGGTAGTCCAATCATTCCTTTTAAGATCATCATATCCGAGGCATCAAATCCTAGGATGTTACAATCTCCCCCACTTAGACTCTTGACGTCCTCGTCAAGGCTCAAATATATGGCCTCATAATCTGACCCCATTTCAGTGCAGACCCACAATGGCACATGGACACCCAACTCCCGATCGCGGAATACCAGCGCAAGGGTGGCTACGTCAACCATGGACAACCATTTCCTACATGCCTGGACCGTACGGCTCAAGACTAGCATTGTCACACCCCGATCTCACACTAACCACTAATCACGAGATTAGGGCGCGACGGAGGGATTATCACATAAACAAATCACTGAGAACTTTTTCTTTTTAAAACCTCGTAATGATATCCGGATTATTGATGTAAACTAAAACATAAATAACTATTGCGGAAGCATTTCAATTAAACTGGCTAGAGAACATAAACATAGTTTACAACATGTAACATTGTTTAACAGAAAGTAAAACATAACAGTTAATTTACATCTTTTACACATTCGCCATACATACTCTCTCTCACCCACACCATGTCCCAAGGACCGAGGGGAAAGGACTAAGAGACCACTATCTAACTAAACTAACTACATATACCTTCTACAGATTAAGTGTTAGGATGAAAGGATCCTTCACATTCCTGGAATTTGTCGCTGACCTGAAAATGTTTGAGTAGAGGAGTGAGCCTACTCGCTCAGTGAATAGTTTTTCATTTAACTATCACTAAACAACTCGTCAAGTTTATTAAATTGAAATTAAGCATAAGAACAATATTATACAGAGCAGTTCTCATGACATAGCAGATTCTACAGATAATAATCACATTTCTATACAACAACAAATATTGCATAACTGTAAAGCATAAAATATCAGAGACTGCATATCTTGAATAATAAAGCAATTATTGAGAACTAGCATAGAAGTTCTAAACTCTTAACATATTAATTTTACTGTGATCCTATGTGAATGCATTTTAGTTATGCCCCAAACATATGCAGCGCACTCTGCATATGAAGATCTGTAGCGAACTACGATCCCACCGTACAAGACTTAGCGACACACCCGGGAAATGCTAAGTCTGACTGTCCGTCCTGGTCTGCACAGGACTCTAAGGCGCACAAGGGCCTCAGGCGCACAAGGGCCTGTCTGCACTAACTCTGAGTGCTCTGGACTCCTCCCACCCTGTAGTGCACAGTCGGAGGGTCTGGGTTACCACCGCGACACAAGCACGGATTAATGTTGAATAACCCCCATTTTTTTCTCCAGTGCCACCGTGACACAAGCACGCGTTGTTGTTGG
Organism: Alisma plantago-aquatica; assembly: GCA_963693085.1. Taxonomy (NCBI): domain Eukaryota; kingdom Viridiplantae; phylum Streptophyta; class Magnoliopsida; order Alismatales; family Alismataceae; genus Alisma; species Alisma plantago-aquatica. Next base: position 312,176,507 of record OY856413.1, on the reverse strand, counting down.
ACACTATCTGTCTGCCCTCGTGCCACCGTGACACACGCACAGATTATTGTTGAACACGAGCCCGACCATCTAGGCACAAGGCTAGATCGATCGTTTCACCCCAAAGGTACAGACCGCGCAATGGGGTTCTACGGTGTTGGGGAACCTAAGTCTATTAACTGATTAACATATAACCATATAAACATGAATATCACATTCCATACTTACTGCACATTCTGAACATTCAATTGAAACACATGTATATCCTTTGTCATCCTTAAACATGATTCAGTATCATTTATCCAGTTTCAATGCTAAACATCTACTTTTAAATCAGCAAATACATTGCAACTATAATATAGGAAATTTCATCATTTTCATTAAGCATATCAAGTATTTCAAGTTCCAATGAATCTAACATGCTCTATTGTATGTACTACACTGTTTAAAAGTTATACTAACTGATACAGAAGTAATTAAGCATTTAAATTGAGTTAAATAATGATTTCTAAATGAACTACTACTCACCCACTTCGGTGTGTTCGTAAACACCGAAAAATGTCCACAACCATGCCTAATTCTGCCCTTTACAGCAGCGTGCACGCCGTGCACTTGGGCTGTACGCCGTGCACCTTCAGTGCACTTTTATTCTAATTTTCTGCAACTTTGCACGCCGTGCAAACTAATTTGCACGTCGTGCACCTGGGCAGAAACTCATTCCGCTATCTGTAACTTTGCACGCCGTGCAACCTGTGCAGAAACAGAAAACTCATTGTAGATGAACTCGATTAAAGTCGAATCAAGGACTAGGACTACGAAGTTGTACCTAGGCCTTAAGGTTAGGGTCAAAGCTTCCATTCCAAGTGCTTGCTTGCGCCAAGTAGCTATTGGTTCGGACCTACTGCACACAGTAGCAGCGTCACACGAACTGGTTGAAGAAGAGCTCGACTAGGAGCTGAAGCAAGGGCCAATGGCTACGGATTTGTGTTGTGAACTCTTGGGCGAAGTCGACGACGGCATTTTGAGCTGCTACTTGGGCCTAAGGTGGCTCGTAGCCATGGCTACAACTTCTGTTGCTCAGACCGGCTGGGGCGCTGCCCCTTGCTTCTTGAGAGGTGGGTGGCCGTGGTTGCATACATGGACCTCACACCGGATTCAATGACAACGTTTCATGGTGCTTGCTCACCCAAAATTGCCCTTTGGCCAGCACCGTGGCTGCAGCTGTTGCTGCTGGCCGTGCTGCTGCTAGGGGCACCGCTAGGGCTGGTTGAGCTACAGATGGGCAAGGAAGAAAGGGAGGAAGGAGAAAAGGAGGCAGGGCGCCGCTAGTCGGAGGTGAGGGAGCCAAGAAATCGCCCTCACGAACTCCCCCCTGCTGCGACGATCGAGTAGCTTGGCGCTAGGTTGGGCGCCGCTCTGCATTTTCAGGGCATCTGTCGGTTGGGGAAGAAAAGAGATAAGGGAAATGAAATAAAAAGAAAAAGGGAAATTAATAGCCGATTGATTGGAGAAATTGCAAATTTAACCCACGAACTTGAGAACATCATAACTTCCACCTCATAGGTCCAATTTGACTGATTTCTTTTGCAAACTTTCAAGCATAAGATTTTCTACGACCTCGAAGCAAGAAATAATACTTATTAACTAGTAACACATGATCAAAACACTAATTACATTTATGAGTATTTTATTCAACTTAATTAACTTACTAATCAACATTGCTACTATCATTAACTACCTCAAATGATTCAATCTCAACTATTGATTCACATATTAACTTATTTGATTAACCAAGATGTTTAATTTGATACTCAACACTAATTGAGGTGTTTCACGTAATTTGAGGTATTTATAGACTAACCCTGATATGGGTCGTAACAATCTCCCTCCCTTATAAGGATTTTGTCCCGAAATTCCTAAAAGAGAAAAGGAAACTTGTTACACACACCAAACCCAAAACTTCCCATGTGGCTCCTTCTAGGTTGTAGTTTTTCCACAAAACCTTCTCTAGGGTATCTCACGATTCTTAAGTTTCTTGATCCTCAGATCCGCTATTTGAATTGGTCCCTCAACATAGGACACATCTGATCTAATTCCAGATCAAACCACAAAACATTGTCTTTGTAGAACTATTATAACAGTATCTCAATTTATGGTAATTACTGAGAAATTATTATACTATACATGCAGACAAAGTAAAGTTCTTAAATAAACAGAATGCATGTCAATTTGGTACTCAAATAAAATCATGCAATTTAACGGTTAAACATCACTACATCTCATACTGAAAATTGATACCAAAATACTTGATTCATCGTACACCCTATCCTTAGGGTTTCATTTGCCTTATTCATTCATCACATGCCAACACCCTATTCTTAGGGTTATCTCATTCACTAGTCATATGGCAACACCCTACTCTTAGGGTTTCCGTTATCTCATCTGTTTGATTGCAGTTCAAATCACAATACGGTATCATTCTAGAACTGGCAGAGCAGTTTATTTCAAAATCATTGTAATTACTGAGAAATCTTTATATCATGCATGCAAGCAGATTAAAAATTCATAAATATCCCAAACTCAAATCAATTTTGGCACATACATACTGAATTCATGTAATTGAACATCTTATTACACCAATAAGAGTAATTTACTTCACCTATAAGAAACCATCTGTAATATTTTTCAATTATCTGAAATTTTCTCGAAGAACGTGCTTATTAACCAAATTCCTGGTTTGAGCATCACATAGCTCAATTAAGAGTTGCTTACAAAACATAACACAAATAATTAATAGTACTTGAGAATTTCTAATAATATCTCAGAGAAATGTGCCAATTCATGAAAATGTTAAGTCATACCCATTAACATAACAGGAAGCATGCAACTAGGTTTATTTGCATATTTCAGTGCTATCTTACTATCTTGAAATCATGCACCTAATGGTTTACCAAATTTGTATTGCCTGGGTTTATAATCAAACCGTACCATTATAAGTTGTGTATTTCTAATCTCAACATTCACATTAGGCAAGCTCTATAAGACTTAAATATTCATTCTTACTTTCACCGAAAAGCAAAACACATGCTCTCAGCATGTCCTCAAGAGTCTGAATGGTTCTCTCAGACTAGCCATCCGTCTGCGGATGAAAAGGTTATACTGAATCTTAACTTTGTGCCCGAAGCACGATGCAACTGTTTCCACAACCTAGATGTGAACTTAGGATCTCAATAAGATATGATTGAAACTGAATTACCAGGCAACCTAATTATTTCATCCATGTATATCTTAGTCAAGTTTCGAGACATCAAAGGTTGACTTAATATGAAGAAAGCGAGCAGACTAAATTAGTCCATCCACAATCATTCATATCAAATCACAACCTCTAGGTGTCCTGGGTAACCTTACCACAAAATCCATTGTGATATATCCCCATTCCCATTCAGGCATAGATAAAGATTACAAGGTAGCTGTAGATTTCTAGGGTTCAGCCTTAACCTACAGGCACACACTACTTCTAACCACGTACTCAGCTACATCCTTCTGCCTATCTGACCATCTGTTTCAACTCCTTGAGATTCATATACATCTTAGTGTTTTCCTAAAAGCATAGCATTCATCAATACATGCGCTTCCATAAGAATCTTTTCTTTCAACTCACTATCTCGAGGTACACACAACATGTCATGCTAATACAACACCTTATCATCTTAAAACTTTAAACTCTGGTCTCTTTTCCTCCTATCATGTCATGCATGATCTGGTTTAACTTACTATCACCCTATGGTAGTTACTTGATCTGATCATAAGAAGTAGACTTAACTTACATCTGTACAATCAAATCACTCTGTGTTGTCACCCCTAAGCCTAAGTTCAACTTTCACATTTCTACAGGTTTCTATTGAAACCTGCCATAGAGAATGCATTAGTTGTTGAACTTGACTTTCTGCTGAAAGCATCAGCCACCACATTCTCTTTACCAGGGTGATAATCTATCGTCACATCATAAAGATGGTGACGCCATGTCTTAAAAACATGAACTACATCAATTATCTGCAGATCATATATCGGGTAATACTCCGATTTCTATGCTACTTTCTTATAGTTACATTTTAGGTTTATGTTTTACTCTTTTCTCTAAGTCATTTCATGTCGTTCATGTACCGTTCAGATTAACTACCTTAAAACTCTAGATCACTATCAATGCTAGTTTACTTTACATAGATCAAATCTCAAGGTCTTATTTTATAGAGATGCTAGTATTCAAGATTAAATCACTAGTGATATCCCTTGAACTACTACAACTCTAATCATTCTAGGGTTTGGTCCTTAACAATAACATAGCGTTATTGTGTGCGGGTGTGGTCGATTATATAAATCAATTTGAGTTGCTTGGGTCAATAGCATATTAATCCAACACTCAACTTTAATTATATTGGCTGAAAATTCAGTTTTCACAATAGTTTCTGTAATTCGTTTATTAAATAGCTAACAGAAGCTCCAACAATTCTGGAAATTTTATATGTTATACCTAATGAAGTTTCAGACCTCCAGTAAAAATTTGAGATCATTTCTAATTACCAATAAATAACTAAAAATCAAACAGTGCACTGCTATATTGCAGTCCGCAGCAGATTCGGTCGAGTTGTAAACTCGGCCGATAAACATGTCAGAACATTCTTCAAAAAAAAATCTGATATTTTCCAATGTTGTTTACATTTTATATATCCAAATCATATCCAAATTTGAGCTAAATCAGAGTTACACATAAAATACTAAAAATCATTTAGTGAGACATTCTATTCATGAAATTCTGTATTCATATGTCATTAAAACCCTAATTCGGGCCAATTAGGGTCTATACTTCTCAAACCCTAATTCTCGAGACAAAAGAACACTTAGACTTCTTATCATAATTAAAAAATCCTAGTGTATATACATTCTCACTATGTTACGGGTCTAATTCAACCAGAGTGTATTCTTATTTTACTGTTAATAGGAGTCATTAGATCCCAGTAACGCATCCTGCCAGCTGGACCAGGCTGGACCAGGCCGAACCTGTAGTCCTGAAGCCAAGAGCTACTCGGGATTAATCTACCCCTATTAATCTTAAACATGTGGAAATAATATCCATTTAGGGAAAACTCATTTAAACATAAATTTGGGTCTACTTTAGTACTAAGAAAACACACACTTAACAATTCACTTCATGACACAACAATATAAAAGAATCTTATTTGCTTTACATACTGAAAATTCTAATTTTATGCATATAAAAGCATTTCTAGTGATCTTTAAATCAAATAAGCAAAATCAAGTAAGAGTTATATCGCATCCTATATATAATCTCTTATTCCTACATTAATTTCTTATCTCACAACCCTATGATTTCTAGGGTTTCTCTCTAGCCCATCCTTCCTCTGCATACCTGGCCAGGGCATCCAGAGAAGAACAGACAGAGTAGCTTGATACTGGTCAATCTAAGTATTCAGACACCTGGCCAGGGTATCTAAACACTCAGACCTCCCAGAGCTAAAGACATGTCACTTTTTATGTACCTCACTTATAACTTTTATCTTTCGATCCGAATGACCCCTAACGATTCAACACAAGCTCTTTACTTGGTTCTCATGACCACGTCACCTTCCTGCCATCTGCAATAGTATAACAGAACACTTCCTGTTAGAAAATTGCAGTTAGAAGGAAGACACCTAAATCCTAATCCTATTGGTCTCTTGTCATCCCCTGACCTTGACTTAGAGTAACTATGTACTCAACCTATACTCTGATACCAAAGATGTCACACCCCGATCTCACACTAACCACTAATCACGAGATTAGGGCGCGACGGAGGGATTATCACATAAACAAATCACTGAGAACTTTTTCTTTTTAAAACCTCGTAATGATATCTGGATTATTGATGTAAACTAAAACATAAATAACTATTGCAGAAGCATTTCAATTAAACTGGCTAGAGAACATAAACATAGTTTACAACATGTAACATTGTTTAACAGAAAGTAAAACATAACAGTTAATTTACATCTTTTACACATTCGCCATACATACTCTCTCTCACCCACACCATGTCCCAAGGACCGAGGGGAAAGGACTAAGAGACCACTATCTAACTAAACTAACTACATATACCTTCTACATATTAAGTGTTAGGATGAAAGGATCCTTCAGATTCCTGGAATTTGTCGCTGACCTGAAAATGTTTGAGTAGAGGAGTGATCCTACTCGCTCAGTGAATAGTTTTTCATTTAACTATCACTAAACAACTCGTCAAGTTTATTAAATTGAAATTAATCATAAGAACAATATTATACAGAGCAGTTCTCATGACATAGCAGATTCTACAGATAATAATCACATTTCTATACAACAACAAATATTGCATAACTGTAAAGCATAAAATATCAGAAACTGCATATCTTGAATAATAAAGCAATTATTGAGAACTAGCGTAGAAGTTCTAAACTCTTAACATATTAATTTTACTGTGATCCTATGTGAATGCATTTTAGTTATGCCCCAAACATATGCAGCGCACTCTGCATATGAAGATCTGTAGCGAACTACGATCCCACCGTACAAGACTAAGCGACACACCCGGGAAATGCTAAGTCTGACTGTCCGTCCTGGTCTGCACAGGACTCTAAGGCGCACAAGGGCCTCAGGTGCACAAGGGCCTGTCTGCACTAACTCTGAGTGCTCTGGACTCCTCCCACCCTGTAGTGCACAGTCGGAGGGTTTGGGTTACCACCGCGACACAAGCACGGATTAATGTTGAATAACCCCCATTTTTTTCTCCAGTGCCACTGTGACACAAGCACGCGTTGTTGTTGGACACTGTCTGTCTGCCCTCGTGCCACCGTGACACACGCACGGATTATTGTTGAACACGAGCCCGACCATCTAGGCACAAGGCTAGATCGATCATTTCACCCCAAAGGTACAGACCGCGCAATGGGGTTCTACGGTGTTGGGGCACCTAAGTCTATTAACTGATTAACATATAACCATATAAACATGAATATCACATTCCATACTTACTGCACATTCTGAACATTCAATTGAAACACATGTATATCCTTTGTCATCCTTAAACATGATTCAGTATCATTTATCCAGTTTCAATGCTAAACATCTACTTTTAAATCAGCAAATACATTGCAACTATAATACAGGAAATTTCATCATTTTCATTAAGCATATCAAGTATTTCAAGTTCCAATGAATCTAACATGCTCTATTGTATGTACTACACTGTTTAAAAGTTATACTAACTGATACAGAAGTAATTAAGCATTTAAATTGAGTTAAATAATGATTTCTAAATGAACTACTACTCACCCACTTCGGTGTGTTCGTAAACACCGAAAAACGTCCACAACCATGCCTAATTCTGCCCTTTACAGCAGCGTGCACGCCGTGCACTTGGGCTGTACGCTGTGCACCTTCAGTGCACTTTTATTCTACTTTTCTGCAACTTTGCACACCGTGCACCTGGGCAGAAACTCGTTCCGCTATCTGTAACTTTGCACGCCGTGCAAATTGATTTGCACGCCGTGTAACCTGTGCAGAAACAGAAAACTCATTATAGATGAACTCGATTAAAGCCGAATCAAGGACTAGGACTACAAAGTTGTACCTAGGCCTTAAGGTTAGGGTCAAAGCTGCCATTCCAAGTGCTTGCTTGCGCCAAGTAGCTATTGGTTCGGACCTACTGCACACAGTAGCAGCGTCACACGAACTGGTTGAAGAAGAGCTCGGCTAGGAGCTGAAGCAAGGGCCAATGGCTACGGATTTGTGTTGTGAACTCTTGGGCGAAGTCGACGATGGCATTTTGAGCTGCTGCTTGGGCCTAAGGTGGCTCGTAGCCATGGCTGCAGCTTCTGTTGCTCAGACCGGCTGGGGCGCTGCCCCTTGCTGCTTGAGAGGTGGGTGGCCGCGGTTGCATACATGGACCTCACACCGGATTCAACGACAACGTTTCATGGTGCTTGCTCACCCAAATTGCCCTCTGGCCGGCGTCGTGGCTGCAGTTGTTGCTGCTGGCCGTGCTGCTGCTAGGGGCACCACTAGGGCTGGTTGAGCTACAGATGGGCAAGGAAGAAAGGGAGGAAGGATAAAAGGAGGCAGGGCGCCGCTAGTCGGAGGTGAGGGAGCCAAGAAATCGCCCTCACGAACTCCCCCCTGCTGCGACGATCGAGTAGCTTGGTGCTAGGTTGGGCGCCGCTCTGCATTTTCAGGGCATCTGTCGGTTGGGGAAGAAAAGAGATAAGGGTAATGAAATAAAAAGAAAAAGGGAAATTAATAGCCGATTGATTGGAGAAATTGCAAATTTAACCCACGAACTTGAGAACACCATAACTTCCACCTCATAGGTCCAATTTGACTGATTTCTTTTGCAAACTTTCAAGCACAAGATTTTCTACGACCTCAAAGCAAGAAATAATCCTTATTAACTAGTAACACATGATCAAAACACTAATTACATTTATGAGTATTTTATTCAACTTAATTAACTTACTGATCAACATTGCTACTATCATTAACTACCTCAAATGATTCAATCTCAACTATTGATTCACATATTAACTTATTTGATTAACCAAGATGTTTAATTTGATACTCAACACTAATTGAGGTGTTTCACGTAATTCGAGGTATTTATAGACTAACCCTGATATGGGTCGTAACAAGCATGCCACATGCCCATGCGGGACCCACCTACTGGAGGGGTTATGGCTCTGATACCATTTGTAACGCCTGGGCCCACTGCCCAAGACTTGAGTAGAGTTTCAGGAATGACGACTGGCCCAACAAACCACCACTAGCCTTAACTGCACACTTTGTCCACACTAATGCGCAAGCCAGGATCAACTTCCTGACTGGTCACCCATCCTAGTACTACTCCAAGCTGAGCACGCTTAACTATGGAGTTTTTTAGTGATGGGCTCCCGGAAAAGGAGGTGCACCTTGATGATATGGGTAGTCCAATCATTCCTTTTAAGATCATCATATCCGAGGCCTCAAATCCTGGGATGTTATACTTGGCTTCCAAGCATGTAGATAATTATTTGATTAATAACCTAGGCTGCAATATAATTGAAAATATATTGGAGTTTATTCCATAACCCAATATTTCAATTATCCAATGATTATATGGTCATGAATGTTCATTTCTGAATTTTATACCCCATGGACCCATATGTAAACCCTAATTTGCCCAGTTGGCTTGTGTTGGGTTCTAGGGCCCATGGCCCACACCCGGTCTTCCAAAAGGTCCACAAGATTCATTATCTTCTTAATTATGAGATTAGCACCTGAGCTAATCGTAATATTTTAGTTGAAGTCTCATATTGATATGTTTTCTCAACATCATTTTATTTGTTTAAATTCAATACATAATCTAGGTGTAGGACTTATATTAATCAACCAATCTCATCATCATCATCATCTTATTATTCTATATTAATTATCACAATATAACATTGAATTGGAAATGATATTCCCAAATTTTGAGGATGTGAAATTCATCTCACTTTAAAAGGAAATGTGTCCCCACAAAGTAGAAGACAACTAGGTTAAGGTGAAATACAACTCAATTGGTCTCATGCATTAGGGCTAGCACCCTACCTTGTATAGGATTTAGCTATGTTATCATTGTAACCGTCATTGAGGTAGTATATTATGAGGTTGGAACTTGAACTTATTTCAAGGGCACTTTCACATCCTCATGCATTGGATTACATTATCACTTGGTGATTTCATTTTTGTGTGGTGTTTACATTTTAACTTAGGTTTCAAACCTACTAAACATACTTCAAAATTGTTCATCCAAGAATGAGGTAACACCTTTATACCCTAGCTTATGTCATTAATTCTCAAATTAGGGTATTTATTTTCACATGTCAATTATATGTATCACTTGTAGCTACCTGATCATTCACACTCATAATAAGATGAAATAATCATTTGGTTGTAGCCCAAATACAAAGTTCATTTTGTTCTAATTGTAGAGATAGTGTATCTAAACATTATGTTATAATTCAAATTTTTGGTTGAATCATCCTTAACAATGACTCCAAGCCATGATTACACTTTATTTCCAAGAATTTTCTTAGTTTTATGAACCCAAGTGATAAATGGTTTTCCCAAAACCATTGAGTTTATGCACAACTTCCCTAAGGATTTTGATCAACACTCACATAGGGCTTCATCTTGTTTCATTTTGTACTTTAATCACACCTAAACATGTTAGAATGCATATAAATTACCACAATAAGTGTACAGTTGTGAAATACACTTATGGTCATTCTTTCCATGGCCTTCTTGTTCTTGGACCGCACTTTGGATGCATAGGAGACAAGGAGGATTTTCAAAGGGATTATTCACCCTTAGAGGAGCATAAAGAGTGTCGAAAAGCTTACCCAACTTATCCCCAGAACTATTGTGGTAACACAAAATGGTTGTTCTTCCCAAGATAAAACTATAGTTAAATCATAGACTTAAAGTAGCCCGAGACAGTCCAACAACATGGCCATGCTTTCCAACATGGCCATGCCAAGAAGACCCCAACATGGTCATGTTAGCCAAAATGACCGTGTCTCCCACTGCTCGTGCTCAAAAGAACGACCAAGTCCCAAGACCCCCACCACAATTATGCTACCTAACATGGCCCTACCACCTCACAACCACCATGGCCATTCTACCCAACACGACCATGAAACCTTAAAACCATGCTTCCAGTCTAAAAAAACCCACCCTCAATTGTGATTGTTTCCATTTCACCAACACGCTCATTGTCTTTAAGCATGGTCATTCCATTCCATCATCACTATGGTCATTCAATCTAAAACAGTTGTGCTTTTGTCAAATTCTTGTTCAATTTTCCAACAATTTTCCTATTTGACCCCCACTTAACCCTAGGCTTCCCAAACCACTATTCATACAATAGTGGTGACTAGGAGCTGAAGGTTAGCCCACTAGCATTTACTACCACGGTCATTTATCCACCTACTCTCCCCCACCTATTCTTACTCCATTTCCGCCATCTTCTACCTCAAAATCCTAGTTTTGTAGTGTGTTGGCTACTTCCATCCACATTTCTATGCCATCAAACCACCAGGGAGGGAGAAGGACAAGTTGTTATGGCTAGAGGTGAAGAATAAGAGGACTTCCATGAGCTTCTATTCCCCTCTATACCTCATCTTCTTTTTCTATTTTTTGTTCCACGAGTAGCTAAGGTCCCCTAGGTGGGCTTTTTGGGGTTAAATTTTGATTTTGATACCATGTTGGGGGAAAGTAATATGTGAACTCTATAAATTCGTTTTCTATTGATAGTCTTCTACTTATATATCCTTTACCATGAATTATTTTTTGTTCTTAAAATTTCCTAGGTTCTAGATAAATGTCGTATATGAAGCTATTTTGGGATTTGCTCATAGGTCCAACTAGCGGATCCCTAGAAAGCACCCATCTTCCTACCTACATGTCATTTATCCTACTCCTATGTGTAAGATCTAAGTAGCTAGTTTAGAAGTACTTACTGAAATTGTCTTGGAGTTATCTAAATCCTAAATGGTAGGTGATGTGAGGTGTTACACCCTCATTTCCACCATGCATTGCTACCTGTAACATCCCCGGATTCTGCCACCTCGAGACTTAGAAGGCTCGATAGGACAAATCTGAAAATGTTAGACAATCATTTCAGAGAGTGATGCGGAAGCATAATACACATACATGAACATACAACCATAACATTTCTCAACAATAACATGTATATTTACAACATGAATTATTACAACTTGGATTACATTTACATAATGAAAAAAGATTTACAAGTCTATAAACATATATGCTAATCATGATCTACACAATAGGTAACCTGAACAACTTGCTCACACCCTATTCTTTTCTCCCATGCTATCTTTGAACCTAAAACATACGTGAAACAAACGAATCAACAAAAGTTGGTACATGGTAAAAGATACACCAGTAAGGTTGCATAAAGGAAAATACTTGAAGAAAGAAGAAAGAGAGAGAAAAACCATTTCTTAAGGCAAAAATCAAGTAAACATCCTTTTTATTACATTTATTTGATGCGGTTGTACTACACTTATCTACATTTGACTTACATCCAGTATGGGCAAAAATGATATCATCATACATCAAACATGGGCCAAAGCATCATACATCCATGTTAGGAATCATACATCCATACCGGGCTAGGTGCACTAGTAGCTACAACCCATCCATATCCTTTTATGTTATATTAGATTTTGGCGAAGTATAACTCATAATAGTTCAACCAAGCAATGAATATCCAAATAATAGCATTCGTGATATTACATATCATAAGCAACCGAGAAATCTAGTCTTATACTTATAAGACCACGTACCTAAGTTTAGATATTCCTCGCATATCCATGATCCTCTAGATAATCTGGTCAGCACCTGATTTAAAGAAATTAATCATCATTAATATATGTACATCATGTTCTTAGTAATTTTAGGTCCAAATTAGGATTTGGCCATATCTAGGTTCGCACAGCCTAGAACTTGTGTTTGATATTTTATTCTGATCCATACGTCATTATTAAGGCCTGATCTGAATTTCATAATTATCTTATACTTTCCCTATTTTCTAGAATTAATATGAGGATTAAACATGTACTTAGGAAATAATGAGGAAAGGCCTAAAATTGTTCAATAATATTAGGATAGGAGTCCACATTTAGTTTATAGATGATATCAGAGGTCAAACTTATTTTTGTCAGATTTAATCTCAATCATTTTCTAATTATACCATCTAAATGAAGCATTATCATCTAAATAAAATATCATCAGTAGTTGTGCTTTAAAAACCTAATCTAAGGATCCAATAATGTAAAGAACAATTTTATGACTCTAGGGGTATTTTTGGGGAATTTATTGGGTAAGGGAACTATTTATAATCTATTTTATAAGAAAACATGTATATATGAGATTTAAAGTTGATTTACCCAGAGCGGTGGGTCCCACTGCCTGAAGCGGCGGTCCTTGATTGGCCCATGCTAGAAGGCTCAGCTCCTTGACTCAAAACCTTTGTTGGTTTGGTTTGAACCGGTCATCTTTGACTGTATATTTATTGTTGAGCCGACCCGATCCAACAGACTCCTCACGCACCCCTCCTCACGGACTCTGCTGCGCGCGATCAAAGTTGGGTGAAAAGCCACCGCCGCTGCAAGGAGGACTCACCTTCTCCATCTCCTACCGTGAGCGAGTGCCATGGCACAGGAAGAATGTCGGCGTGGCCTGTCAGAGGCATGGCTCTCCCAACTTGGCATAGATTGGGCGATTGGGGTAGGTTTCTTCTCGCTCAACTTGGCATGCTCTCCTTCAGTTATTCAAGAACACCCTCTGTTTGCCATGGAAGTGCCTCTGCACATGCAGGAAGATAGCATCCAGGACCTCCTCGCCGATGGATAAAGCCTCCATCTTCGGTTGAACTCACGTCTCAGGGTGACACGAGTCTTTTTCGCAAGGACAATGCCAGGTCTCTACTGTCACAAAAGGGGATCTCCAGTGAAGAGCTTAGGGCTCGAGGATATCTCACGAATAGGGAAGAAGACCTGGTGTTCATTCGCGCCTCGGGTCCAAGGAGACGTCAGGATCTTGACCCACTAACCGGTTACTTCTTTTGTCGCCGCAGGGAGCATGGAAAGGGGAGAAGGAGCTTTGCTCTCCTTTGGCCTTCCTCTGCAACACATCACCCACAGTGCTCGTTTCTGGTGAACTCCTGAGATAGAACCTGCCCTGAATCCTCAATTAGAAAGGTCTTGCGATCTATGAGCCCGTGAGCTACCTAGACCTGGAGCCGTCATAACAGGGTAAGTAGGTAGGGGAAAAGAGCTTTGCGACCCTTCTGCTCGCATCAAAATCCCTCTGATAATTGCATCCTCGACCACAGGTCGTATCCCCTATATCAAGGATTGAAAAGGAGTGATGATAATGGCTAAGCCAGGGGATAACCCAGCCAAATTCAGGCACCTGAGAGAGTTCATCTATATCTAGGGTATGTTGTTGCTTGCGACTATGGAGAAAGAAAGGGATGGCAGGGTGTATAATCTCGTATGTCTTTCAGCTCTAGGAAGTATATGGGATGTTGTTGGGTAGTTCCTGGTCTTACAGAACTGAAGGATTGGTTGGGTTGATCCCGGCCTACCATATGTGATTTAGATGCAACGAAGTCAATATCTTTTGCTCCGTAAGATTTGGAGCTTGGAAACGAAGTCTCAATTTCTAGATCACAGGGAACGAACCATATTGGGCCACATATCTTATCCACTTCCTCGTCCAACTAAGGTCTCGCCTACAGCTGTGTGATGTCTATTGACATTATTTAAAATCTAAACTTAGGCTTATATTTTTTCAATATACTGGTCAATCAATCAAAAATTTAAGCGTCAATGTATTTTAAATAGTTAATCAAAATGCCATGAAACTTTGTCCATGGATCGCACTACTACAGAAATGCCTTTTAGCGTCGGTTGTTTAACCCCCTTTGGCGTCAGTTTTCGAGCGACGCCTATGTGGGCACCGCTAAAGGTCGAACACTTCGGCGTCGGTTTTTTAACCGACTCCTATTTAACGTACAGGCGTCGGTTGTTTATAGAAAACTGACGCCGAAAGGGTTCGCGCCACAGAAAACGGCGTCATCTAGGACACATTCCGCGTCGGTTATCTACTAAAAGACCGACGCCTATATGGAATATAGCGTCGGTCTTTAATTGGCAACCGACGCAGAAAGTGTCCTAGATGACGCTGTTTTCTGTGGCGCGACACATTTGGCGTCAGTGACCAACTAAACAACCGACGCTATATGTATTATAGGCGTCAGTTGTACACTAACATCCGACGCCATTTCCAGTACGACCGTGGCCACATTAGGCGTCGGTTTTGTTCAAAAAACCGACGCTTTAGGTCTTTGCTGACGGTTTTCTATAAATAACCGACGCCTATATCTGTTTTTTTTTTCATATCAGTTTGCAGGCTTGCTGTGGCTGGTCAGTAGGATGAGAACCTGCAGTTCAGTTTTCTGAACTGTAGGTTTACGACATCCATTGATATCAGCCTACAAACAGGCCACAAACCTGCAAAATTAACAAAAAAAATTTCACACAAGTAGATACATTCAGACATCAATTCAATTCTCACATTCACACATATAGAAACATTCAAATACATGTATTAACATTCAGAAATATTCATTTACAAAATATCATTCAGGATCGCTATCAACATCCCAATTATATCTTACAATCGCCACTGCTTGTATGGCTTTTGCCCATTCTTCTCTTACTTCATTTAATGCTTCCATCGTATATGGACCATGTACATTTTTTAAGCGTTTACCTATAGTGTGGTCGATTTTAAACACCTGTAAAGAGAATGATGTATATATATAAGTAATAATATAAAAATAAGATTGATATATTTTATACTAACTAATGAGACTATATATAATACCTCATGTATGGAATCGATGTCCAATGCGGCATGTCGGATAATCATCTGCATAAATCGCATCACATAGTATGCGCATGCCCAGCCGTTGTCTTGTGTAGCGCACTATAAATTGAAACATACAAAATAATACAACTAAGCACAATTCACATCAATAATATATACATTGGAGTCGGGAACTTACTTGTACGTTCTGCCAATTTATTGGCTGGTTCTTTTTCCTTGGGACCATTCCTCCAGCCTTTTTGAATGCATCTAAACCCCTACATGTTAATATAACACAGTAAATTGCATAAGTAAATAGTAATGTAATAACAGATGTTAACAGATACAAAAATGAAATATTTCTCACCAGAATAATGGCATTCTTATTACGTGTCCAATTTTAGTGTTCAATGTACTTCCCGCAGGATCTAGATAATAAACAGTGAACGTCCCGGGGACAATAACTAGTAACTCCCAATGTCTACCGCTAGAGGTAAAAAGTTAACAATTAATAACTCAAAATGCACAATAAAAATGGAATTTTCTTAAGTCCAAATCATAAATAAAGTAAACTTACTTGACATTGAATGGAGCTATTATTATCGTCTTCTTTTGCTGACCAAAAATTGTAAAAGCATCTATACAGTATTGTTGAACACTATCAGGGTCTTTAGCTACCATACTAATCAATGATGGAATCAAAAATCCCACATGATCAAATGCAAATTATTTGCATTGATCTTCGACTAAGTAGCTGCAAAACATCTATTACGTATGCATTAATATATAAGAAACCAGATCACCGAATCTTACACAAGGTATATGGATGTATAAACAAGATATCACCTTATCCATGTCTCTATCATTGATGTATTCAGCCAAGCATACATAAACAGCTCAATAATATCTTGTATAAATAAAGAGCTATCGTATGATTGACCTGCATAATCTGCATCTAAAGAAACAATTATAGGGCAATGTATATTATGTGCCCGTAGCCAACATGCCATTCCCCTACATGCAGGACCTAACGGGCATGTTAGGTCAGTTGGAACCCAACTTGGTAATGCGGGAAGTGGAGGTGGAGGCCTAGGTGCTCCTGGTGTCTTCTTTTTAACCTGTATATATAATATCAGACCAGTTGACCTCATATATACACATTAACAATCTAAAGTAATGTAAATTTATCTTACAATTTCAGTAGTGTAGACAACATCTACTTTGGGCCACAATATCACCCCGCCTTCTACCTCACCAAGTGTATCAATATCTGGGTGGGCATATGGCAATGCAACTTCCCTCCAATCGGGTAATACACATATTGGGCCCACACGAACGTAGCCCTGCAACATTGGAGTCCCATGAAACGTTGCCCCAGGAAGGGACTGGTAAGCCTGCGCCTCTGCAACAACATAGTCTTGCATTCTTAAGCAGCATGAATTCAATGCCTACAAATTTACGTAAAGAATGTTATACATATATACATATCATCTTGAAAACATATCATCTTGAAAAGACTAGCTACAATGTCATAAACAATACTTACAGCAGACGTGTTAGGCGATGGGTCTCCATGATTACTCGCAGTCTGTGCATCAGGAGAAGAGTGGGTCGCCATAGGCTGATTGGAAGCCTGAGATGCCTGCCACCGCAGCAATTCTTGCTTGACCTTCTCAGCAACTACATCGTTGACCTTCTTAGCAACTATATCCTCGACTCTCTTATTGTCCTATACATGGATAAAAGAAACATTAGCTTCTTATTATTGAATTTCCTTTTGCAGTAACATTCTAAAAAAAGTATAGGTTACCTCTTCTTGTGAAAGTCCCACTCTGGGTTTGCGCTGGGATGGCCCAAAGAATGCTTTGATGCCCACACCAGCGCCTGCACCCCTAACACGTCCAGGATGCTCTGGGTTACCCAGAGAAACTGTCAATTCATCCCTTGTGCCCTGAGGGATGAACATGCCTTGTTTCCTCTGCTCGTGCAGCTCCCGCTAATCACCATCAATAGAAATTGGTAAGTTAACATCACAAATAATCAATATTCAAACGATTTCTCTAAGAGTTGTATTTTACCATTTTCGCAGCCACCTCAGCAGTTACGGGCTTCTTTATTTCACCCTTCTTGTTTTGCCTCCCAGCTATCCAGATATCATGGCGAGGCATGGGTGTGGCAGACTCCTGAGTAGCAGCAGACTCCTGAGTAGCCGCAGACTCCTGAGTAGCCGCAGACTCCGCCTGTAGTCTTTGGCGAACGCTTGCATAGCCTTTTGGACCCATAGTGTGGTCATGCACATTCAGTGCACGCCTTGCTTTTTGTGCGTCACTGAGGGCCTAGTTAGTATGCACATTAATGATTTGGTTAGTAGCACTAAATGTTAATCTTGAATAGGTGAATACAATGTATATTAATTAAATTGGGAGTGACGCCTAATACCTTGAATTCTTCAGATTTTCTTGAAGCAACAAAATTGTCCCAATCTTCTTTGTCCAAGAAGTTCCATTGTTCAAGGGCTGACTTCTTCTTCTTATCACCCTCTTTTATGTATTCTCTGTTCAGATTTGTCCTATAATTCCTAAGCATCTTTCCAGCGCGTTGCATCACACTTTTACGATGCAACTTCTCATCCAATGCAAATAGATTCTGTAAAATAGAAATGTTATTAACTAGTATCCAAAATAGAATTGCAAATAATAGAATTTGTAATCTACAAAATAGAATTGCAAATAATAATAACTCACGCATAAATCCTTCCATATCAAGTCTTTTTTCCCCTGAGGAACTTTATGCCAATTATCATACTTAACACCACAATGGCTCCGAGTGGTACACCCAAGATAGTTTATAAAATTATTGCGGTTCACTCCAATTGCATTTCCTCCATTATCAAACTCCACAACCAATTTGGATCCACTGTCACTTAGCGCTATTAACTTCTTCAATAGAGTGATGCCCCTTTTCTTGTTAAGTGTTTGGTGTTGCGCATCAAGTTGCTCCAGTGCTTCAGTGGGTACATGTGCATCATCAACCTAAAATTTGACAAATATAAACACACTGAATTAGCCCAATATAGAAATATTGGATATATGACATAACTAGAAGATAATGAATTTTATAGAAATATAGGATATGTTTTTAGAACTTACATTGGTATCCTCTCCATGCTCATCATGGACAGCATGCTCATCATGGACTTCATGCTCATCATGGACATCATGCTCATCATGGTCAACCATCTGAAAATGTCATTAAAAAGGCAAACATTTAGCATTTGTATTAACTAGAAAAAGGCAAACATTTAGCATTTGTATTAACTAGAAAAAGGCAAACATTTAGCATTTGTATTAACTAGAAAAAGGCAAACATTTAGCATTTGTATAAACATACATGCCTCTAAAATTGTGATCTTTTATCAATTAACAATCCTTCATTGTGATCTCCGCGCACATATAAGTCATCATTAGCTTCAATATTTTGTGGAGTTGGCAACCCAACTGAGAATGGACTGGAGTCATCATACTTATCATAATACTCTTCTTCATCTATAGGATCTTCAATGAACTGTCTTTTACCATGAAGAACAACCGACCATTTATCATTTGCAGGATCATCGATATAGAATATTTGTTTTGCCTGTGATGCCAATATGAATGGTTCACCCTTCTCGCCAATCTTTTCAAAGTTCACCAAAGTGAAACCCAATTCATCCACTATAACTCCTTTGGTGTTATCAACCCAATTACATTTAAAGAGCAGAATTTTGAAATCTATGTAGTCAAACTCCCAAATGTCTTCAATGACACCGTAATATGACATTTTAGCTTCACGTGGACTCTTATCCTTTGCACTTGCAAAGTACATAGTAGACGCTTGAAGAGTGACCCCACTATTTTGGACAACACTCTTATCATCTTGGCGCTTTGTGTAATATGTGAATCCATTAATGTCAAACCCTTCATAAGACATAACATTCGGTTTTGGTTTAAAGGCGAGGCATTTGATAGTTTCTGTAATATCATTTGGTGTTTGAGATAGTTGATGTAAGACTTTATCTTCAAACCACTTAGTAAAAGTCTTATTATGCTCTCTAGCAAGCCACATTGAACTTGCTCGAGGATGTTGTCTCTTTATGAAATTGGTATGTTCCTCGATATAAACACTCACTTAGTCCATATTGTGTAAAATATACAAGTGAGCTTGTTCCAACTGCTCACGGCTGATTACTTTCACCCATGATCCCAAAATTCCTTTGCCCTCCTCAATATTCTTGTCATTACCAGGAGTTTCATTACCACTGAGAAAGTCATTGCAAAAATCCATAACCTCTCTCGCCACATAACCTTCAATAATACTCCCTTCAGGCCGATAATGGTTTCGAACATCACCTTTAAAAATGCTCATGTATCGTTCAAAGGGATACATCCAATGCAAGAAAACTGGTCCCAACATTTTCACTTCCCTAGTCAAGTGGACAACAAGATGTACCATGATATCAAAGAATGAAGGAGGGAAATACATCTCAAGCTGACATAGGGTAACAACCACTTCTCTTTGCAAATTATCGAGAGTATCAGGGTCAATAACTTTGCTGCATAGACTGTTGAAAAAGAAACAAAGTCTGGTAATTGCAAACCTTACATGCTTCGGCAATATAGATCGAATTACCACGGGCAATATTTGTTGCATTAGAGTGTGACAATCATGAGATTTAAGACCTATCAACTTCATATCTTTCATTGATACCAATCTACGGATGTTGGATGAGTAACCATGTGGCACCTTAACATTTACCAAGCATTCACAAAAAGTTTTCTTCTCCTTTCTAGACAACGTGTAACAAGAGGGAGGTAAGTATGTTCTTTTATTACCCATTTCACGTAATTCTGTTAATTTTGACCTTATTCCCATTTCACGTAGGTCCAGTCTGGATTTTATCCCATCTTTAGTCTTACCTTGTATATTTAACAGAGTACCAATGATGCTATCACAGACATTTTTCTCAACGTGCATTACATCAATACAATGCCTGACTGTCAAAGAACTCCAATAAGAAAGATCCCAAAATATTGACTTCTTCTTGAATGAAGAATTGTCACTCCGTGTGGCCATACTACATTGTGATTTCTTACCAAATTCATTGACAATGTCTTTTACTCTTTCATAAACAACATCCCCTGGTATAGGTTTAAGTGCACTCCGTTCATCATTCCATCCATTGAATGCTTTGCACTTCCTACGATACAGATGGAATTTTGAAAGAAACCTTCGATGACCAAGATATATAGTCTTGCCGCCATGTTTTAGTCTTATTGAATCAGTGTTTTCTTCACATATAGGACACACTTTAGCTCCTTTGACACTATATCCAGACAAATTCCCATATGCTGGAAAGTCATTAATAGTGCAAAACAACATAGAGTGCAAATAAAATGTCTCTCTTGCTGAAGCATCAAAGGTCATCACACCTTCAGCCCAAAGTTTCTTTAAGTCATCAATCAAAGGTTCAAGATAAACATCGATATCATTTCCGGGTTGTTTAGGGCCCGATATCAACAACGACAACATAACGTACTTATTTTTCATACACATCCAGGGAGGAAGATTGTATATAACAAGCATGACTGGCCAAGTGCTATGTTGGCTGCTCAATGTCCCGTACGGATTCATCCCATCTGTACAAAGCCCAAGTCTTAGATTCCTATCTTCTTCACCAAATTTGGGGTACAATAGATCAATCTTCTTCCACTGTGGGGAATCAGACGCATGTCGTAGGATCCCATCATTATTTTTCTTAACATCTGCATGCCACCTCAAATTCTTCGCATCTTTTGGATTTGCAAACAAGCGTTGAAACCGTGATATTATAGGTAGATACCACAACACCTTGGCAGGAGAACCAGTTTTGGACTCCCTCGAAGTCGTCAATTTATACCGTGACACACCACATTTTGGACAATCTTTCAAATCTACATAGTACTTTTGAAATAATACACAATCATTCGGGCATGCGTGTATCTTCTTGGCCTCCATTCCCATTGGGCACAACATTTTCTTTACCTGGTATGTTGAGATTGGCAGCTCGTTTCCTTCAGGAAGCATTTCTTTCAACAAAGTCAACAATGAAGTGAAGCTTTTGTCGCTCCATCTATTGTTAGCTTTCAACTTATACAATCTCAACACAGCGCTAAGCTTCGTAAACTTAGCACAACCTGTGTATAACGGTATCGCAGCATCATGCACAATATTTCTAAAGATAGGAGGTGGATCGGTGTGCTTTACCCTACAACTATCCAGCATCGCATCAATGATGTCTGCTGGAACTAGTTCGTTCACATTTACGTCATCGGAGGCAATTTCTTCTTCCACCCAAACGCTGCTATCGAAATCTACTGGTTTCAATTTTGAAATCTCTCCATGCCAGTGCCATTCTGTATAGCCTTGTACAATCCCGTTGCACATGACATGACTTTTGATTTCCTCACTAGTGTTGACTTTCAAGTTGTTACCGCAATGCCTACATGGACAGTAGAACCTATCTGTAGGTTTTTTCCTATGTTCCTCGGCAAATCTAATAAACTAATCAAGACCAGATATAAACTCTGGGGTGCAATGATTACGAATGGACATCCATGATCTATCCATTCTATGATCAAAGAGAAAACAAGTATATATTAGGAAACAAGTATATATTAGGAAAAGATTAGGGTATACACTTACATCCTAAGTGTATAATGTGATGTCATTCTTATATATAATAAATGTGTACCACCTATCCCATCCTTGAACACCTAATCTCACTAGTAAGTGTATAATGTGTATTGGGTTTTCAAGAACATTTCGACAGCATTTCCCCGTTTGTTCTCTAAGTACATATGTACTTAGAGAACAACGGGGAAATGCTACTGAAATTTTCTCGAAAACCCAATACACATTATACACTTACATCCTAAGTGAGATTAGGTGTTCAAGAACAGTCCCAAAACGGAGACTATCCAAGATTTACTCCTAATGAGTCAATCTTGGACGGGTTTCTAGGCCAACAAACACATTTGATGTCATTCTTATATATAATAAATGTGTACCACCTATCCCATCCTTGAACACCTAATCTCACTAGTAAGTGTATAATGTGTATTGGGTTTTCGAGAAAATTTCGGCAGCATTTCCCCGCTGTTCTCTAAGTACATATGTACTTAGAGAACAAACGGGGAAATGCTACCGAAATTTTCTCGAAAACCCAATACACATTATACACTTACATCCTAAGTGAGATTAGGTGTTCAAGAACAGTCCCAAACCGGGGACTATCCAAGATTTACTCCTAATGAGTAAATCTTGGACGGGTTTCTAGGCCAACAAACACATTTGATGTCATTCTTATATATAATAAATGTGTACCACCTATCCCATCCTTGAACACCTAATCTCACTAGTAAGTGTATAATGTGTATTGGGTTTTCAAGAAAATTTCAGCAGCATTTCCCCACTGTTCTCTAAGTACATATGTACTTAGAGAACAAACGGGGAAATGCTACTGAAATTTTCTCGAAAACACAATACACATTATACACTTACATCCTAAGTGAGATTAGGTGTTCAAGAACAGTCCCAAACCGGGGACTATCCAAGATTTAATCCTAATGAGTAAATCTTGGATGGATTTCTAGGCCAACAAACACAATAATAGATATCTACAACGAAGCCGGACTCCATACAAACAGTATATAATTTAGTGATTGTTCATTCTAATTTATACCAATGTACAAGTAATATAAAGAACAATGATTGTTCACTTTCTAGGATCATACAAACAATATAATAATCACTAGGATCATATAAGTAGCAATGTTGATTAATTCTATGTGATTAAAGATCAAGGAGTGTAATAAAATAGGATTTACCTCTGTTTGGGCGAGACAGAGGGTAGGCGAGTAGGCAGGCAAGCAGGCAGGTGAGCAGGCGACAGTCAGGGAGATGGCGGGTAGCAGCAAATGATCAATTAATTCTTGAAACAATACATAAATAAATACAAATTAGTACATAAATAAACACAAATCAGTAAATAACTTAATTTAAAAAAAATACACAGCAGCATTGTGCCTTGGTGTAGCCCAAGCATCGCCCAGGCATCCCAGAGGCCTAACTAGGCTGGGCGCCTGGGCAAACCCTAGGTGAACGCCTGGCCGCCTAGGTGCCTGGGTGCCGCCTGGGTAGGTCGGCATGTACCTTCTTGAGAACAAGGCTGGAGGCAAGGAAGAAGACGGCGACGCAGGGTAGGCGCGGCGAGCTCCTGGAAGAAGACAGCGGCGGCGGCTGGTTCCAAGGAAGAAGACAACCGGCGGCGGCGCCCAGGCAGGGAGGAAGCGGCGGCGGCGCAAGGAGCAGGGAGGAAGCGGCGGCGCAAGGAGGAAGACGGCGGGTGGCGGCGGCGACGCAGAGGAGCAGCACGGATCGGCGGCGGCGAGCGAGAAGCAGCAGGCGGCGATTTTGGGAGAGCGGCGACGAGCTAGCACACAAAATCGATGAAACAGGAAGAAAGGGGGAAGAGTCGGGTGATCGGGCCTCTATTAAGTTGGGAAACGGCGTCGGTTATACAAGATAACCGATGCCTATTATCTTCAGCGTCAGTTGATAGTAAAAAACTGACTCCAAATTAGTTGGTGGGAACTATTATCAGCGTCGGTTATCCAAGGATAACCGACACCTCAAGTGGAACTTTTCGCGCAAAATTTCATTTTAAATAGGCGTCGGTGAATAGTTAAAAAACCGACGCTGTATGTGGCCCAAATTTTTTTTCTCTCGAAAATTGGATTTCGCGGGCGCTTTTAGGCGTCGGTTGGTAATAGTAAGCCGACGCTGAATACAAAGCGGTACCCGTGTCTGGCTGGTTTTCGAATATAGATGTCGGTTTGCCTAAATAACCGACGCCTGATATTATAGGCGTAGGTTTTCCTTAATAACCGACGCCCAGAAAAGCGACACTGAACGCTATTTCTGTAGTAGTGTCGATACCCACTAAAAGTAGCTTATGAAAATGATTGGGCCAAAATCATTGTCGTTTGTACACATAATACGTTCCTTGAAAGTATTAATCCAATGACCATATGATTAGGTCAAGATCACCTCAAACACTTCTCATTAGATCAAGTAAGTTAATAAGGAAATCTTATTAGACACCTCAATACATGGCTTGGCGACTCAATAAGCACAAAGAAAAAAGATGATTCCTAGAGTATATTTAGAGTTATTTGGCCACCTAATGTCTTGACCTTCAGTATTATACTTTAAAACTCATCATTAAGTGTTCATAAACTCCAAATATGATCTTCATTATCATCTAAGTTTTTGGATCCCCATTATTAATTATTAATCCATCTATATTGAGGAAGGTTATAAAATCTAAAAAATCTAGGGTATCACACTACCCTTGGCCCCCAATTGCTCTAAGAGATTATATATGTATAAATATAGACTTGATTATATCCTAGTATAATTTCACCTAAACCCTAATCTAGTTGTTCCTCGCAAGGTTGTATAGAGGGTTCTAGGGAGTAGTTTCCCTACACACACTCTATTCCATCCATGGCCAAATAGTAGTTTAGCCCAATTTCATAACATCTAACTTTTTGTTTGGTTTGAAAATCTAAATGAATGAGTAGCGATTTCTTGTTATGAACCCCCCAACCTAGGTTCTAATTGCATTACCCAAAACAACCTACACTTCTCGTTACTTGCCAAAAATCATAAATTCTCTGTTGTTTAGTTAATGCTTGCCTCGCTAGTCTCTTTATTTACTTAGGGAGTTGCTTGTCTTGTTCCTGGTAGATACATCTTGTTGGGTTAGTTATTATTACACTATGATTGCTTTTTCCTACCTTATCTAGTTAGTTTCTAGTCTAGTGTGGTTTCTTGCCTAGTTTATCTAATTTCCATCTCTAGATTGTTAAGTAGAATTACTTTTCTACTTTAGTGCTACCATTATATCTTGCCTTACTTTCCTTAGTCTAAATTGTTATTTTCTTTTTTAGTTATTTTTCCTTGTTAATTAGAACTAAACATATAGGGTTAGAGTAGGTTTTTATCTTTCTCTCTCTTATTTTTTTGCTTGGCCCATTAGTGTAATTCAACCAAAACAAAGATAAAACCTTGAACCATAGAATCTACATTAGGAACCTAGCCTTAACGAACATAGATCTAGTGCCCCCTCTCTCCCTTGGGTTCAACCATGACTTTCCATCCTCTATGCTACTCCTGAGCCTATGCACTTGTAGATTTGTTTTTAAAGTGTGTACACTGGGTTATATAAATTTGAAAGACCATGTTGTGTGCCAAGGGCACATCCAATCAAAATTTTATTGGTTGGGTGAACCCATTGTGAACACATTAAATTTCATTTCAACCATTATTACAATTCTTCTTATAAGTTTTATATCTACATCCCATGTATCTTTAGCCTTAGCCATTTCCTTAAGTTCTCTAGGGTCATAGGTATGTTTTGAGTGATCTCATGTCTACCGCAAAGGCCTTATGTACTTATGGAGTATCTTACTCATTGATCTCTCAAACATAATGTACTTTTGTAGGTGGCCCTTCTCCTTGCGACATGGGCCTTATGTAGACATGGATGGCTTTCTCCTGAACCGACGAGCCTTATGTACTTAGGGCTTGATCACCTTATGACGTCATGGGTGTTTTGTACCCTTAAGAATTCCTACTTGACCTTAGGGTTGACTTAGGGATCTACCCTTCCTAGGGTTTTTTGAGATGTCATAACTTTATTTTCTTTCTCTTAATAAGTACACCTTGTTCTAGGACAAGTGTCTCTACAATCTTATATATCATGACTCATCCTTCTCCATGAGAAGTATAAGATTAGGTGCATCTCATAGACTTTCTTTCAATCTATCAACTTTCATTCTATAGTTTACTTTACTTCTCTAACTACATGTTTCATTCCTATGTACCTATATGTCTAGGGCATTAATACAAACACACACCCTTCTTGTTCATACTTGGTAAGAGTAGGACTTACATACCTAGATGCACCAGTAATACATTTCTTTTAGTGTACTTTATTTCTCATCACATATTTTCCTTGGTATCTCTCTAACCAAGATTTTCACATCTAATTGTATTTGATTACTTTTCCATTATTAAGGGCAACTATGATGACTAGGTAGGGATAAATTCTTTCCATGCATAATACCCATACACCTCATCATACCTCATCTTTTTAATCCGAGATTCTTTAAGGCGTCCATAGTTACCCCAAATATCATAAAATTTTTGACCAACTCATCCTTCTAGGGAAGGTCCTAATTTGGGGTGCTTTCTTTGCTTTCAAAAGGAAGTTAGGATCTCTAACCAAAACCTAACCACAGGGGTTTAGTGTAATGCCTCCTCCATGGTCTTTTCCCATTCGTGGGTTGACCCACCCCAAGTATATACACCACCCTAAAAGTGAGTTGACTATCTTATGTTCATTCTTTTGTAATAATTAATTCCCTATGTTTAATATACATACACAAAACCCTATATGCATGCTTAGGTCTTAGTACTCCACGTGCTTTCATGCATGGGGAAACAACTAGTACCTAATTTTTGGTACCCAAAACTAAACTACCCAATCCAAGTTGGGTTATCTCGTTCCTTTACCCCCTACTTTTTTGCTTGTTTGGGTAGGGTTATTATGTCATCCACACAACTCCCATTACCCAAGATTAGGGTTTAGGGATAGGGAATAGATACACCCTATATTTTAGGGTTTTATGTTTCCCTTCACCCACTGGGGTTTTCATACCTTACTGGGTTATCCAACTCAAGTCCTTCACAGATGACTGAGTTTTCCAACCCCTACCTATGTCTTTATAGGTTTTCCCTTACTAGAGGAACATAAATTACAAGTGATATCTTTTAAATTTATTTCTCAAGTGAACAGTTATATGTACTTTAATAGGCAGAGGGTGCCCTAATCATTAATTCTTCTAAAAACCTTAATTCAAAATGAGGAGAAAAGTAAATTTTAGGGTTTATAAAACAAAGAGATGAGAAGTGGACTTATTATAGATGAGAAAAAATACAAAAATATATTTTGTGCAAACGTAAGGTTTTGTCTAGGCTGGTATGACATTATCTTAGATAGTCCCCTTATACCAACTTAATGGTTTGAAGGAAATGTTTACAATCCCCAAATTTGTGATCTTTTATAGACACCATTACCCTTAGAGCATTCTCTAATAATTTCCTTTATAATTATATTGAATTTTAAAAAAAATCAACTATTTTATTTGATAACTCTTGTCTCTGATACCAAATGTAACAACCCCCACTTTTGGGTATCCACTAATTATGATGGTCAATGTAGCCAATGGTTGATACCTAAATATCAAACATTTAAATCTGACTTAGAAAAAATAATAGTCAATAATTTCTACTATTTGAACTTGAATTAAATACAAATGTTCAAACAATACTATGTTCAGGAGTTGCATGGATTTTTCCAAAGAAACTAGCATATACATGAGAAGAAGTATTAAGGTATCAAGCTAATCCCTCTTGTAACATTAGCTTTATAATCTTCAATATCTTACAAATTTCCATGTCTTTAAGTCTTTAATAAAAAATTACCCAAAATGCCAACAAACAATATGGATTAGTATATTGTTATAATGTGTATGTGGGTGCATACCAAAGTGTGCATATATAAAAACAACTTATACTGTTCAATAATCCAATATTTTCACATATTAACTCATATTATCATTTAGATAAACTAACCCATGTTGCTCATACCACCTTGGATGTAATCACCTTTCTCTATCCATCATTGGACTTAGGGGAACTACTCCTTAGTAGATCTAACCCTAGGTTTAGAATATCATAGTTTCTTTATATGATATACACATTAGTATTACAGTTGAACTGAAATTAAATAAATATACAACTATATATTCACAACATCAATCATTGATAAATCCTGCACAAACTTTAGAAGTTGATACTTATAGGTATTAATAAATAACCACACACCTCAAATGGAGTCATCATGTAGTTATATACATGTACTTTATGCAATCCAATCATCAATTATATATCAAGCAATCCACAACCACTTAAAATTATCAGAAATATACATAGTACCAATGTATCACTATATATCCATATGAAACTAATTAAACCTAACTTGTCCTAAACTAGGGTTTAGGATATATTAGCTTTGGACTAAGAGTAAGGGTATCAATCCTTGATTCCATAATACCATTATTTCCAAGAGTTAGAAACCCAAAATAGCTATTTGGTGAAACCTTAACTTTCAGAATGAACTTATAATGCTATTAAGAACAACTAGATTAGATCATGTGGTTTAAGAGTATAGCAATTTATAAACATTGGTTTCAAAACCCTAGTTTCACATGTAGATGATTATTGAATATAGAAACTCTAGATATGCATCATTATCATCATAATTATCTTGGTATCTCAATATATCATATCAAGTAATATCATAAACAAATGTATATAATACTTTCAGGATGCTATTAAAAAAATCCATGGTTTGTATGCATTAATCAGCTCATATTCATACTTGATTTAGACTTTTGCAACTAAGATTGGAATATAGAAATGATTATATTGTATATATGTATTCTATGATTTTTTCTGATAAAAATGATATATAATATCATTATATTCTGAGATGCAACCTATTTGTTACATTCAATGCAAGTTAAGCACATTTGGGTCAATTACAAGATGACATGTCAATAAATAGATATTTTACTTCAATTTTCCATGGTGTTGGGCCTTGTCATTGGACTAAGGCCACATCAGCTTTGTGCTTCATGGGGGCTAGGGTTAAGAATCAAGCTAAAAGACACAATCTTCCTTGTCACTATGAACTGGGAGTTCATGGAATTAGGGGCAGGCTTAACAAAGACAAGGCCTTCGTATACCTTGCGATCGAGGGCCAAACATGCACCTGGGTGAGTCAATTGGGGTGTTGAGTTTGTGCTCAAGGGTGTTAGAGAGCTAGGTAAGCATACCTACACCTCTATGAGGTTCTCCTAGTCCTAGCATTACTATCGACCTAATTGGAGGTGCCTCATGTTGGGAGGATGAAGCTTTTCTTTGTGTTATTCACTTATAAATATAGAGTTATGATTACAAGGATAGAACTGTTACCTAGAAAGACAGAGAAGATCATAGGAGTATCGAGGGGATTTCAAAAATCTCATGAGCTATCCTGGTGGTTTGGGCTCTCATTGCTGAGGTATGAGTCAATCCTCTCTTCTTGGACTGCCGATAGGGAGGCACTCTTGGCTAGGAGCAATATTATTCCCAAGATAGGTTGCATGGTACTGGGAGAGGTTCTTCCATAATGGATCAGGGTATCTTAGGTCTTATATAGGAAACAAGGGTAGAGTTTATGTCTCTTCTAATCCCTATTGTCCTGTGATGAGATAACATTATTATTTGTAGTAGATACATGATTCAGGCATCCCTCTCTATCACATATTTCATTGGATCTCAGAGAGGTGAGAAGAAAGATCTTAGGAGTTTGTTGGGAACTAGAGTGAACTAGAGAGGGAGGATCAGTTCTTGAAGGAGTAGAGATCCATTCCTGAGTAGGATAGGATAGTTTCTGAGGGGAGGAGAAGACTTCTCCATTAGTAGATCATCTTGGATCTAGTAGCCCTGCTAAAGCCAACATCTATCCTTCAAACAAAACCTCTCATTTAGATTAAACTCCATTTTCTAAATTAATCCTACATGCCATGATATAGCTCCACTTAATACAAAAATATAGGATGATTCTAGTAACACCATTGTCTTTGAAATGTGTGAAGGATAAATCCTTAACTCATCCTTTAATTGTTCAAAACTTTGTTTCCCAGCAATAAGTAGATATCTATTTAATTACTCACCTAGGACACAAGATAATTCAAAGTATTCTAGAATTTTTTCCATAACCCTAAGTTTTCATTACCCATCTATTATAATTATCATGAGTATTTATAATGAGCACACAATTCTCAATTCCCATTTTTTTATCCCAAGGACCTAGATGTAAACTGTAATTGGCCCAAATGGTCTTGTATTGAGCTCTAGGGCCCATGTCCCATACCAAGTCCTCTAAATGGTCCATAAGATTCATTATCTTCTAAATTATGAAATTAGGATTGAGCTAATTATAATATTTAAGTTGAAGAATCATATTAATATATTTTCTCAACATCACTTTATTTACTTAAAGTGAAGACCTAATCTAGGTCAAAGGACTTATACTCATAAACCAAGCTCATCATATTCATTTTATAATTCTATTTTTATTATAACATTATCTATACTACTATAAAAAAGACGAATGTTTGAACTGGTTGTGGTTATGGCATTATCTTCTCTTTTTAAACCCAAGAACCAATCAGAACACATCTTTTTTAAAATATTGCTCTGTCGTTCACTCTCCCTGTTCTCCCCATATTTCATGGTTTTTCAACAATTCTATACTCGTTGACCGTCCATCTCTCCCTATAACTCCTATCTTCTACTCCACCTCTAACCTCATCCTATCAAAACGGGTCCCTCAATTCTCTCCAACTTCCCCACAATCATCAAAAACGTGTCTTTTGTTTAACTCGACTGGTCGTTCTCCTAAAAACTATC
This sequence comes from Alisma plantago-aquatica, assembly GCA_963693085.1. Lineage (NCBI taxonomy): Eukaryota > Viridiplantae > Streptophyta > Magnoliopsida > Alismatales > Alismataceae > Alisma > Alisma plantago-aquatica. The sequence goes on along the minus strand of OY856413.1, from coordinate 312,145,355 downwards.
TCACACCCTCTCCGTCAGTTTGCCCATTAATTCCAAACCCCCCTCCCCTCTCCTAAATGTAACTATACATCTCCCTAAACTCTTATTATGCCCTAAACTCTGATTATGCCACTTTTTTAATATCATCGCTCTTATTTTTTTCCTCATTAAATGGCCCCTGACCCCATTTCACTCCAACAGACTATTCTACTCCATTTTCAAATTGAAATCGTGGTCAACTACTATGTTTCCGGCTGTTACACCTTTTTAATATTCAATACCAACAAACACACGATTTTCTCAATATCCAAAACTGCCGATCCCCACCACTCTCTAAACCACGGCTCCCTAAACGTCTCCTTTTCCTTGTGACTCTTGATATTTTCTACTCTATCTATCTCTGACATGTCATTTTATTAAAACAAAATCTTCAATTCTCTCTAACTTCTACACGGGTTTCTAAACATTATTTTTATTTAAGTTGACATATCGGTCTCCTAAAAGAAATTCCACACCCTCCCGCTCTATTCTCCCATTAGTTTACCCCCCTTCAACGTAACTCTACGTCTCCATACACTTCAAGTATGTTTTCTAATTAAATTTTTTTCTTCATAATTATTTATATCTATATCTATACTTATTATAGTATAAAAAGTGGATTTTTTCAACTAATTACAAGCACGTGTCATGTTAACCCCTTCACCCAATCATATCACACTTTCATCCATACTTTATAATTAAAAAAATAACACACTAAATTAAAATCATGTACTCTCTCCATCTTTCTCTTTCTTCTAACAAATTTTCTCATATTTTATAAAAAAAATTGTATTTTTTCTCCCACACCTCACCAGCCACGTCCTAACAAACTCTACTCTTTGAAACGGTTCACTCGGCTGCCCCTAACCTCGTTTAAAGTCGTTGGTCAAAATTTTATGCCACTCGCTTTCCATTTAGCTTTTCTTAATTGTTTTTCTTCCTACAACAGATATGAATCTCCCCTCCGCCCACTCTCCTTCATTAAAACCCACGATCTTTACCCTGTACTCTCTCTCTCATCTTGTTAAAATGGATTCCTAAATTTTCTCCTCCACTTTGACCATCTTCTTTCCCTATTATCCTGTTGCGGAAATTAAGTGAACTAACCTTCTATTTCTTATTTTCAACCCCTTCAACGTGGGTGTAGACGTGGTGGTAAGTTGCTATTGTTGCTAGAGGTGGGTAATTATTCATTAATAACCACGGATGTAAAAAGGAGTGGGGCTGCTTGGGATTGGCCTCGACTGACTCTTCGTCTTTTCCTGGCTCCTCCTTTTACCCCATGCATCAACTCCAGTCCAACCATTCACTCACCCATCGGAAAAGGTAAAAAGAAAAGTGGCTTCCGTAGCTTTCCTGGCAGCCGCCTCTCGGCTAGGAGGATATCCATAAGCCGGTGAAGATTCAAATCTTCGCAAATCGTCTTCAACGTATTTGATAGAATTTTCTCTCCGTATATGGTTATTATATGTTCCAATACAATTCCCAATAATATATGAGTTGAAGGAGGATAAGCTAGCTCAAAATTCTCCAAATACTACATGTAACATCCCACTCTAAAATTGCCACACACCTTCTTTTCATAGTTGAAGGTTTATGATTTATATCTAAATGCCTTTTTTCTAGATATATGGTGTTTTGTTTCAAAATGTATTTTTGTTTACAAAGTATATATATGTCGCCTGCTCAGAATACCGCGTACAAACTTGGAGCATAATAACAATAGGGTGATCAACATTTTTACATTATGATTATAACTATATATGATTGTTCTATTTTCATCCTCAGTCTCATTCAGGTCGTATCTATGCTTTACTCAAGCGAGAACCCAAACAACATAGTATATACACAAGATTGTCCCATGTGATTGAGGGGTGTCGCAAACAAAGGCATGGGACATACACTCTTTCATCATCTCCCTGCCACTAGCTAGCCTAAGGGAGAAGCGGCGCGTTGGCGGCATCACAAAAACACCTTATGCAACCGCCATAAGCATGGTATGCAACTGTAGGTGTTGGTGTAGACAATGATCGGGCTGACAATGATTGCAATCTCTTTGCCCTCTGCATTTTTATATCCAGGTCGAGAGTTTACATGGGAGACCATTCTCTAATTTGGTGTGTAATCCATGAGAAGCAATTTCTGTCCACAACAACCCTAACCAACAACCCTCTTTATTTTCATTTCTCCATTATCTCTCACTCTCCTTCACTTAATTTGTATCTTTTCATTGCAGTTGTCTTTTGAATATGTAAGCGTCATCGTCCCCTCTCCAATAAGCACCTTGAATGACACGTATTCACTATTGTGCCTCCTGATGGTCACTATAATATATGTGTTTGGTTCTTTTCCTTTCTTTCCATATAATTATACTTTATGTCATGGTTGATTTGTATGCAGTTGTCATATGTTCAGGCATTGATGAACATGTTTTATTTAGCTGTCACTGGGATAGTGCATAATAATTCTCTCAATGTAAGTTTCATCAACAAGATAGCTCATAGTTTCTATTTCCTTACCATGTATACAGATCCAATTTTCAATATTGTACTTGCCCCCATCTCATCCGATACTACAAGTTAGAAAGACTCCAAATCCAAGCCAGAGGAGGCGAGCCACTGCTGTCCAATATTCTTAATTGGTACCCAAGTCATGATACAAGAAGAATGTGTTTCTCTTGTACCTTGAAAGTGTATGATCGTTTCAAAAGCAATATTTCAACACAACTTTGATAATCTTCACCATGGTGTTAGTCTCCTTTCTTTTGCCTTTGTTTTGTATGATTCTATTTTGATGGCATCCAGATGTGGTTTCCACATCAAAGAGCTACTCTACAGCATGCCCATTTTCACATATCTAGCAGGTTTCTAACATTCTCAAATTAAAAAAAAGAACAATTATGCACATGATAGATAAACTGAAAAATAAGTGGAAGGTCAGAAATCAGTAGTGATGTTATTGACTTGTGCAGAAGGCCTATATATTTGCTTTCGCTGGTTCACCCCATGTCAAACACAATGTATCATGTATCACGCAAGTTAGATCAGGTTGGATTGTAAAATGTCAATGCATCACGACAACAAGCTTACTAGCAATATATATGAACTGGGCATCTAGCACATCCTACAGTGTGTTGAACTTGAATCTCTAATTGTGTTTTAATAGCTAATTGATCCTTAACAAATATTGATCTTGTGTATATGTAAATCTAATGACTAAATTAAATGTGGACGCATCCTTTGAGGTTTTCATAGATGACTCACCACAATTTAACAAGTTGATAAAAAAGCAACAGTGAGGCTTAAATATAAAAAATTTGTGTTCTCTATAAATTAGCATGTAGTTATGATTTAAAGACTTAATTGTAATATAACTCCTTCAAATGAAATTTAATAGTTTATTATTTAAGTAATTAAAAGTGATATGTTCAAAGAATCATGTTGTTCCTGGATACAAGTTGAGTCAAACCTTTGTCACGTACAATGCTATTTTTATAATGTTCCAAAACAAAGTGATTGTTAAGCTTTGGGGATCAAGAGAGGACATGTGGGAGATGATTTGGCACAATGCATATGAAAGGAATATATCTTTCTAATAAATAATAAATAGACCATATAACTCATATATATGACAAAAAGAAAATGACAAATGTTGGTAGTATAATAACTAATCTATTTCAGTTGAAGATGAATAAACGTTTGCCACTCTTTATTTCTAAATTTATATATGAACAAAAAGACCATTGGCATGAAGATGATCGATTGAGATTTCATTTTATGGCTTCAATTAACAAATTCAAGTTTTGTTTGAATATTTAAAACTTATATAATATGGAACTCTTCAAGTCATTCATTGTTGTGATTTACCAAGATAGATTGAGAAAATAAGTGACTCAGTTTTAATCTTTGGCTAGAAAGCATAACTTTAGTACAACCAAAATTATACATCAACTAGTTACCTATTCTTTGGTATTGCATTAAAAAAATAAGTTACAAATAGTGTTGCAATTTTGAGTTTGAAATGGAAGACATTCAAACATTAGGTTACATTTGAATTCAAAGATCTTTTATTTTGAATTTGATAATTTTGTGATTCAATTTTCATTTAAAACCAAAACTTAGTCTCTTATATTTTTTAAAAGTAATAATATTATTTAGATATAGTTGTCTCTTGTTTTAATACACATATTTTGAGGTTATGATTTTTTACAAATGATAATGAAGGTACATGTGCCATGTATGGATTTACTATTTTTCCAAGAAGTTAGTACAATTGAAAATTTCCATACTTCTTATAAAATTATTGACATTATTATTATTATTTAAACTATAATGCATGTGTGAATGTTTGGAACAAAATTCCAATGAAAGAAAGCATAACTATTCAAACAGTGAACATTTGATGAAAAACATGTACGACATTACATTAATATTATACTACTTATTATTCAGTAGATTTTTGGTCAAATTATTTTTATGAATGCATATATATGGTCTGATGTTGTCTACCTCACTACAATATAAATAGACTCATTATATGAATATGAACTACTTACATTATGATACTATATCTTTAAGTTTAATTATACATGTCCTATCCTAAAAGTATCGACAATAGAAGTGGAATCTATATACATGATTCTAAAATGATCCCAAACTGTCTAACTATCATCTATATCACTCATGTTATTCACATTCTTATGCCAATCATACAAAAGATAAATAAATATACCTTACCAAATATTCTCCACTAACTAAAACTCTTCTAACAATAGTGCATATATTATATATACAAAAAATGTAAAATATGTATAATATATAACTATAGAATTATAATAAACTCTAATAATTATATTATAAAATAAATTTGTTCAAAATGATCACTCGAAAATGTATTCGATTTTGTTTCCACATGCATGTGCACGTGTGTGTTTACTAGTAACATTAAAATGGGCATGAAATTCCCAAATTCTAATGATAATATAAGAAGAGTCCTTTTCACAAATCCAAGTGGCCAATGATTCACTAATTGATAGCCATGTTGATACAATGATGCCAGAGAAGCCTTTTCTTGATACTGAAACACATAGAACCCTTATTGTGATACCATTTGTTCCTATTGTGATCCCTAGTGTTTCACCATTAAGGAATGAAGTTCCTCCTATGAAATCTCAAAATGATCCTATTGAACTGAGAAAGACAAATGCAAGTGAACCTTCATTTCTTGATGCCATGGATGAACCGTAATCATCTAAGAAGAATAAAATGCATTTTGATGAGATCTTCAAGGAAGTGAAGGTAAATATCCCATTTCTTAACTCCATCAAGAATATTCCAACTTACGTTAAATTTCTCAAGGATATGTGCACCTTCAAGAGAGAGACATTAGGAAGTATTCCAAACAAAGTGAAGTATATGGAGTAATTTAGCTCCATCTTACAACATTTCCTTACTCTAAATAAGGAACACCCTGGAGCCCCACTCAACACATGCCACATTGATGGCCACATTTTTGAGTCTTTTCTAGATTTGCGATATAATGTAAACCTAATGCCATATGGTGTCTATTTTAACCTAGGTTTAGGTAAGTTGAAGTCAACCAATTGTATTCTTTATTTGGATAATTGATCCATGGAGGTAGCAAGGGTGGGGAAATATGATCTGTTAGTGCTGCTTGATAGGGAAAAACAAAAATGATCTGGTGACATGGCGTCAAAGGAATAGAAAATTTCCATCATCTTGGCATAACCATTATTGGTAAATGATGCTGACGTATGTATATGCACTAGCTCAATATGTGGTTGATCCTGAATATCTTCAGACCTCACCACCACATATGACAAGGTTGATGATGAGCACTTGGACGACTCACATGAACAATGGGATGAGGAACAATCTTTGAATTCCAATTTGAAGGAAGGTTCACAACATTTTTGAATGGTTGGTTAAAAGAAGGAAAAACATGTTTGTGCGAAGGCGTAAAACTTAGTGCTAATGGGAGGAAACCCACCGAATTTGCAAGATTTTGACCCTCTATCTTGCATTTTGGTTGTACTTTTCATTTTATGCATTGCATAAAAACATACATAATATTTATCTTGATATATTTATTTATTTTTGTTTTGTAGATAGAACAGAAACTAAGATAAATGAATGATCTTCAAGGTGGCATATTGACTAGAGACTCAAAAATTGAAAATTGAGCTTGTTTTTGAATAATTGAATAGAAAAGTTTAAAAAAATCCAAAATGAATGTACTTCAATAGAATGGCTTGATCAACATTTGGACTTGTTCATATGTATTTGAGATGAAAATACAATGTGAATGATCATTACACCCAGATTGTTCATCTGGCCTCCTGGATAGAATGGGTACTGTGGGATTGAAATACCATTATATTTAGAACGGTCATGGTACTTATTACCAAATATTAGTAAATTCAAGGTAAGAGGAGGTCTTGAGAATGGTTGTTCCACCTAGAAAGATTATGGTATATCTATGAAAGCACAACTTTTCCAACCAGAATGGCCATGATGACCTTGATCTAGAGAAACCATGGTACTTTTAGAACGACCATTGCAAGAAGGGATGATTTACAATGAAAAAGAAGGAAAGGAGAGAACTCTACCATGGTTGTTCTACCCAGATTGGCTATAGTTCCTTGACCCAAAAACAACCATTCTTCTTAGAACATTCATTGTGGTCTGTGACACAAGACTTAATTGATATAGTTTGAGGAGGATCATTATAACGCTCCTCATTCAAACAATAAAAGCACATATGTTCCAGGCATTTGCATCTAGATATAATATACATATAGGATTTTTTTTGGGTGAACTATACATATAGGAATTTTGATTCTAAAATTTCCTATAAATTTTAGTCCATCTATTATATAATTTATTATATGTATGGCATTTACCTATTTATATATAATATTATTAAGAAACAAAACATTTTTAATTTAATGTGTTTCAATAGTTACAATTTTATTTCCTAAAATTTATTTGGTACATAAGAAATTGCATACAAATTTACTAGTGAATGTTGTATTTTAATCCTTTGGGACTTTAGATTATACTTTTTAACCCCATATTAGCCCCACCATTCCATAGTATATTCATGTTCTTTTAATTCTTCTTTGAGTTGGTTCGATCAGGATGAGGGATCTATGAACCCATTATATCCTCTTAAAAAGATTCCTCGAACTCCTTTTCTCCTCCTTTGTTAACCTTTTAGTGCCACCTACATAGTTTATTTCAATGAGGAAATGTTCATTAACTTCATCTCCTTACTATAATCTCACTATAGAGGTCCTTTAGATATTGATACCTACTCCATTCTTGCACAATACTCTATTGTTTGTTCATGGCCACAATGGATAGTGGTGGTAGCTACTGGGATGCTTATGTAGAGGTGCTTGATGCATCTACCTCTACTCATTTTCCCTCTACACAATCCCATAATCACTACTTCCTTGTCCAAAGTGTCTTTATCTCCTTATACAACTAGAAAGACCCCTCAAGATTCCCCAATCTTTTACCTTAAAATCACGGTCCAACCTGGAGTTATTTACATTTGGAAGTATGTGGGAGTCCTTAAATTATTTCCTACATCAAAGAGGGTGAAGGATGCTTTTCATATCAGCAAGAATGTTCTAGGTTCCTATTCAAAGAGTGAAGCCTTGCCATCCATCCTCCCTACTTGGCTTTTTTGTGTAGTGGGGCCTCCATGGAACCATGAGGTACATGAAGACCTATTAATCTTTCATTCATTCTATAATTGGACTGAATGTGCATGTATATGAACCAATTTGGCACAAGTCTTTTATTGGTCTAGTCCAACTACAAAAATTACCCTAATAAAAAAATTAGATTTCGTAATTATCAATTTTATTTGTGCAAACTATAGATTTAAAAGGTACAGAAATTTAGATACGAATCATCTAAAAATCATAACTACCCCAATGTTTTTTAAAAATGTCATAGAATAAAAAAAATTCTCTAAGATAACATAGTTTTACTGAGGTTAAAGTATTTGTATTTTCTAAGTCTACTTCTATATTCAAATAAACTCCATGTATTAGTAAACTTCATTGATAAGTATATTGAACATACATTTTTTTGCAATCTCATCATCCTATACTTGTAATAAGTGATAGTTTAAGGATTAAATAGTATCGATTGTGTATATATAATAAGAAAATCTAATAGTTGGTCACATTACAAAATATGTTTATATTATACATGTAACATCCAAGCCAACTTCCTAGTGATCTAGTAGAGTTTCAATAATGATTATTGGTTATGCATACCATCAATGGTCTTAACTATGCACTTTATCCTCACTCACACGCAAGTCACAATCAACTTCATCCTGACAAATCACCCTTACTAGTACCACTCTGGGTTGAGCACGCTTAATCATGGAGTTCTTAGTGAAGGACCCCAGAAAAGGTGGTGTACCTTGGTAACATGGGTAGTTCAATCATTCCTTTCAGGATCATTTTATCTGAGTCCTCAAATCCTAGAATTCAACACCTTGACCATGTATGTGACATCAAATTGAAAGCTTCGCATCAGCGAGAATCCCAATTTAGACTCACAAACTTGACCAAGAAAAAGAAAATCAAGGGAGTCAGAGGAAACCATAGTAGAAGATGCACATGAACAAAAACAAAACATAACCACAAGCTCACCATTCAACATATAATTATAAATGAATTATTACAACATTTGATATCACATATTGATCTATAAACTTTTAGATATGCACATAGTGTAGGGAAATATGGCATCAGAGTAGGAAGCGGAAATAAAAAATTTACTACCATAGTCCCCATGAAACTAGTAGATCACGTCAACAAGTATACAATGGAAAGGATGGTTTCAAGGATATACCTAGTCCTAGAGAAAGTCCATAAACAATCTCCTCATCTTTGTAGTCATGCACCTATCTTCTAGTTTCACTGGGACAACGTATGCAGCAGCTCTTTGTCTCACCATAGATAAAAGATTGATGTTGTCCACCTAGATAAAGGAAACGACCTCCTCGTCTGTATGGAATTCCACACAAAATTCCTAGAACTCATGTCATTCTGCTAGAATGGACATGAAGGAGTTGTCCCTTTCATTGGTGTACTAGTCACCAACTAGCTCTCCCATGATTGTTCTCCCTTTCTATCTCTCCCTTTCCCAGGTAGGACTTGCTCGGGCTCTAAGTTACCACAACCAGAAAATAAAAAAAATTCATAAACAACTGAGTTGCGTCTCAAAGAAACCCCCACTGTCCCTCTATTTACAGGAGGGGTTAGGGTCAGGGTTCCCAATTTGTGTGGGAGTGGAAGGAACTAGAATTCATGAATTTTTGCAAGCTGGATGGGAGAAATGGTCAGTTCACTAGTGAACTGATCAGTTGGAATGTGAGCTGATGGCTCACCCAGTGAAACAATCATTTAAATGTGTGCCTCAATCACAACTATATAAGCAATTCTAATCCAATTAATGCATGACATGATGTCAGCACTAATCCTTGATGCAATCGAATTGCACATCATAATCAAACTATTCATCTACTAAACCAGTCATCTCATGACCATGAGTCATTCACTTCACTTAGTGAATCAGTCGATTTGTGCCTAGTTCATCTAGAATTCAGAAAATGTAATATCCAATCAACCTGCCATTCCGAACAATCATTTCATAACATGAACAAATCAGTTGGGAGTTTAGTAAATTGATTTGTTGCTTGAATCAAATACCTAAACTCATTAGCAATGAATTCAATTATCATTCATGATCAAAACTCTCCTTCTAGGTGTATCCTATGTGTATGACCCTATAGGTCCCATATTACGTTGGCAGTGAATGTCCATAACCAATTATGAAATCACAAGATCAGAGTGGTGCCTAGTCACACATCATTGCTACCCAAGTAAATAGAAGGTTGGAGAACATCTTCAACCTATAATATTTTTTTTATGTTGCAATGTTTGTATAGTTCCTTTGTCGATGTCCAAATTGAACTTGAGGCATGGAGTAGTCATCCTCTTCTACATTCAATCCTTGTTCCTTGCTATAGTAGATTGTTTGAAATATATGTAATCTCAATATCACATATTGATTCACATGTGCATGTCCATGAATTTCTCAATCTCACTAATCAAGTGGCCAGGATATCATATTCTAGTATGAGGGGAAAATCCCATCTACATCATTCACAATCATCCCCATGTGTCACAGTGTACTCAATCATCACCTTTATGGCAACTTTATTCAGGATCACAGTGGATGATGTCAAAGTATATCTAATGACATGTGATGAGTGTAGTGACTTCAGGTCTAAAAACCAAAATCACCACCAACACTATGAGAAATAACTATGACTACCATTGTCATGGTTTCCATGTGTCACTCTCATTGTGGGTCTGTCTGATACATTGTTCTCTAACAAGTATCTATGTGCTTGGTTTGATATAACATATCATGACTAATGTAATTCTATCATCAACTAAGACACACTCTAGTCCTATGTGTTATTGTTGTCTATCACCCTTCCACAATAACATCCAACTAGGGACATAATGGGAATTTATATACTCTTAACATCCATGTGATCTCATTGTTCAAGTCACATACATGAAGACATACATCATTGAGTAATGTCATTCTCTAGACATTTATTATGTTACTTCATTATCTCATAACCGAATAAAATTGAATAAATTAAAAGCATTATTTTATTATTAATCAAATCACTTACAAGTTATGCCATTATAATCATCATATGATTGGCTCACTCATACATACCAACAGACTCCCACTTGCACTTAGAACTAATCACTCATGAATTTTAATCCAAGTGATCTAACATGACCATCATGCCTCTATTGTAAAAGTGCTTTAGTCAAGGGGTCAGCAACATTGCTCTCGGTTGGTACTATGTAAATCTTCACATCTCCTCATTGTACGATCTCTGAAATGATATGGAAATGCCTTTGTATATGCTTGGAATGCTGATGCAATCTGGATTTCCTAGCTTGTACAATAGATCCATTGTTGTCACAATATGGCTCAATTGTGTCGATGATTCTTGGAACAAACCCAAGTTCTATAATGAACTTCTTGATCCATACAACCTCCTTTGTTGCATTCTATGCAGTAATATCCTCATCCTCATTTGTAGAATCTATAACTATCTCTTTCTTGGAACTCTTCCATCTTACACCTCCATTGTTGTGGCAAATGAAAATCTTAATTCTGATCTTTAATCATCTTTGTCACTTTGGAAGCTTGCATTAGGGTAACCTTTTACCATCAACTCTTCCTCTTCTCCGTAGATAAGAAGTTGATCCTTAGTTCTTCTCAAGTACTTCAGGATATTCTTGATGGTTGTCTAGTGAGCATCACCTAGATATGACTGATATTTGCTTGTCATGCTCAAGGCATACGAGACATTGTGATAGGTACACAACATTGCATACATGATAAATCCAATTGTACATGCATATGGAATCTTACTCATGTGTTCCTTTCTTCACAGGAACTGAGAAATTGAGCTTTAGAGATGGTAACTCCATGACACATGAGCAAGTTTCCTCTCTTTGAGATCTCCATGTTGAACCTCTTCAACACTTTATCAATGTATGTGCTCAGACTTAGTCCAAGAATCCTTGTGAATCTATCTCTATACATCTTTATCCCCAAGATGTAGAAAGCTTCTCCCAAGTCTTTCATACAAAACTTATTTCCCAGCCATGTATTTACCTTTTGTAAAGTAGGGATGTCATTTCCCATCAGTAGTATGTCATCCACATACAATATGAGGAATACAATCATGCTCCCACTAACCTTCTTGTACACACAAGGTTTATCTTCATTTTAATTAAGACCAAACTCTTTGACTATCTCGTCAAAACAAAGATTCCAGCTCTGAGATGCTTGCTTCAACCCTTAGACTAACCTTTGCAGCTTACAAACTTTATTTTCATCCTTTGGATTTAATAAACCCTCAGGTTGTGTCATGTACATATCATCAAGAATATTCTCATTAAGGAATGTGATTTTAACATACATATGCCAAATCTCATAGTCATGATAAGCTGCAATTGCAAGCATGCTCCTGATGGACTTAACCATGGCCACTAGACAAAAGGTTTCATCATAGTCAATACCTTGAACTTGTATGAAACCCTTTGTAACCAATCTACCCTTATACATTTGTATTTTATCATTCATATCGATCTTGTTCTTGAATACCCACTTACACGTCCTATGTGTTTTACCCCTTTAGGTGGATCCATGAAGGTCCATACCTTATTGGTATACATGGATTCCATCTCAGATCTCATGACCTCAAGCCATATCTCAGACTCAAGATCCTTAGTATCTTCTAGATAGGTTTGTTAGCTCATCATCTATGACCAACTCACCGCCTTCCAGAGTGAGAAGATATCCAAATCTTTTAGGTTCAAAGCATTTCCTACTAGATCTACAAGGTCCCTGTGTTACTTGAGGAATTTGAGATTCCACAACACTTTGTGATTCTATTTGTTCCTCTTGTGCATCTATTAATTCAATTCTTTCTTATTGGTCTTGAACTTATTCAAGTTTCACTTTCCTCCCACTAATTCCTATGGAAATAAATTCCTTTTCTAGGAATAAAGCATCTCTGGCAAGAAACACTTTTCTTCCAGATAGGGAATAAAAGTAATATCCTCTAATCTCCTTAGGATATCCAACAAAATAACATTTATCAGACTTAGGGCAAAGCTTTTCAGAAAACATTTTCCTTGCATAAGCTTCACATCCCCAAATCCTCATAAAAGATATATTGAGATGTTTCCCAATCCATATCTCATATGGTGTCTTTTGAACAAATTTAGATGGTACTCAGTTTAGTGTAAATTTGGTAGTTTCAAGAGCATATCACCAGAAGGTAGTAGGAAGCTTAGCTAAACTCATCATTCATCACACCATATCTAGATATGTGTGATTCCTTCTTTCTTATACACCATTATGTTGTGGTGTTCCAGGTGGAGTTCATTGTGATAGGATACCATAGGCTTGCATAAGGTCCTCAAACTCTTGTCTTAAGTATGCTCCACCTAAATCAGAATGAAGTTCCTTAATACTTTTGCCAAGTTGGTTCTGTACTTCATTCATAAACTCCTTGAACTTTTCAAGAGTTTCTGATTTGTGTTTCATTAGGTAAACATACTCGTACCTATTAAAGTCATCAGTAAAGGTAATGAAGTACTCATACCCACCTCTACCAGTTGTATGAGTCCTAATAGATCACTATCCCTCTCAATGTTGCCAATGAAAGGAGTCTTGGTCATCTTTCCCAACAAACAAGATTTGCATGTCTCTGTTGATTCAAAATCAAAAGAGTCCAGATAGCCATCTTTATGGAGTCTAAATATGTGATCTCATTTATGTGCCTTAGAAAACAATGTGAAAGGTATGTTCTATTTGAGTTGTTGAGTTTTACTCTTTTGATATTTAATTTATAAAGATTTGTCTTTAACTCTAGCAAATAAAGACCATAAGACATTGGGGCTTTGCCATAAAATATCTGATCTTTAGAAATAGAACATTTACCATTCTTAATATGAAATTCATATGCATCATTGTCTATACAAGATATAAAAGTGATGTTTCTATTTATAGCAATTAGATAATAGTAGTTCAGTAACTCTATTACAAGCCTTGTGGGTAGAGCTAACATATAAATTCCATATATAGTGGTAGCAACTCTTGCTCCATTTGCAACTCGTTATTCGACCTCACCATTTTGGAAAGGCCTACTTTTCATATCTTGCATATTTGAGCATATGTGAGATCCACATCTAATATATAGTACCCAAGATGAAGAAGTAGATAGATAACATATATAGAGGAGGTGGAGATCACCATCCCCATCTTCTTCTTCCTGAATTCCTTCAAGTACAAAGGATAGATTCCTCTTGTACTTTTCTTTCTCCTCATCTTGAGTGCTGAAGCTTTGGATTTGGTCTTAGCCTTAGAACTCTTCATGGCCTTGCTTTCATCCTTGGACTCCTCTGTTGATACCATCATGGATTTTTCCTTATACTTTCATGCTTTAGAAATTATTAGCATGCCAAGCAAGTCTAACAGCTGTCTCGCCATTTTATTCAAGCAGTAACTCTTAATGAAGTGGCTATATGATTCAACAATGGTTTTAAAATCATATTTGTGGCCAAATTTTGGATCAAAGAAAATCCCAAAATTCTTTAATATGTTCCACATGTCCAATCATATTGAGTACATGGGTCTCTATTGAGTCTCCCTCTGTCATCTTACACTCAAAGAGTGTCTTTGAGACATTGTATCTTTCTTGCTTTGTGAGGTTATGGTTCACATTCCTAAGATGTGTTACCATCTCAAGAATCCCCATGTCTTCGTATTGCTCATGTAACTCATAGTTAAATGCATCTTTGCATAAGGTGCTTTGTGTCAAAGGCATCATTGGCATGCTTTCAGTAAACATCCACTTCAACCCTAGGCACATCAAGATTAGGCAATTCTAGCACTGGTGTTTCTATGACATAGAGCTTGCACTCTGCATTGAGAACCCTTCTCAAAGTCCAGAATCAGTTGTGAAAATTTGTCCTATCAAGTTTGTCCTTCCTAAGGAACGATCGCAACAATGATTTGATTATCATTTGATTCTACAATAGAAAATATTTCATTTTGTCAAATCACTTTTGATTTGACTTGAAAAATATTTGATGATATTTAATTATACTTTTAATTAATTATTAGCCCCACTATTTTATTCAAATTGATAACCCTCTATATAAATTTGGAAGATTGTAGCGTACAACCTTCTAGTGAGCCAAGATCCAAAATAATTCAACTATTACCCAACTAATGTCAGTGTTTATGGTCAATTATTATGCTAGGAAACTTTTGCCAATTACATCATATACAACTCTTGGATAGATGATATGTGAAACTCCTTTACATATTCATCTACACAATTCTGGTACTTAATCTCATTAGTGGCACTAGTTAATCCTGATCCAAAAGCTAACATGATAGCTTTGCACCCCATTTGGGCAGAACCTACATATCTACCATCACACTTCCACAAGATGGACGGCGTACCACACTTGAGTGTAACCTAAGCTTGGTCGATCAAGCTTTTCATGTGTGTTGCTTATGGAAAGAACCCAAGAGTTAATATCAAATATGAAGGATTTTGTATATTAATACATATACTTTATCCAATCACCACATATATAGTATGTATCATATACATGATATATCCCACAATAAAAACAAGCAATAAACAAAAAGTGATGGCTATATCTATTTGAATACAATTCCTTGGAGCCACAAGGAATTACTACAACCTAGGGTCTACATATCATGTAGAAACTTATTGTTGATGAAGATTTGTGCTTGTGATTCTGGGTTGATTGGTTCAACCCTTAAACCGATCGGCTTACCTCTTGGTCGGTCGGTTGACCGTCTCATCGGTCGTCCGGTCTTCAGTCCACCATCTTTTAGGTCCTCTAGTAGATCAATTCAGCTCATCCTCCTTGGTCCTCCATCTCGTCAGCTTGCTTTGAGATGATCGGTTGGCCTAGTCAAAGTATCTTCTTCTTTGTCATAATAAGAAAATAAACTATCCTACTATTACATGATTATGGATAAACCTTGAGTTACATTTGAGGGGAGCAAGGGAAGGAGAGAATATTACTTATACATTTGCAAGATAAGATAGAGACTTTGTATGCAAACTGAGATAGAACAAGAAATAAACAACACAAACTGTTGGGTTTTAGGGGAGGCATATAAGGCAACGGAAACAAAAATTTTCCTCCCCAAACCCAGAACAAGGAAATGCGTCAATGTCTATACAATAGGAAAGGATGGTTTGTGGAATCATACCTTGTCCCGAGGCTTGCTCGGAGACAATACCTCACGCCTTGCGCGGTCTTCACCTCTGGTCTTGGACGGTGTCTGTGCAGCTCCTGGTCGCACCGAGACTGACGACTCCTGTTCTCACCGTGACTGTCGGGATTTACAGTTTTCCTCCGAGTGGTAGAAACCTCCCGCCTCTGAAGTAGTCCACACGGACCACCTGGAACTCCAATCTCCTTGTCCCACAAGGAATTGGAAGGATTCGCACCCTCCTATCAGCGTACTAGTCACCAACACACTCTCCCGCTGCTAGTTGCAACTGCAGTTGTCTTTCCCTTACTGTGCCTCCCTTATCGGGTAGCACTTGCTTGGGATCTCTCGGTTACCAAAACCAGAGAGAACAAAAACTTTGCAGAGCAATTGGTTGCACTGAGTTGTCCTTTGAGAAACCCCCAATACCCCTATATATAGGAGGGTCATGGGATAGGGTTCTCTATCCCGGGCAATGCGGGACTAAAAGCAGGAGTAGAAGGGTTCGAGATTTTCCACAAAAAACAACCAACTCGCAACTTGAACCGATCGTTTCACAACTGAAACGGTCAGTTGGGGACCTGAACTGGTCGGTTGACACCTCAACCGATCGGTTGGGACCCATGAACCGGTCGGTTCGTGGTCCTGACCAGTTCCCGATTGACTTTCCTTCTTTTGTTTCTAATTGGTATCGAATACCAATCCTATTTCCCAATCAAATTGGGTAAGTGTAACGAAAGGAAAATTCTCACCAATCCTACTTTCCCAACTTGCTCGGTTGCACCAGTTGAATTGATCGTTTCAACAATTGAAGCAATCATTTCACCCTGACCATGAGCCGATCGATTCAACACTTGAGCCGACCGGTTCACCAAGCTCAGTCGATCGATTCATCACATGAGCCAATCGGTTGGGAGTGCAGATTGTGCAGAATCAGTCAATTGCGATTTCAATCAATCCGATACTCCAATCAATGTGTCCAACACCTTGAACATTATGAAATTGAGCTATCAATTGATTGAGTGTTTAATTGAACTACTAAACTCCTTTAGTAATCAATCTAAACATTGTTTGTGGACAAAAGTCCTCTTCCAGGTTAAATCCTATGTGTGTGACCCTGCAGGTCCATTTCACGTTGGCAGTGAAAGTCCATAACACTTATGACTTCACAAGCAAAGAGCGGTGCCTAGTCACACATCAGTGCTACCCAAGTGAAAGTAGAAAGTTGGAGAACATCTTTCAATCCTACAATCCGTGAATGGTGTTACAGAGAATGTATAATTCCTTTATCACTGATATCCCGAATGAACTCGAAGCATGGAACAGTCATCCTGTCAACGTTCATTCACTTTCTTGATCTCAGAGTAGATTGGAAGAGATATGTATGACATCAATATCACATACTGATTCACACATGCGTGTGCACGCCTATTTCAATCCTACTCATCAAGTGGCCTTGGATATCAAACTCCCTCAGGAGGGACAAATCCCATATCTATCACTCACCCCTCAAAAGCCCCATGTGTCAAAGCCACCCAATCATCACCTTTATAACAACCCATGTTTCAGGACTGTGTTTGATGATGTCAAAGTGTGCCCAACGACATGTGTTGAGTGTAGTGATTTCAGGTCAAAGAATCACACTCACCACCATTACTGTGATACTGACTGTGACTACCATGTCATGGTTCCATGTGTCAAACTCACGGTGGGTTTGTCCGATACACTTGTTCTCTAACAAGTACCTATGTGTTTGGTTTGATATCTCTATATCATGACTAAGGAGATTTTGTCATCAACCAACACCACAATCTAGTCTTGTGTGTCATTTCTATCTATCTACCTTCCACAATGACATCTGACTAGGGACATAACAAGAATGTACAAACTCTTAGCATCTGTATGATCTCATCGTTAAGGTCCTGAACCTGAAGGCATACGTCATTGAGTATTGTCATTCTCTAGACATTCAATTTGTTCTATCACTATCTCATATGACTGAACCAAAAAGAATTGGAAGCTTGCCTTTGATGTTTATCAAATCAATCTTAATGTATCCCACCAATCATCCCATGATTGGCTCTTAGGGCATACATACCAACACAAACACCATGCACAGATAATTAGGGTTATTGCCATAATCAAGCAAAACATTCACCATCTAAACTCGCTTTTAGGACTAAGCGCATAAATTATATATATATATATATATATATATATATATATATATATATATATATATATATTAGCTTGTGTGTTATGTGTGGTATTTGATCAAACCTTTATATATTTTTTTGGTAACCCAGGAGACCTGTAAGGCTTTCTCTGAGCCCAACCTGGGGAGCTCAGCCCCATCCCGTAAGTATCATAGCCCATTAAGTCACATAGAGGTCGGCTGTTCTACTGGAGAAACAATTCTGAATAGCACCACTAAGGGGATTCAAACCCGGGACCCTTCGTGAGGCCCCCCATGCTGTGACTACCTGAGCTACAGCTTGCTGATGATCAAACCTTTATATTTTCATCATATGTAGTAAATAAATGATAAAACCAAAAATCTGATCATATTGATAATCCCAAAATATAGTAGATTGATGTGGCTCTATTACCACTTTAGGGAAATATGGCATCAGAGTAGGCAGCGAAAACAAAAAAATTACTACCATATTCACCATTAAACCAATGATCGCGTCAACAACTATATAATGGAAAGGATGTTTTTGAGGATATACCTGGCCCTAGAGAAATTCCAGTGACAATCTCTTCATTGTTGTAGTCATGCACCTATCTTCTAGTTGCACTGGGATAGTATCTACAGTAGTTCATGCCCTCACCACAAACAGCAGACTGACGTTGTCCTCCTAGCTGTAGGAAACAACCTCCTCACCTCTATGGAAGTCCACACAGACCTCCTAGAACTCATGTCATCCTGTTAGAAAGGACAAGAAGGAGTTGTCCCTCTTATTGGTGAACTAGTCACCAACTTGCTCTCCCACAATTGTTCTCCCTTGCTATCCCTTCCTTCAGTGGGTAGGATTTGTTCAGGTTCTCTATTGGTTATCACAACTAGAGAGTGCAACAATTGTCAGAAGCAATTGAGTTGTGTCTCTGAGAAGCCCCAGTACCCCTCTATTCATAGGAGGGGTTAGGGTCAGGGTTCCTAGTCTATGTGGGAGTGGAAGGAACCAAAATATCACAAATTTTCACACCTTGTGACAGACAAAATGGTCGGTTCACCAGTGAACCAATTGGTTGGCATATGAGTCGATCA
This sequence comes from Alisma plantago-aquatica, assembly GCA_963693085.1. NCBI lineage: Eukaryota > Viridiplantae > Streptophyta > Magnoliopsida > Alismatales > Alismataceae > Alisma > Alisma plantago-aquatica. Next base: position 312,126,143 of record OY856413.1, on the reverse strand, counting down.
GTTCACCTAGTGATCGGTCATTAAACATGTTTCCCAATCACAATTGTATTAGCAATTCTAATCCAATTGATGCACAAAATAATGTCAGCACTAATCCTGGATGCAATCAAATTGCACATCTGTTAAACCCGTCGTCTCACAACCATGAGCCAACTAGTTCACTCAGTGAACTGGTTGGTTCGTGCCTAGTTCATCCATAATTCATCCAATGAAATATCTAATCATCCTGACACTCCAACCAGTCATTTCATCACATGAACCAATCGATTGGGAGTTCAGTCAGTTGATTTGCTACTTGAATCAAATACATGAACACTTTAGCAATCAATTCAATTATCATTCACGATCAAAACTCATCTCCTAAGTATATCCTATGTGTGTGACCCTACAGGTCCCATATTATGTGGCAGTGAATGTCCATAACTAATTATGACATCATAAACAAGAGCGATGCCTAGTCACACATCATTGCTACCCAAGTAGATAGAAAGTCAGAAAATAACTTCAACATACAATCTATGTTTGGAGTTGTAGAGTTTGAATAGTTCCTTTGTCACTGATGTCTGGATTGAACTTGAGGCATGGAGTAGTCATCCTCTTCTACATTCAATCTTTATTCCTTACTATAGAAGACTGTTTGAAATATATGTAATCTCAATATCACATATTGATTCACATGTGCATGGCCATGCATTTCTCAGTCTCACTAATAAAGTGGCCAGGATATCATATTCCGGTATGAGGGACAAATCCCATCTACATCATTCACAATCATCCCCATGTGTGACAGCATACCCAATCATCACCTTTATGGCAACCTTATTTAGGATCATGGTGGATGATGTAAAAGTATACATAACGACATGTGATGAGTGTAGTGACTTCAGGTCTAATAACCACAATCACCACCAACACTATGAGAACTAACTATGACTACCATTGTCATGGTTTCCATGTGTCACCCTCATTGTGGGTCTATCTGATACACTATTCTCTAACAAGTATCTATGTAGTTGGTTTGATATCACATATCATGATTGATGAGATTTTGTCATCAACCAACACAAACTCTAGTCTTATGCATTATTGTTGTCTATCACCCTTCTAGAATAACATCTAACTAGGGACATATTGGGAACGTATATAATCTCAACATCTGTATGATCACATTGTTCAAGACACGTACATGAAGAAATACATCGTAGAGTGATATCATTCTTTAGACATTTATTTTATTTCTTCATTATCTCATAACTGATAATAAAATATAATAAATTAGAATCATGCCTTTATTTTTAATCAAATAATTAACATGTTATGCCATTACAATCATCATATGATTGGCTCTCTGGGTATACATATCGACACATACTACATTCTAAAACATGATCTGCTAGACAAGATGTCTACCTATTTTTTGGCTCACCACATAACTCTCAATTATCTGGGTTCTTCAAAATCATAAGTTCACATCACCTAAATAAGATATTACAGGTGGTACACATAGGCACAATATACTAAAATATTGTATTGAGTATGCCTATGTGTCTTTTTATATACCTCTTTCATACTATGACTTGGAAAAAACATAAAATTAATACTTGGCAGTAATATAAGATATTACAAAAGCATACTTGAACAAAGAATGTTTATTAACAAAAGAGAACACATATTTTAGGCACATTTTCCATTATAACATCCATGTATTTACCACTTGATAGTTGAATGCATTGAGACCTTTATGATCTACTACCAAAGAGTTGGATCATTACCAAATGTGATCTACTACCAAAGAGTTGGATCACTTTCAAGTACTTTATTACCAAATATTTGAAGTACTTTACTTTCCAGAACTTCACTACTAAAGAGTTGAAGTGCTTAGATATAGCGGAACAAATATATTATGTTTGATGTGTTCAAGACTATATATATACTGAAAATCAATAAAGGTATCATACAAGAACAATTATTTCATCCAATATCATATACCAATTGTTTGTACACACATAATACGATTGTACTAAATAGTATGCCAAGTAAGAGGTAAAGCTTACATTCAACTGAGATATCCTAATCATCATATATCCCGAGTCAACTATATCTTTGGTCAAGCCTGATTAAGTTAAGGTGATATATGCCATTATGTTTTCGTCATTAACCCTAGTCGTGAATCATTTTAGGGTTTAAACTTAGCATGTTGAAGTATCTCCATCATTGGATATTCTCATTTTTACTGGGATTCTTGTCTTGGAATTATCTCATTGATCTCAAGGTCTATATTATGGTTCATAACTGAGAATCATGTTTCATAGTATCATGTGAACATCTTATTCTTAGGTTACATTCATTAGTCATATTAGGGTTACAATCCATGTATCAAGAGTCTTCACCACATAATCATAAATTATGTGCATAATATAGATATCTTGGTTTCACATCATGTCCCATATATTGTTATTAACATAATCTTGAATTTCCAATATATTATTGAGAATAAACATATTACCAACATTTTACTTAGGGTTATTATTCCTAGTTATCCATATGAAACATATTTCATGATTTTAAGTCCAATTATCATCCTAACATTATATGGATTATATATCACATATTAGAGTTGCTAATACATTTTCACAATTTTAGGTCAATATTGATATTTATTACTCATGAATCAAGTGAAAATATACATAACATGATACCAATGTTATTGATGCATGAAAATATTGAAATTATGGTCCCATGTTGTTTTGCTCATTTTTCTAAGAATTTGAGTAGTTTATTCATATTTTTCTGATTTACGAGCCATTTACAATGAATTATATAAGATTTATAGATTTATGAGATTGTCATGTGTCCCTGAAGAGTCCTGGCTCCTGCTTTGGCCAACCATTTCTGGGGCCTAAACTTGGTCTTCCTTACTTTCCCTTTTCTCACTTTTTTTACTCTTCCTCTCTCCTCATGTAACACAGACTCTGTCTTGACACTGAGTCTGTGAACTTCCATCGTGTCCTTCCCTTCGGTATGTGATCGGTCGCCAAGTTTGTCCTCCTCATCCCCACATTAAGATTTGAAACCATCTTTGAGGAATCATGTTGTTATAGTGCGTTGTGGCAGAGGTATTGTTCCTATCATGGAGCTCCTTGCTGTCATTGTGGCAGGACTGTCGGAGAGAAAATCACAGCAAGTTAGGGCCTCCTCTTCACTAATCCCACTACCGACAGGAACTACAGCCTCCACCTCATCTGCATATGATGTCAACATAAATTCCACTATACACCTAAGACTTGGAGAAGCAATAGTTGTAGATCATTTCCTGTCACAGGGGCCCCTACTGGCCGTCTCACCGTCGTCGGGGTGTTGTTGTGGGTAAGCAAAAAGGACAGAATGCCTCCTCTGGTCTCTGTCAGCATTTGAAGCTTCCAATAGTTTCTCAAAACCTCATTGAACTCCTACACCTCCTCTTTTACATTTTATCTCACCCTCGACCCTATTAATGAGTATGGATGAACATGAGGAACATGAGTATGAATCTCCTTTCTTCACCATAAAATGACTCAAGTAATAGGCCATGAAACTACTTACAACAAGGGGAACACAACTGCTCTGCCAGTCCCACCAATAATTTTTTCCCTCAAAATGTAAGTGAAAATCTACTCCTTCACTTCATATACATCTTAAAAGAAAAATTGTCCTCAAAATTAAGCCATTCTGTCATATCTACATATATCACCAGTCAAGATTAGATCACATTCTTACATATATTATATCATGGTAGTGCTAAACAAACTTATATGAGTGGCTTGTTAAACATATATCAAAACTTTATCTAGTCCAATTGAGGTTTTCCTAACCCTCATCCTGAGGGAAGTGATGTGCTTAGTCTATCTAATAAGATTCATCTTTATGAGTGTCTCATAAGCAAAAACTTTATCTTCCCTCTTTGGTCTAGGGATTTTGAGTCTACCTCATTGACACCAATTGATATCTTTACTAGATCAGGAGACATATGTACAAACCAAAACATGATATGACATACTATTCATAGGTTCTCTACCCATGACATACAATTTCTCAACTCTCTCTTATATACGCAGTTAGAGTCCTACATAGGGAACCACCTAACCCAACATGAGGCTTCACAACATACTAACATAGTTACCTCATCTAGGGTCTTGGGACTCTCTCCCTAACCTAGATGGTAGGTGCTCATATTCATGTTCACATATACATATATAATAGCCTCTCTCTGTCTCTAGTGTTTGGTCCTCCCAAGGACATCTGGGTTTCCAAAAAGACTATAGAAATCATGCATAAAGCAACTCAACTCATTCACATAGGAGTAGTATAATTTATGATGTATTATATCACATATTTCTCATAGTTCACATATCTTGGAGTTTAGGTTCTCTAACCTTCTCCATCTGGGTCTCACTCTCTCTAGAGTTAACCCTACAACTGGTCCTAACACTAGAAGTCATCCTTTTTAAAAGAGATTGAGGCACTTATTGATTAACATCTTATCTTAACTTATCTTATTTATCTAAAAAAGAATGCATATTTGCATCATCCAAAGTTATCTCAAATTGGTAAGACTGAACTTAGGTTCTCAAAGATAAACATATATCATCATAAACCATCTTATTTCATCTATATAAGACTTAGATCATCATTTAATCTCATTTCATCTATCATATATTCTAACAAGGCTCTAGACATATATTCTAGGAATACTCTCTCTTCTAGGTTGATGTCACCCACTTTCACTTAGGTTTCATGATCAATTCCTACTTATACATATCTGGGGACACATTTTTGTGTTTACTTACATATATAATAAATATTATATAGGTTTTCTCTGATAAACAAGCGCCAAAGAAAACTGTCAAGACTCGAGCTGATTAACAACAAAACTAAATCAGCAAATTGAGCGTCCCACACAAGTAGAGCCTAGTGCCATGTCACCTAGTGAAAATGGTGAGAACAAAGTATAGAATAGTGTAGCTACCTAGAACGTAGATGCATCAATTTCCAAGGATATCTCTTCCCATGATTCCTATCATCTCAAAATATTATAGTGCCCCATACCACCACATTATAAAGGATAATAGACATATCAAGACCTTCAATACAACAAGCGCTAGTCTATACCTAGTTCTCTGACATCTAGGTTCTAACCTAGAGGCTAATTCATATCTTGTCACTATAAGATGGGTAATCAAACCTTAAATATTATTAAGTTCAAGGTTCTTTATTTTTTAATGAGTTGCATAATGAGAAAATTCAAGGCTTTGCTATTATCATGCTTTGATACCCCTTCTGATGTCTATAGATTTTCAACACATTGACCACACATGTGACATCCAATGGAAACCCTCACCTCAATGAGAATCCAAATTCAAACTCACGCACTAAACCAAGAAGAAGAAAATCAAGGGAGTCAGAGGAAACCATAGTAGCATGTGCACATGAACAAAAACAAAACATAACCACAAGCCCACCATTCAACATATAATTATAAAATAAATTATTGCAATATTTGATATTGCATATTGAATGGTAAACTTTTACATATGACATACTACACTCTAAAATAGGATCTTCTATACAATAGGTCCAATGTATATCAGCTCGCCACACAACTCTTAACTATCTGGGTTCTTCAAGATCATAAGTCCACATCATATAAATAAGAGATTACAAGTGGTACACATTAGTGCAATATACTAAAATATTGTGTTAATTATGCCTATGTGTCTTTTTATATATCTATTATATACTATGACTTGGCAATAAGACAAAGCTAATACTTAGTAGTAATAAAAGATATAATAAAAGCATACTTGAACAAAGAATGTTTATTAACAAAAGAGAACACATAATTTAGGCACATTTTCCATTATTACTACTTGAGAGTTGAATGCAATAAAGCCTTTATGATCTACTAGCAAAGATTTGATCATTATAAAATGTGATCTACTACCAAAGAGTTGGATCACTTTCAAGTACTTTACTACCAAAGAGTTGAAGTACTTTACTTTCTATCACTTTAGCACCAAAGAGTTGAAGTGCTTAGATATAATGGAACAAATATAATGTTTGATGTGTTCAAGACTATATATACAAAAATCAAGAAAGGTAGCATACAAGAACAATTATTTCATCCAATATCATATGTCAAGTGTCTGTACGCACATATTACAACCATACCAAATGGTAGACCAAGTGAGAGGTAAAGAGTACCTTCAAAATCATCACATATCTTGAGCTCCTTGGTCAAACCTAATTAAGACAAGGTGATACATGCCATCAGGTTCTCATCATTAATCCTAGTTGTGATTCATTTTAGGGTTTAAACTTAGCATGTCAGGGTATCTCCATCATTGGATATTCTCACTTTTACTGGCATTCTTGTCTTGGAATTTTATCATTTATGTCATGTTCTACATTATGGTTCATAACTGAGAATCATGTTTCACAATATCATGTGAACATCTTAATCTTAGGTTGCATTCATTATTCATATTAGGGTTACAAATCCATGTACCAAGAGTCTTCACCACATAATCAGGAATTATGTGCATAATTTGGATATCTTGGTTTCACATCATATCCCATATATTGTTATTAATGTATTCTGGTGTTTCAAAAATTTATTGAGAATAAACATATTCATAGTGTTTTACTTAGGTTTATTAGTCCTAGTCAGACATATGAGACATATTGCATAATTTTAAGTCCAGTTATCATCATCCCCGACATTATATTGATTATATATCACATATTTGGAGTTATTGATACATTTTCAAGTATTAGGTTATTATTTGATATTTATCACTAAAAAAGTATAATATATCTTACATGACATCATTGTGATCGAAGAATTGAAATATTGATATTATGGTCCCATGTTGTTCAGGTCATTTTTCTAAGAATTTTGGTAGTTTAGTCATATTTTTCTAATTTTTGATCTATTTACTATGAATTATCTAATATATGTAGATTTATGAGACTACCATGTGTCCTTGAAGGGTCATGGATCTTACTTAGGCCAGTTGGTTCTAGGGCTTGAACTTGATCCTCCTTACTTGCCCTTTTTTATGTTTTTAGCTCTACGTCTCTCTTCACGTAACACAGATTGTCTTGATGCTCTGTCCATGAACAATAATCATGTTCTCCCCTCTGGAATTTGATTGGTTGCCAAGTCTTTCCTCCTTGTCGCCATGTCCACATTCAAAATCATCTTTAAGGAATTGTGTTTCTACAATGTGGAGTGGCATATGCATTATTCATGTCGCAGAGCTCCTTGTCGTGGTCATGGCAGGGACTATCGATGAGAAAATCCCAACAAGTTTGGGCCACCTGTTCACTGATCTCACTATTGCTAGCAGTTATAGTCTCCACATCATCTTCTTTTGACGCCGATATAACCTCCACTATACACCTAAGACTTGAAGTATCAATGATCGTAGATCATCTCCTACCACAGGGGAACTTAATGGCGAGCTCACCACCACCACGGTATCATTGTGGTAGAGCAAAAAATACAGAATGCCTCCTATGATCTTTATTAGTATTTGAACCTTCCAATAGCTTCTCAGAACCTCATTGAACTCCTAAACCTCCTCTTTTACTTTATGTCTCACCCTCTACCATGCTATTGTCAGTGGATAAATAGGAGTAATATGGGTATAAATCTCGTTTTCGTCTCCATGAAATGACCTAAATAATAGGTCAAGGAATTACTTACAACAAGGGGAACACCACTCCTGTGCTAGTCCCACCAAGAACCACTTCAAACTGAAACGTGTGATCATGGAAAATCTGCTCAACTAGCTCTACTACCTTGCTCTAACTGCAAGGTAAGAGTCAACTTAGAACCATCTGATACCATCATCCTAGGGTCATAAATAAACCACACACCCAATCTCTGGCTCACTCAATATTAGTTGTAACATACTGAATCTTAGGTTTATTTGCAATTTAACCCATTTTTAAGATTTTATTTCCTTCATGTCATTTTTGTCTTTTTTCCTAAATTTTCCTATCTTTTCTATCCTCTTTGTCCTCAATGTTGAAATCGATCAATACTTAATGATGTGAAGTATATTTACCCGCATTCATTAAAATGAATGTATTATTGCACAAATATCTTAACTAATGTGTTAGTTAGAGTCTAATAATGAAAAACGACCATTAATGAGAGATAAATAATATATTATATTAATTTAGAGATTTTATGGCTTTAGGGGAAAGAAATGAGAAAATAAGAAATTTTATATCAAAATCTATTAAGAAAGCTACCAAATATATTTATTGGGTACTTAGCATACAATCAAATACAAAATGTGTTCAAAAGGAAGAATTAATGTAAAGTTAGACTCTACACACTTTAACTAGCAAATCCATGGATTTTCAAGTCAATTGGAATTCATTTACCCTCCTAATTAATTAAGTGAATATGCAAACTCTAATATATATAAATGCTTAATGCATGTGAAAAAGGAAACCTCCTTGACTCCTAATTAAACTTCCCTTTAAATTTCTTAAAAATTAGATATTAATTGTTGTCCCAATTGAATTGGTATTGAAAACCATAATTGCCTTAGATTTTAATAATGGTATTTGACTAAACATTTAAGTATTTTTCTAAATGCACTCTTCCCTCAACATAACACAGCGTTGCATTATTTCCCATATACGAGTCGGACCATGCACCCATAATTCTGAAGGCGGATAGGAGGAGCAATAACAAAAAGAAAAAAGGACAATTCATGTTTGAACCTATGTGGGCGGGGGAGGACAGCTGTGAGGCGGTCATCAAGGAGGCATGGGAGGCAGAAGAAGGGTGTGAGCTTACAACAAAAATGATGAGATGTAAGGAGAGCTTAAAAGCTTGGGCATCTGAGAAGTTTGGGGAAAGGAGAAGGAAGGTTAAGGAGATTGAGAATGAGCTTAAAGGGATGCAGGCTCTCCCCCTAGATCAGAATAATCTTAATAGGGCGGAGGAAAAATCTAAAGAATTGCAATACTGGCTGCAGAAGAATGAGGAATATTGGGCTGCAAGGGCCAGAGTGAAGGAACTTAAAGAAGGGGACCGAAACACTGCGTATTTCCATCAAAAAGCTTCTAACAGGAGGAGGCGAAATATAATTGAATGCTTGGAAGATGATCAAGGGGTCATGAAAACACAGGAAGAGGACATTAAAACAATAATTGTAAAGCACTTTAATCAACTGTTCCAAACTTGCATTCCTACGGGCATTGAGGAAGCTATAAGGGGGCTGCGGGAGATGATAGATGGGGCACAAAGGGAGGAACTTGAGAGAGATATAGAGGATGAGGAGATTTGGACAGCCATAAAACAAATGCATCCGAATAAGGCACTGGGGCCAAACGGCATGAAGGCCATGTTCTATCAAAACTATTCGAGTATTGTCGGGAAGGATGTGGCGAGCTACATTAAAGGGTGGTGGAAGGGGGAGAAGGATATAGGTGAGGTGAACGACACCCTAGTTGTGCTTATCCCAAAGACAGAAGCGCCAAAGACAATTGGAGAATTCCGCCCGATCAGCCTTTGCAACGTTATATACAAGATCGCATCCAAAGTCATGACGAACATATTGAAACCTCTCATGGATAGCATTGTGTCGGATAATCAAAGTGCCTTTGTTCAAGGAAGGTTGATCACGGACAACACCCTTATTGCGTATGAAGTGTTCCATGCAATGAAAAAAGACAAGGGAAGGAAAAAAGGCAGCCTTGCTTTGAAGTTGGACATGTCAAAGGCGTATGACAGAGTTGAGTGGGAGTTTCTTGATGCCACTATGGAGAGATTGGGGTTTGGGCTGAAGTGGAGGAGTAAGATTCAAGAATGCATGACGTCCGTCAATCACGTGGTCACCTTCAATGGAGACAAGACCTAAAGCACAAAGCCTTCACACGGACTTCGCCAGGGAGACCCTCTTTCACCCTACCTTTTCATTATATGTGTGGAAGCTTTTTCATCCTTGATTTCTACTGCTACAAGTGAAAACCTCCTGCATGGTATCAAGCCATGTAGGGGGGCGCCATCTATCTCACACCTTTTTTCACAGATGATAGCCTACTCTTTGCTAGAGCCAACGCCGCCGAATGTCTGAAGATAGCTGAAATTGTCAGCCAATATGAACAGGCATCAGTTCAAAAGATAAATTTCTCTAAGACGGAGGTTGTGTTCAACAGAGGGATAGCAGCAGACAAGCAAGAAGAGTTGAGACAGCTCCTAGGAGTGAGAGCGGTAGACAGACACGCCAGTTATTTGGGCCTCCCAACAGCGGTGGACAGGTCAAAAAAATAGGTGTTCAGCTACATCAAGGACAGAGTTTGGAGGAAGCTTCAAGGATGGATATAAAAGCTATTATCAAAAGCAGGAAAGGAAGTTCTCATCAAAGCGGTAGCCCAAGATATACCCACATATGTCATGAGCATTTTCCAGATGCCGACGGGTACTATAGCAGAGATTCAGCGGATGGTTACTAGATTCTGGTGGGGAGCAAAAGAAAAAGAAAGGAAAATTGCATGGATGAGTTGGGAGAACATGTGCTGACCGAAGCGACAAGGGGGTCTTGGGTTTAGGGATTTCTACACCTTTAACCAAGCCCTCTTGGCAAGACAGATGTGGAGGCTAGCAAACAATCTGGAATCTCTCATGGCTCGAGTTCTCAAAGCAAGGTATTTTCCAAGGACGACCATATGGGAAGCGAGAAGGGGATACAATCCTAGTTTCACATGGAGGAGCCTATGGGGAGCTAAAGTGCTGCTAAAGGAAGGATCGCAATGGCGAGTGGGGGATGGTACAAAGGTGAATATATGGGATGATAAGTGGCTTCCAATGGAGGATGAAATGCTTGCACAATTCAAGAGGGAGAACAGACCAGATATAAACACTGTTAGGGACCTCATTACGGAAGATGGATCTCAATGGGACGCATGACAAGTCTATGAGTGTTTTCCAGCAAGCTATGCTAGAAGGATTCTTGCCATACACCACATCTTGAGGAACCCTGAGGATACGTTGATGTGGTGGCCTTCAAGGGATGGAGATTTCACTGTCCGCTCGGCTTACTGGTTGGGGATGCTTGGGAAGGAAGAGGCGAGGAGGTTTGCGTACCAGAGGGGACACCCACTATGGAAGCACATCTGGCATGGTGGATGGAGTCCGAAGATAGCTCATTTTCTATGGAGGGAAGGCACGGGCGGTCTAGCGACATGGGGGCGCCTTTTTGACAGGCACTGCGTGGAGGATGGTGCATGCAAGCTATGTGGAGCAGGGAAGGAGACGATCCCCCATATGCTCTTCCGCTGCCCTAGTGCGGTGGAAGTATGGGAGCAGACGTCAAGCGAGGTACAGGTGTGGGCGCACGATGCCAGAGAGGAAGACATCATCTCCTCTTTGACAGCAGCCTTGGAGGGCAGGCCAACACGTGAATCGGATCTCATGGTGGCGGGCATGTGGTCGTCATGGAAAATAAGGTGCGCCAGAATCTTCCAAAGCAACGATGTCCGAAGTGAGTTCATCCTTCGTGGGGTGGTGCCAATGGTGTGTCAGGTGAGCCGCGGGTGAAATAACAGCAGAGGCGGCCCTGGGCGTCGAGGGAGCATGCATGGCAACCAACGTGGGGGTGATGAACTGTTGCAGGTCGACGAGGGAGCTGGCGGTCTACAACCAGTGGTGCATTGACAGGGCAGGCGAGATCGGCAGGGACATGGCTGTCCCGACGGACAGCAGGTGGGAGACGGCGCTGATGCCGATCAGCAGGAGGGGGACGGGGAGCAGCATGCACAAATGATGGATGAACGGTGTAGGTGGGCGAAGACAATGCAGGGTAAAGTAAAAATCAATGTGGATGGTTCGGTGGGTGAGGATAAAGGAGCTGGCACGGGCATGGCAGCTAGGGATGAGACAGGACAGTTGGTGGGCATGGCGGGGAAGAAAATCATGCAAGGAACGGAAGTTGCCATTACCAAAATGCTAGCAGTAAGGGAGGCACTTCTATGGGCGAAGGAAGTGGGATATGATAACATAGAAGTCGAGACGGATGCTATAGAAGCAGTTCAAGCGTGCACCAGCAAGAAGCCACGGAGGGACTACCTAGGAGCGATCGCGGACGACATCAAAGCGCTGCAACACCAGTTTACTTCTTGTAGTTTGCTTTATGTTAATCGTAGATGTAACAGGGTTGCCCATGAGGTAGCCAATCTAGCTCGTAGAGGTCTAGAAGATAGGTTTTCTTTCAAGCATTCCTTTCCTTCCAGTTTGTTAACTCTTGTGAACCTTGATTTAATTAGCTAGTAATTTTGTGACGGGGAGCCCACATTGGGTTTCCCGTCCCACATTCAAAAATAATAATAATAATATATTATATTAATTTAGAGATTTTATGGCTTTAGGGGAAAGAAATGAGAAAATAAGAAATTTTATATCAAAATCTATTAAGAAAGCTACCAAATATATTTATTGGGTACTTAGCATACAATCAAATACAAAATGTGTTCAAAAGGAAGAATTAATGTAAAGTTAGACTCTACACACTTTAACTAGCAAATCCATGGATTTTCAAGTCAATTGGAATTCATTTACCCTCCTAATTAATTAAGTGAATATGCAAACTCTAATATATATAAATGCTTAATGCATGTGAAAAAAGAAACCTCCTTGACTCCTAATTAACCTTCCCTTTAAATTTCTTAAAAATTAGATATTAATTGTTGTCCCAATTGAATTGTATTGAAAACCGTATTGCCTTAGATTTTAATAATGGTATTTGAATAAACATTTAAGTATTTTTCTAAATACACTCTTCCCTCAACATAACACAGCGTTGCATTATTTCCTCCCCCTCCCTATCTAACGCGAGACTCCTCTCAGCTTTCTCCCTGTCTAAAATGGACGACCCCGTATGCGACGCTACAGGGGACATCAGGCAGCGGTAGCCACAATGGGGCACCCCCTTCCTCTCTTATCTGTCTTCTATATCTCCTCCCCCATTCCTTGCTTTTCTCCTCAACACCCCAAGCCCTAGCCACCAAAATCCCTATCTTCTTCTCCACGCCTATCTCCATGCCTATCTCCAACATGCTCAGACCTCACTCACCTCAACGACAACCAAGCACCATGACCCCCTCACATAAACCTGCAATGTCGACACACAACCCTTTTTCGTAGCAGAAGTATTTACGGGTTCTCCAGGAAAATATGTTGGTCTCGCAGAAACAATTAGGGGGTTTCAACTTATCCTTTCTGGAGAATTAGACAGTCTTCCCGAGCAGGCCTTTTATTTGGTGGGTAACATCTATGAAGCTACCGCGAAAGCTATTAACTTAGAAGTGGAGAGCAAATTGGTCATCGTCACCAACCTGTAAAACCCGACTGCCCTGCTTGCTTCCTCTTCATCATCACATCTCCAACAACCAACACAGCTCCATCAACCATCATCTACTCGCCATCCTCCTCCTTCCATGCACCGACCACCCTGACAACAAGGCATCATAGTAATCAAGTGCAACGCCATCGACCCTGACAGCAACGACGTCGACTCCTTCTCCTCCAGCAAACACCACAACGCTGGCAACATTGTCATTGATATCTACAACACATGCCTTCTCACAACACCAACGACGTGCCGCAGACCTGTAAAAGGTGATCGCACATCCGTCATCAATATAGCAATGACTCCACTTCTAGAACAACCTCGACACCATCACACCCTGATAGCAACTCCATTGACCCTTTTGTTGCAATGGCGTTGACTCCTCCTCTTCTGCAACTAATGGCGATGGCCTATTCCAACCTGACAATCGAGTCCTCTTAGCCAGATATTAAGAAAGTCAATTAGATAAGCTACTAGTGTCATGTCAAGGGAAGACACCATTGAAGATCCAGAGGAATTATCTTGGGATGAACCCTAGAAATGCTCACAAACGGACCATCACAGATCCATTGGGTTCTATTGTCTAAGGTCTATAATTCTTTCCTTATTTAAAATTTTCAATAATTAAATTATGATGACAATGGGAAGTAAACTATGTTAATACATGCACCTTGTAATAAAGTCAACCCTTGGTATATACATAAATACAATTATATATATGAGAATGTACCTAATACTGATATACTGAACCATATATAGGAAATAGTCATAATAGGTCGTGTATGTAAGAGTGTGGTTAAAGATGATATCTAAATCTTAATTCATGATCTGTATAGTAGATCTATAACTAAGGAGTTGTTTTGCAAAATATGTTCACATTATTGTAACAGATTGGCCTACTTGTATACATCCTATTAGTTTATGGATGTATCCATGTAGTATTACATATCAAATGATGGATGTAAGATGAGTGTGATGCTTTATTATAATCTTATATGTCATGGCACAACTAATAATGGAAGATTATATATAAGATGAGTTACATTTTAGTACTACACATAGATTATCAAGAATTATAATAACCATGTTTAAACAAAACCCTAGATACACAAATACATATTTATGCAATAGATGGTAATTATAAATACAAATATAATTATGAGATGCATCTAACTATATTTTATTCTTATGGATTAAATGGTGAAAAAGATAATAATGTATAAAAGAATATACTTTTATAAACATATATCTAAATGACATGTTAGTTGGATCAAAACATGTTTATATTAGTGAACCGAATATATATATATTCATGTGGAATATACTTACACCAATATACATAGTAAGCATGATGTTAGGAATAATATGGATTCACATTATAGAGAAGAGAATGAAATCATTAAACCTAAATTGGAAGAATATATATTATTATCCACATATATATATGAGCTCATAAACTTATGTGACTAAAGATGGGTAATTAGAACTAAGAGTGATATATAAATAATCACATATTCTCTAAACAAATATTAAAATCATAAACCCTAACATGACAATTAGATGATTGGGAATAGGGTAATAATAATATAAAAATATGATAGGAATGAATGTGTTCACCTTGACTTGGCTAACATACCTAATGAGTTTCTATAATGAAAAGTTGACTTTGTGGACCAAAGTATACTATTCAAGTTAACCTTTATTTGTGAAAAGATGTATGTGCATTCTAAACCCTAAGTTGGGCATATTTTATCCACCCTAATTTCCCAATGAGGCATGAGCCTACACACTAGTTTCTATAATTCTTATTTATTTCACTTCAATTATTCTAGGGTCTTGGACCCCACTTGCAAAGTTTTCAATTTCTTAAATATGCCATTAAATTATTCTAGCTTGATGATGTAAATGACTAATTAACTAATGTAGTGTACATTAGTACAAACCACCCATAGTGGGCATGTGTTATTTCTCCAGGGGAATGTGACCACTCTCCCCATTTTATAAATATTTGGGTGCTTGGGAATGTGTTACTCTCCCTCACCCAGAGGTTGAGGGTAGGTAGGTGCCTCATCCCTATGTTAGCTTAATGTAGTCATATTAAATCATGCATGCAACCGTATTATTACTTGACTTGGAAGCATTCTTATTTATTTACTTGCCTCATACTTTTGACCCTCTTAGCATAGTAGTTTTTTATCATGCAATACTTTACTTTAAGTTTGTCCTTATTCCTTTATTTGACACATACTTTTATATCCTCTAGATGGGTGATCCCAACCACCCAGGTTTAGGGTCAGAGTGTGTAATAGAAGCATGGTGAACTAGCCTAAGACTAGGAAAAGGAGTTCATCCTTTTATCATGGAGTAATTTTTAAGTTATTTTATTGGAGACACATCGATGTAGTTGAGTTTATCTCTACTTATATCCTTTATTTGTATAAAGAATGTACACCCTTATTGGGAAAAAATTTATGTACTCTTTATTAAATTGAATATAGTCAATGTTTTAACTTCTACTACTATTCATTGGATTTTATTTACCATTATTAGTAGAGAGGTGATCTCACTTCTATACATCAACTATGTGACACTAGTGATTAAAACTAAGACAAGGAAACAAACATTGATCTATCACTTCAGCTATGTGACACTAGTGATTAAAACTAAGCCAAGGATACAAACATTTCTCTATCACTTAAGATGTAAAGCGTATGAATCTATAAATAAAAGATACATTATACATATGATGACCCCACTGGAAAATTCTACCATTTCACCAGATTGAATTTCCTTTAATCCTTTAGCAGTAGCTGAGCATTCTTCCTTTTTGGGAAGTGACATTACGATGTATGGTATGTGCGCGAGTCTCTTGCTTGGAGTCTTCTCACGAGTTGGTTAATTATTTTCAAGTTCAAACATGAATAACTCTTTCTAGGAACATTCAAACTTCATAAATATTGAACCATAGGTTTATTAATAGTGGATATACATTCCTTCCAATTTAGGTACCAAGTTATTATTGTTTGACCATTCCAACACTTACTTCCCAAAGAGTGCATAGACAAGAGTATTATACATAACTTTAACACCACAAAATCTACAAACTTCATCAAATTAAATGTGATACCTTTTAATGATAAAATAAAGATACTCTAAAGACATCATCACATTGTCATAAACTCTAAACACTTGTATTTTTCATGACTAGTTTCATAAGTATTAATAGACTTCACAATGTGACATCATATCCACATAGATCCATATGAACTTTACATGATTATTTCGGTCCCAAACTTTTGAATTCACTTACCTCATTAGGTATCCAAATATACTAAAAGACCAGTACATTACATTCTACACACTTTAAAAGAAATTTTTTGCTCAAAATTAAGCCTAAATCTTCTCCATCACAATATCTATATTTATCCTACATTAGTTCTTTGATGACTTGTTAACATGATGAATAATATTTGATCATTACATGAGAGTGACATTGTAATGTTACTTATCAGTATCACTCATGTGACTCCTTTTTGGTAGTACTTTCAAATTGGTAATACATCAAAACTAGGGTTAGAATTTTTTATGCTAGTGATTTTATCATTAGAGTTATTTGTTATGATTGGACACATACACAATCACCCTGAGTTGTACATGGTTTTCTTAACCTCAATTTGGATTAAAATTATGCATGTGTACATATAAGTATTTACTGCTTAGATCTTTGACTGAATATAGATTATAAATAACAAAGATAGTATAAATTTGGGTATGTTAAATAACCTTTGTAGAGGTAACTCAAAATAATATAAAGAAAAATTTCAAGCTTAGAAAAAGAAAGATTTTATGTGCACAAAGATACTAACATTAGAAATGTTTATGTTAGGTTATTTCATGATGTAATGGTCTGGTTGTTGACACTTTTGTGATGGATATTCCATATATGGTGCAAGATATAATACATTTTTTCATCACACAGAGAATGTTGGCATTTGAATTTGTAAACTTGTTGATATTTATTGATTTAATCTATAAATTTCAGCATTGGATTAGGATCCCATAAATGAATAATTTATTGTTCTTAGTAAGATGATGATAGAAATTAATAATACTCTTTCTTATATTACTTAGCATAATTTCACCCAAGAAAATTAATGGTAAAACATAATAGACATGTGACTCATGCTTTCAAAAAGCTAGCTTTTGTTGTGAATGAAAAGTTGGGACCCATGTACTACATGCATTGTTAATTGAAAAGTAAAGGCCTTGATTTCATGCACCTAAGCATATATTTATTATGTAAATACAACATGTTGGGGTTTGTTCATCTGTACCTCTATTGGTGGTGCAAGAAATAATATCACATTTATAAATGATCTCTAACTATTGATCAAACATGTTCTCTCAAAGGAGATGAAATTTTAAACCTCTTCAAATTGGTTAATACCTTACTAATAATAGATTAAAGACTTTATGGACTTGTAAATGATTATAGTATTTGTTCTGATAAGTTTGTTGATACTCTACAATGATCATTGTAGTTATAATAATAGACATAAAATAGTAATATTACATCTTCATTTACAAACTTGAAACATTTGATATTATAAACCATTTAGTTACAACTTTGAAATAAAACTTTATACTCATGTCATTAGGGTGAGAGCACTTTAAATTTCAAATACTATCAATTATATATATGTCATTATTTTATTATAAGTGCATAAATGATAATAGTTTACTCTCTTTTTCATATCTCATTATGCATGTGTGAAGGCATTGTTTCCTAGGAAAAGGAAATTTGCAATGTGTAAATATTATATCACACTATCATAAAATCTTTTTGAATGATCCAAGTATATTGATGAGAAATTGTATTTTTTGGGGGAAGTAAGTGAATATATTCCAAAACATCATTAACAAAGCTTCTCAAGTATGTATAATTTCTACATTTGGTGTAGAAAATAATAACTCAAAAGGACCCCATAATTGTACCATTTTAATTTTTTAGTGGCATCAGGGTGTATAATATGCCTGAGGTTATTGTTTTCATTATGAAGATCTTATACATTCTTCAAAAACATGTCTAAAATGGTAAGCTTACTTTTGTGTGCATTCCCATTTATTCATTTTGGTATTGTCTCTGCACCTGGTATATTATGGAAAAAAAACTATAAGGTTTGAAGTGTTAAAGTATCAAAGGATATTTGTTGTATTTTTTACCACGACCATAAATAAGAGTCTATGGAAATTCAATTTCTTTATATGCAAATTTGGACATAGGAATTTAGCACATCAACATCATAAGTACATGTGTAATAACTTGGAATTTTGGTAAAAATCCCAAAATTCTAAATTAGATTTATGTATCTCTTTTAGCCTGAAACCATATTTGGGGGTTAGTATGATAAAATTTAATCAAAGTTATCATATTGAAGATAAATGATCCATGATTGATATTTGGACACAGTTTGGACCTTGGATAGGTCGTATCAGGCCACAATTGGATTTGGGCCCAATTTATGTTGAATGTGCATGAAATCGGTTCTAATAAATGTTGAATATTTAATTGATTTAATTAGATAAAATATTGATCCCAAGCATTGGGAAAGTGAAGAGGAACCCAAAATGGATCTCAACTGAAAAGGAAGTAAATTTGGATATAAAAGTTGATGTATCAATTGAAAATATGAAATTATGACCCAACTTTGGTAGTTAAATAAAGGGTTCATACTTTACCACTTCTTCCTCAACCATGGAAAGGAAAAGCATTGATTGGGGTCCAAGACATGCAATTTTTTTATGGGAAAGTTCCATCCAATTTGGGAAATATCAAAGTTTGAAATAAAGAAGATGGAGGGAGTGGGTATAAGTTTCACATAACTATCCCCTTCAACTTTTAGTTGTTGTTGCATTGTGACTACTGGAGGGCAATTTAGTTATATACATCACCTTTAGTTCTTACCTCCATTATTTGAGGAATAAGGAAGGGGAACTATCTTGAATTAGTCCCGCTCCATACATCTTTTAGACTCATATTCTAACCAATTCAAATATCTAACTCAATTATCCTCATCCTAACTGATCTGTGGCCCCTCAAATGGGTGATTTCATGGCTTGAATAGAGAGAACAACACCTCCATTTACTCCTATTCTTCAAACTTGGTGTAAGTAGAAACAAGAGGGAATGGAAGTGTCCTACTGTATGCTTTTTTTGTGTGAAGGAGGGTGAAATTAGTGTTGGCAATATGGGGAATAGACTTAATATCTAGCGTGACTACACCTAGTAGAACGGGTGGTTGTTGCATTCCACCTTGTTGGTGGTGCATCAAGATATAGGGAGGTTGCTTTGAGGCCATTTATCCCCAGTAATTTTTTATAATAAATTTTATCTTATGAAAAAAATGTTGTGATTTTTCATTATTATTGATAAAAATTATACCCAAATAAATTTGGATACTTTATCATTACTAATAAAGGAATGTTTCATATCTCGAAGAGATTGTGTCTTCATGGGTTCAAATAAATCCATGTGAAGACATATTTGTATTTCTACCAATGAGATGTGTGTTTGTTTTATTTTGTGCTTGGGTCACATTCTACTTTTGGGTTGAAGGATTGGTTGAGAAACCCTCTATCCATTTGCTTCACAAGTTTTGTTGGACTGTAGGTTCCATTTTGGTTAAGTCTTCTATGGCATAAAGGGTGGTCCTATTTTTCATAGATATGACACTATCATTCCATTGAATTGTAGTTATTAAGTGTATTACAATAAAATCATCAAGAGTCTACTAAACTGCAAATAAGATACATTACCACTTGATTTTCAATCATAAAAATAAACACATGAAAAACTAATAACACTACAATTACATATTATCTCGCCAATCTAGGGATGGTATCTAACACTCATGATGCATAAGTTTAAGATTTAAAATTGTGCATCAAGAGAATATAGGAACAAAAAGTAAATCATCCAACATATGTTCTAGAATATACAATAGTGTTTTTCCTGAAACATGTGGGAACATTGTTTTTAGATAATTTTTTAATGTTTTTACTTACAGGAAAAGTGAAAATATGTATTCATCTATAAGGGACCTGAATTATGTTATAGGAGATGTTCGGAATTCATAAACCTCCAAAGGCAAACTTATGTAGATGTAGTTACATTGACCTAGAGAAAAGTTATTACATTATTATCATTGTTACAAAGTACTTTATGATCATTTTGCTAGATTTATGAAAGTTTCATATAGAATACTCTGTATATTCTTTGAATTAATTTTTAAATAGTGTATATATTAGGATATTATGATTGATATAACGAGAATGATAATGATAAAAAAAGATCAAAAGTAAGAAATGAAGAAATAAATGAGTGGAGAAATTTGATAGAGGGTTGTTTAATATGGAATAAATATGAGTTACATGCATCAATAGATATTTAGTTAAAATTAGAAATTTTAGATTGAACTGATGAATCTCCTTATGCTTTACATCTAGGTACTACCAATATATGTGATGTATTGATTTTTTGTTGAGAATATAATGAATATAGAAGAATAGTATCTAAATGTCCCATATATTCGTTCATGGTAAGTAGGACACCAAATATGTAAGGACTATTAAAACCTTTAACCCAATCCAAAATAGGAATGGGAGAAACGAATATTGATTGTTCTTACTAGGGCCCTTGGGATCACATATATCACGACATGGTCAATGAAATAGTTAAATTCCTTAGAGTTTGAGGAATGGTAATATATTATTAATAACCCATGTATATCCATATTCTAACACACACATGATGATAACTTAGGAAGCAAACTAAAATTTATCATTAACTAGTGTATTTATTTTGGAAGGAGAAATAAAAAATAAAAGGAGTAGTTGAGGCCTAATATTATAGATCTCTAAAGAATTTGGTGTGATAACCTACCTATAATGGGTTAACCTAAAATAAAAAAATTACCATCTAATATTATCATGCCTCACCATAATACTAAATATCGAAGAAAATATACATTTCCCTTATGTTAATTAATAGACAAAAATCAATGTATCCCCTTGTTAGTTCAATAGCAATCATAGATGATACAAATTATCAAAAAATTAATGAGAATTGTTCAAGACATGTAGAGGATTTATGCTAAAGAACAATTTAACAATAATGGAACACTATGTAGGGAATTGTGTTTACATGAAATGATCTATCTAGGAATGTGTTAGCATATTTGGTAAAAGTGGCAAGCTTACCCCAACAACAATGGACCACATAAGGTTCTAAAGACCCTAAAGTTGCCACTGTATATATATTTTGGAAATTTCCTTGATCAAGAGTTCATTGAAGATTATGTTGAAATTTTAAAGGAGTATCCTAAGGATCCACGTGTTGATGTTGTCTATATAATGGTGTGTGTTCACTTTAGATATTAGGGAAAAGAAATCACCACGAAACATGATACCTTATCCAATGTGTTGTAGAGAAAATGCATCCAAAATACATGATATAGAAACAAGAGGGTGTTGTGAAAATTCAAAATCTACATTTTTTGCTTTTTAGAAGGAAATCATGTACAACTCCACTTTCCATATTACATACGGATGAAAAAAATTAAGAAAATGATGATATAAATAGGTCTATTAGAAAATTGTTATGCTTCAATGAGAGTATCATCATTGTATGGAAAATGGTAAAAGCCTCAGCTTCTAAAGATGTATATGTAAATTCATATGGCTTAAACACCACAAATTAGGGTGTAAAGAATAGAAAGTTGAGTATGTTGCTTATACTATGAAAAAATAGGTGTTTGAGATCTAGTCATGTTTAAATCATATAGTCTAAGAAGTGTATAGAAATGGAAAACCACTATACCGGTTACGTACCCCAATTCATTACCTACTCATAGAATCATATAGTGTATGTTTCACCATTTAAATGAGTGTTAATACCCTATCCCAAGATAGAGATACATGGTTGACCTCAAGTAAGTAATATTTCAATCCCCTATTCAATGGCAATGATCAATTATATTATAATCTTTCTGAAAGTTTCTTCTACAAAAACTACCTAGAGCTAATTGGAGGAGGATTCTTGTCATAGGGGTTGAAAATCATAATCACATACCTAAAAATATGATAGTTTGTATATTATAGATCTAATTCCTCATCATTATCTAGAAAATTATGTCTTTATATATTATATAGAATGATTTCATTAGGACTAAATTGGATATATTTTATTGAAAATGGTTTTAGTTGGACTAAATTGTACTTTTGACACTATATATAGAATGTGGGTTCAAATTGAGTAAATGAAGGGTCCGTTCAGGAGCAAACTTCTCATATCAAGATATTCTTGTATTGGAATGGTATTTTGTTCCAAAAGCGTCATACATGTCACCCACAAAAACCAACCATTTTGGACCAACATGGATAGTTAGAGCATCTGGCAACAGAGGTCAGGTGGCCTACTCCAGTTTCTCCCAAACGAGGAGTGATTCTAATCTCGTAATACTCTTTGTGCAAATACTAAAAAATATTCCAAAATTATTTATTAATTAGTGATTTGACTTATATTTTGTATATAACCATTGGTAATTTATATGCTTCGACCCATACGGCCCGGCCCCTATAGGGATTGTGGGGAGGGGGAATAATGGTTTTCATATTAGAAGATCATTTCTATCACATGTTATATGTGTAACTATATATTTTTATCTTTTACCATGAACAAAAATATTTCATTATTTAGTTAATTTAACATCTAAAAAATACTTAAGGTAATTGTTAGCAAAAATTTCCCATGTAATATAGCTTACACTTCTTTTCATTTTGATTTCATGATGGTTTGCGGGAAATTTATCAAAAATAGAAGTCAACCTCTGGTAATAACTCATACACCTTATTTAACCTTTTCTAGATGAATTCCCAATTTGTTATAGGATATGAAAATGTGCGAGACAAGATTTATTAATTTTTACAATATAAGGTTGCACTCAAGTGATTGTATAAATCAAAATCTAGATTTCACAGACTAATATAGAGTATATTCAAAGGTATTTCTTATGATTCCATGGATTTTATTATAACTATTAACTTATATCTTCATGATGCACATATTGAGACAAATGAACAGTTTAGGTTAATCGAAGGAAATTGGAGTATTCTTTTTTCCTAGTTATTTAATTATATGTTTCGATGGATTAGAAGTGAGATTTACACAAATGGTTGACTTCCAATCTCTTTTGGACTATCTTAATTCTAGCCAATTCTATGCATGAACAAGTATACGATGCTATTGAATAATAAACAAATACAACCAATTAGATTACATAAAATGTTTACAAGATGAAGTTGAATACTTTAAAAAAGCTTCACATGCCTATATAGGGCCAAATAAGGAATTCATACTTATTATTGTAGGTAAGAACAAGAATCTATTTCTTAGATAATGTTGTAGTGAATATTTGTGTGTCTTGGTCAAAGGTGTGGCAAAGGCCAATAGATCAAAACTAACATGTAGGAAGGTTTTGTGTGAAGATTTTGAAAACATGGAAAACCACATTGGTCACAAGACTAGGTTGTGTGTGTTAAAAAATTTAAATGGTCTTTTGTTTCATTTTGGGATGTTATTTTGGTGTAATGTGTAGTCAACTTGTTTATCAGGTTGTTTAGTAGGTAATATTATGCATGTATGGAAAGTGAAAGTATGTCTGTTACAATAGTGTGAATGTATATGATATGGTCACATTTAAATGATAACAAATGTATCATACTCCTTCTTGTTAGTGAATTACAATTTAATCTATAAAATAAAAATGACCTATAGAAAACGTAGTCAATGCTGTTCTATGAACATTTCTTCATTTTTTTGAATTTATTTATTTCTATTTCTACACTCAAATAATTTACAAACCCAAATCTAGTTATGTAGTTTTGCTTGATTTTGCACCATGAGTGTTTGTGATTACTATCTAACAAGATTTCTTGTAGAAATTCAGTCCCTTTTATGAGTTTTGTAGGAAAACATAATTGTTCCACGCTAAGGATGAGATAGAGTAGTAGATGAATAAGTAAAATCATTTAGGAATTCTTGGTAAATATTACATTAATTGATATGTTTTAAAATATTTATGTTCATATGAATAATATTATAGATGAGTTAAGTTCTTTGTGAGTATTGTGACAAGATTTTCTGTGTGAATGAACTAAAACTCTGTTGTGCTTTATTGAAATTGTGATTAATTAGACATGACGTGCATCGATGTTAATCTATGATATGTGGATGCAAAACTCAAGTATTCTATAGGTTCCTATCCAGTACGTGATTCCTTGATACTAAGAATGAATTTAACCACCTTCAAGTTCTCACCATTACCTAATATCATGTTCTCCTTCTATAAGATCCCAAGGGTACACCCCACAAGATAAGTGTAGAATATAGTTCCTTACATTTTGAGGATTGGGTCATTAACATTAGCACCAATTTTTCCAAGTAAAATGAATGACACTAGATGGAGAGAAATTGGTTCCCTAATTGTTTATTATACTAGAACATGATGCCATTATCTGGGCCAGATGGAAAGATTCACTTCCCCACTGAATCTTAGTTTTACATTCAACCACTCAAAGGTAGTTGGAAAGCATGATGCAGTTGGAAAATAGGTTATCAATATCAAACACACGAAACATTCCCTAACCATACATGGATCTTGCAAAGATATAGTTTACTACTTCTTACTAACATATTGCCTACAAATACGGTACAAATGTATTGTGTCTTAGTTTGGTATATATAACCCTCTTGAGAAAATGGATACTTCTCTTCAAGATTGAATCATGGATACTTTGTTTGTCATGGGCTAAAATTGAAAATATCCCATAATATTTGCATTATAGTTCATCTTCATTCTTTTGGTTTGTCCAGAAAGAAAGGAAAAATATTAAAATCATATAGTATTATTTTTTATATTCATTATTGTACTAGCCCAATTTTATTTACACCAAAAACCCTAAAAGCATATTGTGCTACTTTAAATAGCAAAATAGTATGTTTCAAATTTTAATTCTCAATATTGCATGTTTGGAAGGCAATACGTCACAATCTTACATGTATTACCACTACCAAGGGAAATGTGTCCAGCTGGGTGACGTGTTGTCCTCTTTGGGGGCAATATGTCTTCCGTCAGGACATATTGCTCCATTGTGAGGCCAATGCATGCAACTTGGGGATGTATTTCCTCGAGAGAGAGTAATGCATCCTCCGCCTAAATTCCTTGACCCCACCATGGAGCAATACATCCCGGATGGTGATGTATTGTCTTTATTTGGAGCAATGCTTCACCATCTAGGATGTATTACCTCACGGTGAGTAGATATGTCTGGGCCTGAGATGCATTTCTTCCACAAGAGAGAAATATGTCTCCATGCATGATGCATTTCTTCCAACAGTGGTAATGCATTCCCATGCAAGACATTTTTTTATTTTTTTATCATTTTCAATCATTATTTCTTTATTGTTTATGTTTACAATAATAATGCATATTGTATTCTGCATCATCATCAGTTGACTTTTATTTTCCTTATCCACTATGTTCAATTATTGTAAATTTGTTAAATTTACTAGCTTCAAAATCAACTATTAATTAGAGAAGTATTGCGGTAGCAAGGAGCTTGTGATTTAAGGTCTTATGAGATAAGAAGAGCATAATTCAAAAACACTACATATGAATCAATATTAAAATTACAACATGAACCTCATGAAGAGAAAATAATACAATGTGCTACTGCATTTGATTCAGTATTTGATCCAGTGGTTCATAAAATGGTTATCTTTGATGTACAAATCGATGTATCTCTAGATATAATACAATTAATTGCTTTTAACTTCTAAATTGACCGCATTGCTTTGTGGTTAGTATGATACCAATACCAATCAGGTAGCTCAAGAAGTTCCTCATACATGTGGAACATTTGCTTCAATGATTGTCCTTAAGACTTCACTTTTTCTTTGTGCACCATAAATCCTATTTTATTACACAACAAGTCTGTTACGTCATTCTAGTCATCTCCCAATAGAGTTTGAAGAGTCATTTTTCACTCTTGACACTTTGCAACCATTATTTGGATTAACTCCATTGACTAGTGAAACGTCCATGTTCTTTGGTGAGTCGTTTATGAAGAGATCAAAGATAATAAAATAGAATCTACAAAATTATAAACATACTAAAAACATAATGTATATAGATATTAAGTTAGTAGTCAGGAATGATACCTAATAATCCAAGGTAATAGAATTGTGGAACTTGAATGATATAGAATAGGAGAAGGGAGTCAGAGAAATATTTTTGAGTGAAATTACTGAAGTAGAAGGGGGTTCTTATGGAAAACCTAGATAAGGGGAGAAGTAAAAATGATCCTTTTAGAAAACTATGGCCACCACAAATTATAGTATCTAAAAGATTATAGAATTTAGTAATTTATAGCCATTAGAAAATTATAGCCATTAGGAAATTATAGTATTTAGAAGATTATAGCTGTTAGAAAATTATAGTCGTTGAATGTTTTTCTCAACAAGAGATCCAATTTGGCATACATAGACATGGGCTAGTAAACAATGTCTATATCCATATGATATCATTAAAGAATATACTCATCAATCAAGATTTTTGTATATAAACCATAGGTGGTGGGAATATATGATATATCCCAATACAAGATAGATAATTGTCTTTGTAGGGGTAGATATATAAAAATATACAATATGCACACAATAAATTAAGAACATCCCCCACGTCCACGTCATCCTTAACCTCATCCATGTACCTCTTACTACTGAGTAGGTGTGTCATCTGGAGACTCCCCGATGGGTGTCAATTATGTAGCAAGAGGCTGACAAGATCTAGGGTAGAAATGAAAAGTTAGAGGTGGGGTCAGGGCTCTCTAAAAACTAGGATGTGGGGGCCTCAGGTGGGGTGCAAAACTAGTAATCAAATAGAGTCAGTAAGTATGTAACATAAGGTGATGGTTGTCTCTCGTGAATAACTAGTAGTGGGACTGGAGTTTATGGAATAGAAGAAGAAGACCCTACTCCATAGAAGACTGTTGGTGGGGTGGTGTATGAAAGAGACGTACCACCACCTATAAAGTATTGTCCAGTCTGTCCCCATCCCATGAATTGAAGACTCATAGGGATGGGAGTGGGAAGAGGATCATGAGCAGTGGTAGAGATATGAGTAGGGGTTGGAATGGGATCAACATGTATGGTAGAGGTATGAGTAGGAGTGGGAATGGAATCAGGGGTAGTGGATGACTCAACTTGATATGGACGAGCATAGTTCGGAAGTCTCTCATAGCAGCTCCCCTAGATGTTGTATATATCAACTATATGTAAGGAATTTTTTTAAAGCCACTCAGATCTAGACATGATTCAACCTGTCCACATAAAGCATGTATAAATAATAAAGACTAATTATATATAGTATAAATAAAAATAAATGCAAAAAATTAGTAGTTGTACTCACAAGCTGTTGTTACTGGTAACTGGTTGGTTGATATGTGGTCGGACGCTGAGATGCAAGGCCCACTATGTAATGTGGATGACGATGCGGATGATACCATGTGTAGTGCACCTGTGGACTGAAGACTTCCCTATTGTAGGAGGGGTGACTAAATGGTCATGTTTGTTGTTCCATAGTTGCACCTCTGTCCTATAGTGATGCAACGAATCCGCAACAGTAGGACACTCCCATTATAGTACTAAGATGTGCTAAGGAAATAGTCAATTGTGCAAGAACAAATGTGAATTGTCCAAGCACTCTATTTAGGAGATGTCACTCTACTATTGTGTAGCAGACTAGAGGTACTCGGGACAACCAAATATCATGACCCTCTTAATATTGTGCTAGAAGCCTCTATACAATGTCCTCAGTGTAGGGAGTTAACCGTATCTTTTAATAAAAAATAAAACATAACAAAATTACCATAAAAACCATATAAAAAGGTTGGAGTTTTTTTAACAAAATTATCATAAAATAAATCATCATAAGATAATGTCACCTAAAGGGACAAAATTTGGTCAAAAGGTTTCATCAAAAAACTAGACAGGTACTCTTATAGTCTTAGTTTTTTGAATAAAATTAGGCCACCTATTAAATTGAGACAAAGTTATTTAAAATTGTCCTACATTGTATTAAATCTTAAAAAATTCAAGATTTTTTACCTGAAACACAATTGAATATCTTCTGGACAGTCCACCCAGTTCATAAGTAGTGACCCTGGGTGTCCAATTCCTAACCTTTTCCAACACCACATCTGCAATAGACATATACACCCAGACAAGTGGGCCCTTTTTCGTAATAGGTAGTAGCCTGGTACAACTCCCTATACAAGCATTCTAGAGTTGCAACACCCAAAGACAATGTTCTACAACTCGTAAAGGCAGCCACAAAGGGGAGGTATTGTATGTAAACCATGTCTCTAATACTATCTGGAATAAGCTAACAACCTACAAAGTATAGGAGAATTGCTCTAGTATACAATATCCTCATTTCCCTCTGATGTTCTTCATTCCATAAGGTGAAATCCATCCTAAAAAATGTGTTAGGAAACTACATAAGAAAATGCGCCCCTTAGATATGCTATCTAGTGCACTTCCTAAGTAATGCTTCAAAAAGTGAACCATGTAGGAAATTCTCCCTCATATGGGCATATAGGATATCCAACTATAACTAGTGGCCCATAAATCTTGGACCTAAAAGAACTACCATGTCATGAAGAAAGACAATCATCTTAAAACATGGAAAAAAAGGTGTTGCTAGCCTTGTCCTAATGGTTAACTAGGGCAACGATCAAATTGGGATATAGGTGGATAGGTATTAGATTACGAACAACCCAAAATTTGCTAAGGAATTGTTCAGCAAGACACCCTAGTCACTAAGAAGACAACCAAACAACCCAAAGTGGCGCTAGAAGATTTGAAATGATACTTCTATAGGAGCCATATCAACAAGGCACTCATCATCATTCATGCAATATGTAACTCTTAGTTTTTATGCATCTGGATTGACTCTAAAATATGTATCTTGAAGGCGCTCAGGCTATTTTTGTCCCTTATTTATAAGCCTCTAGAACCTTTTAAGACTCCAATTTTATCTTCTACATGATCGCTAGTCAATGACACATATATGTAACCCTTTTCGTATGTGAGAGACCAAAATACAAGATTTTCTTCCTATCAAAAATTTCTAACAGTTGGATCTATGGTTTGTATATTAGTCATTAGATGATCAAATTCAAGTGTATGAGTTTTTTAGCTCAAATTCGAAATAAGTTCCTTTAACTCTTGTATTTGAACTATTGGTGTAATTTCTCATAAAGATATCAAGGACAATATCAATGTTGGGCCCAGTTAAACTTTGTTTGGATCGTTGGAAGAATTCCACTCATCTAATAAAAAATAATACATAAAATGGATGGAATTAATGTTTATAAAGAATCAAAGAACCACTCCCATGAATTCCTATTTTCTGACTCCACAACAGAAAAAGCGAGTGGAAATACATTATTATCAACATCTATGCCACATGCAACAATATATTTTTTGGTATAGAATGTGCCATCAACAATAACAATAGCAGTATGATGTACCCATCTTGCAACATCTGGTCTGAATGCCCAAAACAACCACTCAAATTTATGGGTTTGTAGGGTATAATGATCCAGAAGTTGGGTAAAGACAATTCTAGAAATATAGTTTGATAAAAGATATCAAGAACAACAACAAATTATGATATGATGATTCTCAGTCTCTAAATATTTTATAGAAAACCTTCCTCCTTGCTGAAAATGTGTTGTTATATGAGATTCAAAGGTTTAGTTGAACATTTAAGGTGGGTAAAGACAATTCCAAAAATATTTTTGATAAAAGATATCAAGATCAACAACAAACAATGATATGATTATTCTCCATCTCTAAATATTGTACTGACAACCTTCCTCCTTGCTAGAAATTCCTTCTTATATGAGATTCAAAGGTTTGGTTCAACATTCACCTTGTTACAAATTTATCTTGTGGACATATCCAATCTCACACTAGGATTGGCATCATTATATGTAGCATTGACGATGAGCCTGCTTCAGAACAGTCAGTTGACAATTGTGGCTCTCATTACAATATTCTATCTTCCACATGCCACCTCTTTTAGACTGAAAAGCATCCAAACTTCAAGGTCATTGTTGGTCTTCATTACAAACAAGTATGATAAACATACTATTTGAGTGTTGAATCCAATATTGGACATTGTTTGTATCGACCATTTTTTTAATCTTCACAATGATGACATCTTTGGATCCAAACAAAGCATCCTTACAAATCTCACTACTGGAAGGATTGTAATTGAGACAAACTGACTGAAAAAAATCACCCACCCATTCATAATCTTGAAAGCTTCATAGGTATTATCAATTTTATCGTGCTTTAGCTAATCCCTATCAAATGTACCTGGGACGGAACTCAAGGCTTCTATAGTGTTAGGGATTGGATGTCGATACCCATTTGAATTAGGAATATCATCAATTTCAATTGTTGAGTCCCCTTCCTGTTCAATATTATCTTCCTCCTCCTCAACCTCTTGTTCACTATTTTCATTCTTAATACTAGGATTTTGAGAAAATTGTGCTAGTTGATTTGATATGGAAGTGATATTACTATTGATTGTTTGAGATTGATTCACCAGGTTCATATAACTAGAACTAGAATGTTGGTGGATACGTATTTTTCAAGAAATATATCAATATAGCCATCAATTGAAATTGAGAACAAAGTTATAAATACATCATCATTGCCAGCTTGTCTGAGCATATGATGTTCTCTAGGAAAAAGATTTTAATATATTGGTAGAGAAGTGATTGGTGTTGATGTCATGTGTTGTATGGATATATGACTTGAATTGAGTCAGATTATTCATAAGTGTAATATTTATGGGTCTAATAGATCGCCTAGAATAAAACTCATCAGAGAGAAATTCAATATCATATTGAAGATTGACAAATCATGTACGTGAACTAGATGCCATATTTGTATAATTGTAAAACACATTAAATTTTTGTCAATCATATTTCAAGTTATTATATTTATACAAATTTATATTTCTATTCATCATATTGGCTCAATAAAATGATAATTCAAATTCCAGAGTAGCAATACTATTTTTCTATAATTTGAAAGCAACCATTCTAAGAATAAAATTATTTCATGTTTCACGATGAATGGTAATTTTAAATTCAGATCACTAAGCATGATCAATAGTACAATGCAATTTTATATACTTTATACTAATAATACATGAGAAATTTAGTAGAGAGAATACCTAAAGTGGAGAAACCTCCCTTGTCAGTCAAAAATTCGAAGAACAAAGATAAAAAACTTGCCGACCAGAGAGAGAAGAGAAGTTAAACCTCAGTTAGAAAATAGAAAAATAATCCACCCCAAAATTAGCAAGAAAGTTTGTCCACAGTAGCCCACAGACTTCATATCACTCTAGAGTAGTTGAATACGTTTGAATGTGAATAAGATGAGAAAGAGTGAATGTGTTGTGTGTCTTTGAGGGGCTATTTTTTACCACCATTTATATGGCAGCAATATGTCCCCAATAGAGACATATTGCCCCCACGTGGCGCCTGGTTGATGCCCCCAACAACTACACAACCATAGGGGGCAATGTTCGAATGCAACTTGGAGGCAATATGTCTTGTATGGGGACGCATTGTTGTGATAACACGTCTTCTCTTATGACGCATTGGCGCCACCGCAATGGATACATCCCGGACTGTGACACATTGCGCCAAATAAGGACAAAACATCATCATCCAAGATGCATTACTCCACAGTAGGGTGAAGGCATTTGGACGAAGGATGCATTGTTCTCTCTAGAGGCAATACATTCCCGAGTCAGACGCATATTGGCCCCACAATGGGGTAATACGTCATGACAGAAGACATATTCCTTTGAGAGAAAGCAATGTGTCACATGCCTAGACACATTGTCCTCAACGGGGATAATACATCCCCGACTGTGAAGTATTGCCTTCCAAACATGTCATGTTGGGAATTGAAATGTGAAACATACTATTTTGGTTTTTCAAAATAGAAAAATATATTGTTTAGATTTTTTGGCCTTTTATTTATCAAATTGGAACACTTTGTAATGTAATGAATTAACAAGATAGGGGGAAATGTATCCCCGTTTGAGATGCATATGATCTCGAAATGATCCAAAAATGGAAACATGTCACCAAATGGAGTTACATTTTTCCCCTGACTCTAGCTCGACAATTAGAGGTTTTTCCTCACAAAAGGCTTGTTTCCATTGTCAATGTTACTATATCTCTCAACAACGACATATTCATGTCGTAATGTTCAAATATTACCGCATTTGAGCTTATAATTAGACACCATATCCATTGTTGTATATTTGAATATTTTAGAAAACCGATTATTGGAATGATCGAGTTTCTAATAAATTAGAAAACTATATGCATAAAGGTTATATATGTCAGAGAACTTATTATTTTACTTGATACAAAGGTTATAAAATTTCCCTTTCTTTGTATTGTGTTGATGCATTGAATTAGAATTGTATGAACATAAATAAATAAGATGAAGATACATGACCACATGGATAAATATATCGATTTACATGACAAATACACAAACAAGAAAAGGTTACATTGCAAGATCAAGTTAATATGCATAGTTTTTCTTTCAAGTTCTTCATATTTATTGGAAGATTGTATTTATTACATTAGTTTATTCATTTAGGGAATTGTATAATTATCAAGGGGAGTAGTTCTAAATTTTAGTCAAATGAGACAAAATTTAACCATAAATATGACATTGTCAAGGGATATACCAGCACTAGATGGCCAAATAAGCAATAATATGAGCAATGTGTCACAAACTTGAATGGATTGCTATTTTGGGTCAATTCCTGGTCAAATGTTTCTTGCACATCCTGGAAAGGCAATGCATTCCAAACTCCTCGAAGATGTGTAATTTTCATGAATAGAACTGATTTAGTGCTAAAATAGGAAACGAAAATAGCAATGTGTGTTAGTTTCCTTGTTTTGCCAAGAAAATGAATCCTAATGGAAACACAAAATCATGTGTTCCATTTCTTTCATGTCCCTAAACAAAAGGGAACGATCTATACCAAAATTGTTTTCCTACTTTTTAAAATCATTTGCTTCGTAAGTCTCACATAAAAAAATGGTTTACCACCGACCAAACAAAGCCCCTAGTTGAGCTGGCATGGTCAGGACCCAACCTACTGCCTCCCTGATTGGTGATCGCTTCAAACATTGAGTCGGTTGACCAATCTCTTTCTTTGCTTTGAGAGTCGGCCAAGTAAAGACAGCGAAATATGACCCATCCACTGGATCTTCCTACACCTTTGCAGATCATCTCCGTCTGTATCACCTAATAACTCGCCAGGCCTGCCATTGACGACGTCTTCTCGTTGGATCAGATCCACACTTCTGTTTCGTGGTTTCAATTTAGCTGCCTTGATTTCAAAGACTAAATAGGCCGTGTTCAGTTCATGCGTACACCTTCTATGCACTTTGAGTAAACATCACACACTTAAACTGTAAAGGGTCCGTCGTTATCTACAGATAATGTCAACTGCTAAACAAATAGAATACCATACTGCATATGTTAGAGACTGGACGAAGAAACCGCAATATAATAACTATTCCCCTTCTAGGAACCCTTTGAAGCCAAGAAGCATGGTTCGTGTTTGGTCATGTAATCCAACAACAGTTTCTCTCACCGCCTACCAACTCGTCTATGTCCAACCCGTAGCTATAAATGCTTGAAGTTCACCTGCAGTTCTCGTATCCCATTCATCAGACATTGCCTGCGTAGGCATATCAAAGTCCTAAGTCATAAGGGCGACATGGTTTCTACTTATCTCGTGATTATGAGAGCTCTGCTTCTTGCCATCGCAACGATCAGCTTACCTGATCTCCTGCATCTAGCTTCTGCGCAGCAGACTGGTATCAGCAGGCATTACAAGTTCGATGTAAGATGCATTATATGTTGTTGAGGCTCATGGCAATATAGTTTGCTTTTACAAAATTTTAGAGATTATATTAATACTGTTCCAATGCATAAATTTGCAGATCAGGATGGCAAATGTCACACGACTCTGCGCTACCAAACGTATCATAACAGTAAATGGGCAGTTTCCAGGGCCGAAAATCGTAGCCTGGGAGGGTGATCGAGTTATTATCACGGTGGTGAATCATGTCAACAACAATGTCACCATTCATTGGTACGTAATCCATCTAAATTGCGTACAATGCTCTCTTACATTCAAGGTTCTATCAACATATGTAACATGCACATGGTATGCGCAGGCATGGAGTTCGGCAACTGCGGAGCGCATGGGCTGATGGACCGGCTTACGTAACTCAATGCCCCATCCAGACAGGGCAGACTTACGTGTACAACTTCACCATCGTGGGTCAGAGAGGGACTCTATGGTGGCACGCCCATTCGTCCTGGCTGAGATCAACTCTATATGGCCCCATCATCATCCTACCCAAGCTTGGAGTCCCTTATCCCTTTGTCAAACCCTACAAAGAAGTTCCAGTGATCTTCGGTACACTTCTGGCACCATCGAATCAAAAATAAGCATAGAGAACAGTATTATAGTTTTTTAGTACATTCAGGCCAAATCCCATGACATGGAGTACCTTTGGTTCAATTGCAGGGGAATGGTGGAAGGCTGACACTGAAGCTGTCATTGCTCAAGCTCTTCAAACCGGTGGAGGTCCCAACGTATCTGATGCATATACAATCAACGGCCTTCCTGGACCAACATACAATTGTTCAGCTAAAGGTAGATAATATATGTCACTACATTTTGTAACATAAGGTAAATTAGCATCGAAGTCAGGATGCAGATATTCATTCACATTTTCATTGGCAGATACTTTCAAGCTCAAGATAAAGCCGGGAAAGACCTATCTTCTACGACTTATCAATGCAGCCCTCAATGATGAACTATTCTTTAGTGTTGCTGGGCATTCCCTGAAAGTTGTCGATGCCGATGCAGTCTATGTAAAGCCTTTTGATACAGACGTCCTCCTCATATCACCGGGACAAACAACCAATGTGTTACTCCACGCAAAGCCAAACGCTCCAAATGCCACCTTTCTAATGGCTGCAAGACCCTATGTCACTGGTCAAGGAACGTTTGACAACTCCACTGTTGTTGGCATCCTTGAGTACAAATCATCAAACGTGATTTCAGCTACAAAGCAACCTTTAGTGAAGCCCTCCTTGCCTTCCCTCAATGACACTAAGTTTTCCACCAACTTTGCTAGAAAAATCAAAAGCTTGGCGAATGCTCAATACCCAGCCAACGTACCTCACACAGTAGACCACCAATTTTTCTTCACTGTAGGCCTTGGTACCTCCCCCTGTACAAGGAACCAAACCTGCCAAGGACCCAACGGCACCAAGTTTGCAGCCACCGTCAACAATGTCTCTTTCACACTACCCACGACTGCGCTCCTACAAAGTCATTTCTTTGGCCAATCTAAAAGGGTATACGCTTCCAACTTTCCAGTATATCCCCTCCATCCTTTCAACTACACTGGAACACCCCCAAACAATACACTAGTAGAACATGGCACCAAGGTGTCGGTTCTCCCCTTCAATGCCTCGGTAGAGTTGATTATGCAGGACACTAGCATCATAGGGGCAGAAAGCCACCCTCTCCACCTTCATGGCTATAACTTCTTTGTAATTGGTCAAGGTTTTGGCAACTATAACCCAACCAGTGATCCTTCCAAGTTCAACCTTGTGGACCCTCCTGAGAGAAACACCGTTGGGGTGCCCGCTGGTGGGTGGGTTGCCATTCGGTTCAAGGCTGACAATCCTGGTAATTAAATCGATAACCTGTTTTGAAGTATGTAAGAACTTAGAGCCAGCTATTGTGCATTTACTCACGTAGTATATGCTTGTGCAGGTGTTTGGTTCATGCATTGTCATCTGGAGGTACACACCAGTTGGGGATTGAAGATGGCGTGGGTTGTGTTAAATGGGGTAGGTCCCAACCAAAAGCTACCTCCTCCACCATCAGATCTCCCAAAATGTTGATTGAAGACTCAAGGCTTCGTTTATCATATTAGTAGTGTTAAGCTCCACTTTTTCCAAAATAATTTCATTTTTCTCGTTAAACTAATATAGCATACAAGAGACAGCAAAGGGAAGAGGCAGTGTCATTTCTTAAAGATAGCCAACATGTTTTTGGTGTAACCGTAATAGCAAAATGAACTTCTCTTGTCAAATTATTCTATACAATAAAAGAGTATATTCAGAATTGGAATTTTATTTGTGGTGTTTTAAGAGCATTGGCAGACTTCTCTTTCTATCGATGAATAACAAGGAGGAAGCATTTGAAAACATGGGACCGTTTGGTATCAATGTAACTTGTGTCATAACGTGTGTAGTCGGGCCAGCTTAGTTGGTTAAGCGTACTAGTTGTTGACTGAAAATTACAAGATTGAATACTATCTGATGTTGACGGTTCCCTATCGGGACAAGATTAACTGAATCCTTACTTTTTTGAAAAAAGAAAACACTTATCTGATACCCAAATTGTCTAATATAAACTTGCAAGTCCAATAATAAATTGAATTTGAATGTTTATTCCACCTAGTCAGACTAATAATGTTGTTAACTGTTTACCCTAACTATGATCATGTTTCCTCATAATCATAATAGATCAAAATTTGTATGCCTGATTGATTTCCTTAAACAAGTTAAGAAGTAGGAAATGGATGAATAATAGACGACTAATCCAAAAAAACATATATTTCAAAATTTATGAGGACCATTAATGACATGACATGCCTGCATTCATCAAAAGTTAAATAGGAGGGAAGAAAGAGGAAACTCTCAATGGAAAGTTGTTATACCCCGATCTCACAATTTCCTCAAATCATGAGATTAGGGCATAAGATAGGACTTATATGTAACACAAAGAACACCCTTAAATTTTTTTATTTTCTTTAAAACTCTTGTTTCCCCGCATTGAACCACATAACATCTTAACAAAGGAATCTGAACATTTCTTTTACTAATCAGACTTCAATAGTAAAGATACATGTATAAACATTCATGATGTCTCTCACACCTTATGCACATAAAAATTGCTAATTAGCATACATATCAAAAGAGGAACAATATTACACATCGTAATTACAACTCTCTCTCTTATCTCTTACTGAGGACCTAGAGTGACAAGGACCGAATGACTCAACTAATCTTGTACTTAACTCTTGTAGCAGATCTACACTGATGCTCTGACCATCTTCAAGTCCACGCGGTTAACCCTAAAATGTTTGAGTAGAGGGGTGAGCCTACTCGCTCAGTGAATGAGTACTTCAAGGAAACAATCTAAGGCACTAATGTGATTACAGATATAACTTTGAGTAAACAATATGAAATTTAACAACAATAAATACTACACTGAGCGCAGTTCTAAAACAATATAATTGAAATAACAAGGAATGTAAATATTGCATCCAAAGAATAACTACTAGAAGACTATGCTCTAGTCTTCCTTAGCTCATTCATTCATAAGGAACTCTGTGAACCTATATGATCATATTTTAACTTATGCCCTGATCTATGCAGTGTACTCTGCATAGAGACTCGCAGTGCACTACGGCCACACCGTACAAGACTTAGCGACACACCCGGGAAATGCTAAGTCTGATGCCAGCCCTGTTCTGCCACAGGACCACAAGCTCTCCGGCCTCAAGGCACTACTCCGAGTGCTCTAGACTCCTCCTCTAACCTGAGCACATAGGCGGAGAGTCTCACGGGGTTACCTCCATGACTCCGCACGGATCTTGTTGTAATAACCCCTATTTTCTCCAGTGCCACCGTGACTCCGCACGGATTATTGTTGAACACTGTCTCTCTGTCCTCGTGCCACCATGACTCCGCATGGTTAATGTTGCAACACGAGTTTCACCCCTAAGAAGAAGATCTCTCGAAGGGGTTCTACGGTGTTCAGGGCACCTAAGTCTAACATTAATATTATAGATACATGTAAAACATAAATCATAACTCATTTTACATTTCTCACAAGGCTCACACGGCCTGCCATATCATATCATATAAAACATCTTAGCTCATGTATTAAACATATACCATGTCTTAGTAACATCCGTTTCTAGGGCATGTCATATCTCATCACCTGCAATTTACGAGATATGTATTGAAATATAAGAAGCCCTGCAGTATGTAGATATCAACTCAGAGAGAACAAGCATATAAAGTTAAATGCACTAGAAACATACAATTCAACAGTTAAGTATCACCACATCTCATATCGAGACCTTTCATGTCACCATAACATGATTCATTGAACACCCTATCCTTAGGGTTTCATTTGCCTTATTCATTAATCACATGCTAACACCCTACTCTTAGGGTTTCATTCGCCTCATTCACCTTTTCATTTACCTCATTCACTTGTCACATGGCTCTCATAAGGATTTCATAGGATATAAGCATTCACTAAATAAAGATTGTTTTCAACAAATCATATACAATCGATATATGTATGAAACCATGGAAATTGAACTAAATTTAGGTTTCCATGCTATTCACTGAGATATCATGCACCAAGGATAAAATTCAAATAAGGTAATCCATGAGGTACATCCTAACCACTTATAAGATTACTAGTCCTTTTCAATAAGGTTGAAACTCTAGAGATATCTCAATTAGGTTAAACCCTAATTACATCATATGGTATAAATCTGAAAAGCATTCTTTCTAGGATGTGTTGTATACGTTTCTGATGTGAATCTACCATCAAGGAGTCATTCAAACAGACAAGGAATCCATATCATATCAAATTGCAACAACTTAAATTAAACGGACATTTCAGGGTTTAGAATCACATACCAAGCAATTAGGGATTTGGATGCTATAATCAAATTTCGTGCATTATACTGTTTAAAGGAAGAACCCACTCACCCTAAGGTGTGAAAACATCTCAAAACTGCAGCTCAACTCAGGGGATCTCGAACTCATATCAAATCCCTAGCAAATCTCCCAATTCTTCTTCCATTCAACTCGGAAACCTTGAAAATGAGGGATTATGAAGAAAGGGTGAGAAAAGAGGGAATTTCGACATCATCTTGGATCAAATCAGAGCATGTACGGAATCTTGACATGAGAGAGAAGATTCACCATAAAAGTCTATGCAAAGGATCCAAACTTACTTGATTTCACCATTCCTCGGACCGCAAAACCCTAGGTCAGCAATTCCTCCTCTTTCTCCATTCAAGCCCTAACTCTCCCTCTCTCTCTAGATTTTCGTTTCTCTGGGATGGATGACGAAGAATGAGAGCTGTGTGTGTGTGTGGTCGATCATATAAGTCAATTTGAGCTGCTTGGGTCAATTGCATATTGACCCAACACTCAACTTTAATTATATTGGCTGAATATTCAGTTATACAAAAGTTACTGTAATTCGTTTATTTCAGAGATAAAACCTTCTCCAAAAATTATGGGAATTTATAAAGTTGTTTATAATTGATCTATAAAGCTTCAGTTAAAATTTGAGATCATTTGGAGTTACCAATAAATAATTAAAAATAGAACAGTGCACTGCTATATTGCAGTCTGCAGCAGATTCGGTCGAGTTTGCCCTGCACAGAACTCGACCGACACCCTCACTGTAGAGATCAAAAGTCATCCAAAAATTATGCCAATTTAACATAGTGTCTAAAACTGTGTTTTTCAAGCACAGTTAAAATTTGAGATCAATTGGATATACCAATAAAAAGATAAAATTCAATTACCACACTGCTGTATAAATCTGGAAATATGATCGGTCGAATTTGAAACTCGACCGATAAACAGGTCATAACATTCTTCAAAAATTTTGATATTTTCTAATGTTGTTCAAATTTTATATATACAAATCATATCCAAATTTGAAGTAAATCAGAGTTACATATAAAATACTAAAAATCATTTAGTGAGACATTCTACTTATCAAATTCTGTATTCATATGTCATTAAAACCCTATTTTGGGCCGATTAGGGTCTATGCTTCTAAAACCCTAATTCTCAAGACAAAAGAACATTAAGACTTCTTATCATAGTTAAAATATCCTAATTGTGTTATCGTCATTAATTAGATTTCAAGAGTGATCAGTCCAATTAATCATGTAATCATCTTGGTAACCCTAGTTTACCAATTAAGCTCAGATGGGGTCGTAACAAAAGTAGTAGACTAAAAGGAAAAAAGTGTTCAAAGGATCAAAGGAGAATATAGTTACATAAATTTAGGGGATATTCCCTTTTAATGATCATGAAACAAGATAGAAATATATGTTATATAGAAACATTCAACAACATGATATGAAGGCCCATATCTTTTCTAGCAGTCCATAAGGGTCACCTTCAAATGGGAGAGCACAATCTGAAAAAGAGACACACGATACAGGCTTTGAATCCTACACAAATTACTTGGATGTTGGGATATTTGTTGACTACATATTTCCAACTACCAATATAGGAAGAGGGAAACTAGCAAGAATTTTCATGTTTTATTGTCAAAATTTATAAACAACAGATTTGAAGCAGAAGTATAATTGTTACCAAAGATATGCATGTTGCACTGAAGGCTGCAAAGGTTAGGGAATGATAGGTAGGGTGCCTTCTACTAGGACATCTATAAATAAGAGTAATGTATTTGGAAATGAAGAATCCCATATAGTAGTTAGGTTAAAAGACTAACATTTTCAAAAACCCCAATATCCATGGTAGAGTAGAAGGAAGAAGGCATTGGTTGTATTAAATGTAGAAGGTCTCAACCAAAAGCTACCTCCTCCACAATCAAATCTCTCAAAATGTTGACTGAAGACTCAAGGCTTTGTCTATCATATTACCAGTGTTAGGCTCTTCCTTTTCCAAAATAATTTCATTTTTATCATTGAATAATTAATACCATACAAGAGACAAAAAAGGAATGAGAAAATTTCCAACTTTCATAGATAAATAAAAAAAGACAGAAAAGGGAAGAGGTAGTGTCATTTCTTAAAGATAGCAAACTTGTCTTTATTGCAACCATAAGAAAAAGATGTACTTCTCTTATATATCAAATTATTCTATACACTAAAACATTATACTCTGAATTGGCATTTTGTTAGTGGTATTTAAAGAGCATTGGAAGTCTTATCTTCCAATTCATTAATACAAGGAGAAATCAATAGAAAACATAGGACTATTTGGAATTAATGTAACTTATGTCTTACCCACATAGTTGAACCAACTTAATTGGCTAAGCATACTTGCTGTTGAAAAAGGATTGTGAGGTTGAATATGATCTGATGTGTTGACAGGTTTCCTATTGGAGAACATTAATGAAATCCTCAATTTTTTTAAAATAAGAAACTTGTGCGATACTCAAATTGTCTTGTATAACTTGTAAGTCCAATGATAAATTCAAATCAAATGTTGTTTTCCACTTGACAAACATACAGTTGGTAACTATATACCCTAAATATGTTCATGTTTCCTCATAATTATACGAGATCAAAATATTTTCTTGTAAGCCTAATTGATTTCCTTAAGCAAGTTTAAAAGTGGGAAATGGACAAATAATTGAAGGATGGATCCAAGAAAGAATTTTTTTCATTTCAAAAGTTTATGATGACCATGAATGAAATGACAAGCCTGCATTCATCGAAAGTTATATAGGAAGGAAGAAGGAAGAAGAAACACCCAATGGAAATGAGTATACTAAAGACTAAAAAGGCAAAGAACTCAAAAGAGAGAAGGAGACAAACAACCACCAAACAAAATAGGAAACATATGTGATATGGAAACATCCAAAAATAAGCATTGGTATAAGAGGACCATTCCTTTTCTATCAGTTCATAAGGAGCACCCTAAAATGGGAGAGCACATGCAAAAGAAGGGACACATAATACACAAATTACTTGGATGTTAAGATCGTTGTTGACTAGACATTTCCAATTACCAAAATAGGAAGGCAGAAACTAGCTAGATTTTCCATGTTTTATGGTAACAAATAATTGATTTGAAGAATAATAATAATTGTTATCAAATGTATTATTGTTGCATTAAAGGTTGTAAAGGATAGGGAAGTATAGGTAGAGTTCCTTCTATAGGGACATCTTTAAATAAGACTAATGTATTTAGCAATGAAGAATCCCATATGATAGTTATGTTGAAAGGGTAATAGTCACAACAACCCTAATATCCATGGTAGAGTAGAAGAGAAAGACGGTAGGAGTGGTATATTGTCTATATTTACATCATAGAAAGCAATTTGAAGGGCCTATGAATCCTCATTTCAAAAGGTGGTACCCATAGAGTATTTATCTATGTCAGTGAGCCAACTGTAAAATTACAATTGTACATAAATGGTATTGTTGTAGAGAACATACTCTTAAGGGGTCATAGATTCCATGTCTCAAGAATATATATATATGTGGTTCTTGATTAAGTATTGGCCCATTTACAAGAAATATTCATGTGAGGTAGAGAGGATCATTAAGAAGATATATAAGATTGAGAAGACCATGAAAAGACTTGACTAGTAAAATCATTACTAGATGGTTACTTATCCTAGTATGAAGGATCTCATAGGATTCGAATAAATCAAAGATATAAACTTTATGGACAGATTTATATTGGGTCAAGCTTGATTTAGTTTGTATGATTCACCAAGAAGTAACTTGATGTATAGGTCACGATTGGTTCTGAGATAATTTTAGCTATAAGTAGGGGACAATTATTTAACACAAACCTTTGTCAGGTTGTGACAAAACCTAATTATAAGAAAAATAATATAAAAAAGAGGAAGGAATGTGCTCACGATTAATAAGAATAAAGATTAGCATGGTACCTTTCCATTTTCTCAATGCCTGGTGCATGAGGGAAGATTTTCATCAGGTGGTGAAGAATGCTTGGGAGATTAATGTAATTGGTAATCCTATGTACCAAGTTTGCAGAAAGCTCGATAATGTCATATTTTAGCTGGCTAAGTGGAATAAGGAGGTAGTTGGAGATCTTACTGAAGAGAGGAGGTACAAAGAACAGGAAGCCATCCTTGCTCAACATAAGTTTGATGCTAACCCTTTTGATGTTAAGATTGGAGAGGAAGCTAAAGTTAAAAGGAAGGGAGCCTTGGAGGCCTATAATGCTGAAGAGTCCTATCTTAAGTAAAAATCTAGAGTTATTTGGCTCAGTTTAGGAGACAAGAACTCTAAGTTTTTCTACTCATCTATTCAAACCAGAAGAATGAGGAATGCTATAAGAAGCGTGAATATTAATGGGGTTTGCCATACTGATGAGCAGGTTATTCATGATACTTTTGTGAATTATTATGAGAATTTGTTTAATGTAGGTTGTAGTTCTGAAATTGAATGGAATGATGATTGGGTTCTTCCAAATCTATATGAAGGTCACATAAATACCATGTGTGCTCTGGTTTCTAGGGAGGAGATCTAGAACATTGTCATGAAGAGTGATGGGGAGAGATCTCCTGGTCCAGATGGTTTTAACTACACTTTCTTTAAAGCTTCTTGGGAGATAGTAGGAGATGATGTAGTCAAAGATGTTCAAAACTTCTTCGGGAGTGGGTGTTTGTTGAAGGAGGTTAATAACACCTTTATTCTCTGATTCCTAAAAACAAGAATGTTGTGGGTGTGAAGGATTGGAGGCCGATATC
Source organism: Alisma plantago-aquatica (assembly GCA_963693085.1). NCBI lineage: Eukaryota > Viridiplantae > Streptophyta > Magnoliopsida > Alismatales > Alismataceae > Alisma > Alisma plantago-aquatica. The sequence goes on along the minus strand of OY856413.1, from coordinate 312,081,928 downwards.
TCTTTGTAATTTAATTTATAAAATTATCTCAAGGGTGCTTGCTAACAGGTTGCAGATGGTCTTCCCTGACATTATTAGTAAAGCTCAATGTGCTTTCATTAAAGGTAGATCTATCTCAGATGCTACCATGCTGGTTAATGACTGTTTGAACATGATGATGAAGAGTAAGGCTGCTAAGGTTTGTGTTAAAGCTAATCTAATGAAAGCCTATGACTCCATTAACTAGTTTTATCTTCGAAAGGTGATGCTTAATATGGGTTTCCCTGAGTGTTGGATGAAATGGATTTCTGAAATTTTGAACACCACTAGTTTTTAGATCTTGATTAATGGAAGTCCCTCAACTAATCTTTATCCTTCTAATGGGATTAGGCAGGGTGACCCACTTGCCCCATATCTCTTTGTGATAGCTATGGAAGGGCAATCCTAGATGATTACTTATTTTGTTGCTAAAAGAAGTTTGATTCCTTTAAGAGCTGGTGCAGGTGTGGAAGTTTCTCATGTTATGTTTGTGGATGATTTGATTATGTTTGTTGAAGTGAAAGGTGATTCGTTGGTTGAGTTGAAGAGTGTGTTGACTAATTTTAGTAAGATTTTGGGGTTGAACATAAGTGATAGCAAGTCATCTTTTTTTGCTAATGAGGGGACTGATATTAATATGGTGGAAGATACTCTTAAAATTAAGAGAGAAAAGCTCCCTGTCAAGTATCTGGGCTTACCCCTTTTGTTGTAAGGTTAAGCAAAAGCTTGTGTTCTCCTATTCTTGACAAGATGAAGGTGAGGATTGAAGGATGGAAATCTAGGCATTTGTCTTTTGCAGGCATAATTGAACTGATAAATTCTACTTTATCCTCGTTTCAAAAATATTGGACTGCTTCCTTTCCTCTTCCTATATCTGTGAATGATGAAATTGATAAGTTATGTAGAGATTTCTTATGGGGAGGTGTAGAGCTTGAAAAGAAGACTCATTTGGTTTCTTGGAAGCAAGTTTGTCTACCAAAGAAGGAAGGTGGTATTGGTATCAGGAGGTCCAGAGACATCACTCGTGCCTATCTTGTTCTTAATCTTTGGAATGTAGCTACTGAAAAAGATTCTTTGTGGGTTCGATGGGTGCATGGAAGATACTTAAAAGGGGATTCTATCTGGAGGTGTAAGGTACCTCCCTCTGCTTCATGGGTTTGGAAACAAATCCTTTACCTTAGAAAAGATATTATTGATGATATTTCTTTTTTTGTGGGGAATGGTTGTTCTATTAAGGTGTGGAGAGACCCTTGGATGGAGGGTTAGTTTCTGGAGGATGTGATTGGGAGTAAGGCTATTATGAAGGTTGGTATGGGGAAATACATTACTTTCAAAAATCTGTTATGTGATGGTAATTGGATCAAATCAAAATCGAGACATGTAAATTCTGTTCTGTAGGTTATTAAGGAGATGGTTTCCCTGCTCATGGGAAGGATGATTGTATCTTTCTAAAAGGCAAAGAGATACATAAGTTCAAGGAGGTATGGAATGTCATTAGGATGAGAAATCATGTACCCTCCTGGTCTGAATGGTTATGGACTTCTAAAGGTTCTATGAGACACATTGTCCATGGATGGAGGTGTTTTATGGATAGTTTACTGACATGAGATCATATGAAGATGATGGGTTTGCATATGCCTTCGAGATGTGTGTTATGTAAGAATGATGTTGAAGATCTCAGTCATATTCTGTTTGAGTGTGCTTATGCCATAGAGATGTGGAATTTTGCTGCTGGTGAGGATTATATTAATCGAGTGCCTGGATCCCTGGATTATGTACTTCTTACAGGGGAAAGAAGCACAAGATTGCTATTTTGGCCATCCTTCATTGCCTTTGGAGTGAAAGGAATGGGAGGATTTTTCTTGATGCGAGCTTATGTGCAGATAGGAACTGGAAGAGGATTAGAAAGGATATAGATACTCTAATTGTATATTCTTCCTTCTTGTTTTTCTATTTTTTTTGTTTTGACTTACCTTGAGTCAAACCCTTGCCTGTATATACTTTACAAAAATCTATAAATAGGAGTCCCATGCTTTTCCGACCAAAAAAAATGATTAATAAGAATAGTGATTTTTGAACTCTAAAAAATCCAAAGGTTTGATGCATTAGTATTGGCCAAAAGACTAGGTAAGGCACACTTTTATCATTAAGACAGTTATACCTTCATAATTTCCTAACCGTGTAATTTTTTTGCTGACAATAATATGTCTATCTAACAACTTAAAAATGATATATAAATGGGAAAATGGATTTTGTTGAATTTTGGAAAGGGAACAATTACACAATATTGAAAATGGTAATAGAGGGTATGATGAGGAGAAAAATGAAAGGTGTTTTTTTTAACCTAGTTATCCTTGTAGTAGAATCTTGTTAGACTTTTCTTATGGATAGGATTATTTTTAGCTTCTTCCAGCTTCCAAGAGGAGTCTTGAAGTGGCTAAATCAACTCAAAACTATAGAGAAAAAATTTAGGGAGAACTTAGGTTCTTGTATATATCCTACTATTTGAAGAATTCCTTATATTAGAAGTGATCAAGTACACATTCTTATCACAAATATGCAGGTTTCTTTGCTCACAACGGGATATGAGAATTCATTCACGGTTTGATTAATATTAATATGAGTGGAGTTATTATTTATATAATATTGCATACATAATTACAACTTATTATGGATGTATATCATCTTCTTGACAACTCATTTGTGGGACTCAGACACATCATGGAAGTTATCTCTTATCAAGGTAGTGTCCAAGCAACATCTAGACTAAGAAGTCTAAGATGATGTGGACATGTTTCTTGTGGGTATCATGTGGGTTTCTCATATAATTCTCTTACGTAGAATCAATGTTGATTCTTGAATTTGTAGTATAGACATAGCATTTTGTGTTAGTTTTCAACCAATAGAATTAAAGAATTTAGATCCAATCTGTATGGAAATAATACTACATTTTATTTTCATTATTTTTAATAATATTTTTTAAGATAGACATTAATTCCTAAGTTGGAAACATTTGGTAGTGTTTATTTATGGCATAAAAGAGGAATTTAAAACCTTTAGAGAATTTTGGAATTCTATACTAATCATGTGGCTAAAGTAGATTTTGAGTTATTTCCTTCTAAAGAAAATTTATATGGAATAGGTAAGAATTGGTGTATCCATGTTGAATCCATAATAATAACTTTCTTTGGTCTGAGAAACAACATCCTTTTTGGTTAATGTGTTCTATTGCAAGAAAGTAAGTTTTGCTAACATGACATTTCACTAAGCTTCTAATGAAGAGACAATCCATTTAGTGTATTATTATTCCAATTGAGTAATGTGTACATGTTAGAAAACTGAACAAGCTCATTAAGAAGATATGAAATCATCACCATGGAGTATGATTTTCTAAATGAAATTGATAATTAGAACAAAATTATTCTTGGGATCACCGGGAATAGGTAGGATCTATGCCAACACATTTTTATAAAGAGGTTCTAGAGACATAATGTAGACCATGGGGTTCATATGCCTATATAAGCTTATATGGGAGAATGGAAAATTGATTTTAAGATGAACAACCACCCAAAACAAGTTTTAAATATATAATGAAAAGAAAATGGAACCATGATCCACTAATAAGGACCTTTTAATATGGTATAAAAGTTTACTATAATCACATGACAGAGACAAATAATCCTCTTGAGTTAGGCACTACTATAAATATTCCCCATTAAATATTAGGACTTTAACCAAGGTTCAACACACAGATTTGGTCTGATATCTAAATGGTACATGATCCAATCTATAATCTCATCTACAAATGTGGAGTGCATTAAAAAAGGATAACCAAGGTATGAAAAATTAAAGGAGGTACATTCCTAGAGTGGATTTTTTATGTCTTCTATTTGATAAATCTTTTATCATCATTTCAAGGAGAATCATTTAAAAAATACATGTTTTGTTATAATTTGGTTTAGTAGGTCTTCTCCTTGTGGATTTTATTTACTAGAGCTCATTATGACACCCAAACATGGTTCCTAATCTCTTGAAGTTTTTTCATTTAGTTGTGCTTATTTAAATGGATTTTTCTCTAAACTGTGGCAATCAAAAAAATTAGAACATGAATAGATGTTTGAGAAAGAATATAAAATACACTATAAATTGAATGACACAAAAATTTAATTCATTTAAATGTTTTTCATTATCATGGATATATGTCTAACTAATGTAACTACTACGACCATAAGAATTTGCAAGTATACAAACAACATTGCAATCATTTCCCTTGAAGCACCTATGGAAAATTAACCTTCTTCCTCTTATTCAAGACCTATATAAATGAAGGAGGTTTTCATCCCCTAATCACTAAATAGTTCTCAATAATCTATGAGATATTATAACAAAGGATAGATATGTGATAACATACTTCTCGATTATCACATATTATAGATGGGATGAAAATCATGCTCAATATAAATCATCCACACTTAAGAAGAATCCATTAAAAATAAAAGGAACACTAAAACCATGGTAGGGTTTGAGAGCCATGGCGGCGGCCGGGGTCATCCGTCCCTGCCAAGGACTAGTAACAATGATCAGGCTGTTGAACGTGAACTCCATGCCTCTGAAGTCGATGATACTGCTGAACCAACTACTGACATGGAAGCCATGGATGCTTCTGATTCCACGCCCAAGGAGCCACCTTCCCGTAAGTCTTACTGAGATGCTCACGTTGGGAAGGACGTCGGCCTTCTCTCGTATGCCAATCCCACCCCTCCAGATGTCCTGACCGATGCCGATATCCAGGTCGATATGAGCGGGGTGTTTCCCGCGTTCTCAGTCAAACAGGACGCGATCCAGCCCCTCCTCGAACCTTGGAAGCACGCCGTCATCGTCAAGGCGATCGGAACCACGTTAGGGTTTCAAACCCTGGTTAACAAAATAATGACCCTCTGGGGCCCTACAGCGCAGTATCGGATTATCGACCTCGACAATGGCTACTACATTATCCAACTGGGGAACCAACACGATTATGAGAAAGCCATGACGGGCGGCCCATGGACTGTCTTCGGCAGCTATCTCTCGATGCAGTCTTGCTCCCCATCGTTCAGGCCCTCTGAACCCATCCCCCAGAAGCTGGTGGTGTGGGCGAGAGTCGCAGAACTCCCCGTCTTCCTTTACCAATACCAACTCCTGGAACAGATCGGTAACTCGGTCGGGAAAACCATCAAGATTGATGCTAATACCCTAATGGGTAACAGGGGCAAGTTCGCCCGTATCGCGGTGGAGGTTGATACAAGTAAACCCCTCCTACCGGCGATCTTTCTTAATGGAGAACTCTTCCGCCTGGAGTATGAAAACCTCCCTCAGTTTTGTCTTCAGTGTGGTCGTTTAGGTCACATTGAGAAGGAGTGTAAGCAACATGCTCAGAATATGGACCTGGCTTCTACCTCCATCCCTATCCCAGTACCTGCTGTGAGCTACACATCGGCCATCCATGCTAGGATACCTGATCGTCGTAAAGGGACAGCCCAGGGGAAAGCTACTGGCTCTGCACCTCCCCGTGATTAGGCCGCGCAAAGACAGAGTGCTGATCAGTGAGAGGCGAGACAACAGCAATCTAATTCTTCTAACCAGCCTGTGACTGAGGGTGACGGTGAGGAATGGCAAACTGAAATGAGCAAGAAGGCCAAACAAAGGCTTCATAGGAAGCAGGCGTCTGAAACTCAACCGCCCACTTCCACAGAGGAAAGTGTGGCGCCTCAAGTTCCTGAGACAAGCACTGTTGTTCAACTAAAAGAGAATGAGGTCCTTGCTGGCTGACCGCACCACCCGCCTGAGGGTGGGACTTTCCAATTTGCTTCTAGTTGATCCACGGCTCCCTCCATTCCAGCCCGTTCCATCCTAAGCAGAAAGGATGCTTCAGGGTTTGTTATGTTGAGGAATCGTAAGATAGTTTATCAGGCTGTCCAGAGCCCAGATAGGGTCCGAAAGAAGGGACGCACTGATGAGCAACCTCGTGAAACATCACATACCAATCCCCATGTACAACGTGCCCTTGAGTTCGAAGAGCATCTCAATGATGCGGGTGCTGGAACCTCGGACACTATGAATGCTGAAGAAGGAGATCAGCCCGTCGGGCTTGTCGCAGCTCTCCAGTAATTTTCTTAATGAATGCTCTCTGCTGGAACATTCAAGGGGCAGGCCTTGACAAGAAAATCTTGCTAATCAAAGAACTGAAATCTATTCACAAACTTCAGATTGTTGCTATCCTGGAGCCTCACTGTTCGGGTATTAAAGCAACCAATATTATCAAGAAGCTAGGCTTTCCCTCCTCTCATCGTGTTGAGGCCATCTGTTTTTCTGGTGGAATATGGATTGCTTGGAACCATCGCCAGTGTGAGCTTGAAATCCTCCTTAATCATAGGCAGTTCATACATTGCTGCATTAAGAAGTCATGGTATCTTACTTTTGTCTATGCCAGTCCCAACTCTTCTAGGAGAAACGTGCTATGGGAGCATCTTGAATCTATCAGTGCTTCCATGACTGCAACCTGGGAAGTTATGGGCGATTTCAACACCCTCCTCAATGTTGAGGAAAAGCGGGGTAGTAAGTATTTCGACAAGAGAGCCAGCGATCGCTTCCATGAAGCTCTGGTTAACACTGGTCTCGTTGATCTGAAAACTCAGGGTCATTTTTTCACTTTCAAAAAACTTGGCCTCCTTGAGCGCTTGGATAGAGTGCTCGTAAATGCTGACTGGATTAACAGGTTCGACAACGCCACTGTCACTATTCTTCCTCGTACTTTCTCCTATCACAACCCTCTTCTCCTATCTACTGGTCAGAAAGCCCCTAAAACTTTCCAGTTCCGCACTAAAGCGAGCTGGACTTTGCTTCCTGACTTCCGGGCCAAGGTGCTCAGTCAATGGCCGACCAATTCTTCCTTCCACGACGCCGTCAAGCTTTTCCAGGTGACCGCCACCAAGTGGGACTCTAAACGTCATATGCTACAATGTCGGGAGAAAGCGCGTCTTCTTCACAGCATTGATAAATGTCAGGTAAGCATGCAAAATCACTCGCCTATACCTGACCTTGATCCTTACATCCCTCTCCAGGAGAAGCTCCATAACATCCTCCTTTTGGAGGAAGCCGATTGGCTTCAACGAGCACATATCGATTGGTTAAAACACGGTGATCTCAACACCAAGTTTTTCCAATCCTACGTCAAAGCCCGAAGGAACTACAACAGAATTTCACGTCTCAAGGATGCTTCTAATGGAGGCACCTAGATCTCCGACCCTGCCGAGCTCAAATCACATGTCCGTGGTTGGTTTCAAGACTTGATGTCACAGGCTTCCGAGTGTGATCCTACTCATGCCCGCAGCTATCCTGGTGTCTTCCCTTCCCTCAACGACCAAACCAAATGTCTTCTGGGCAGGATACCACAAGTTACTGAAATCAAGCAGGTCCTTTCTTCTATGGCGCCTCTTAAAGCGCCGGGCCCTGATGGTATTTATACGGAGTTCATCCAGAAGAATTGGAACATTGTGGGCAACTCCATTGTTTCCACGGTCTGCAGTGCCTTCCATTTTGAACATATTGAGAATTCTATTGCAGATTCCTTCATGCTCCTCATCCCGAAGGTGGCTTCGCCACAGCAGTGCGGTGACTTCAGACCGATTTCCTTGAATAACGAATGCTTTAAGCAAATCTCAAAGATTATTGTTGAGCGTCTGAAACCTTTGCTGAGCAATTGGATTGCGCCCACACAGTCTAGTTTTGTTCCCGGGCGTCGCATAAGTGACAATATCCTCTTGGTGCAGGAAGTTATCCATACAATGAAGGCTCGAACCACTAAGAAGAAGCTCATGTGTATTAAGCTGGACCTGGCTAAGGCTTTTGATAAAATGAACTGGTATTTTATCTATGATACGCTCTTAAGAACTGATCTACCTGCAAATCTTATCAATGTTATCATGCAAATTATAACACAGGGTTCCACCTCGATCTTATGGGAAGGGGAACCCCTCCAGCCTTTCAAGGCAACCCAGGGAGTTCGGCAGGGCGACCCTATCAGCCTGTATGTCTTTGTTCTGTGTATGGAACGACTAAGTCAAGCCATTTCTTCTTCTGTCCACAACGGCGCCTGGAAACCCATCTACATCACTCGTGGGGGCTCTCCCCTGTCCCATGTCCTATTTGCTGATGACATTCTCCTATTCGGGGAAGCTTCGATGGCGCAAGCCACCACCATCAACAACATCCTTCTCTCTTTCTCTGCGGCCTTTGGACAAACTGTTTCAAAGCACAAATCAAGGTGCTTCTTCAGCTCGAATACGCCCAATTCTGAGATCCGTTCCATTAGCAGATGCTTGGGAATTGGATGGACAACTGACCTTGGGAAGTATCTGGGGGTGCCTATCCTGCATCACCGAGTTAACAAAGCCACCCATGGTAATATCATCTCGAAGATCCAAAGCCGACTCAATAGTTGGTCGCTGCGCCACCTATCTCTTGCAGGCAGAATTACCTTAGCCAAGTCTACACTCCAAAGCATCCCAACCTACACTATGCAAATTTTTAAGCTCTCACCCCAACTTTGTGATGACATTAACAAACATATTAGAAGATTTATCTGGTCTGGAACAGCTCCTCATCAGAAACTCTCTCTAGTTTCATGGAAGAAGATCAGTTCTTGTAAGGGCTCTGGCGGTCTTAGAATCCGGGATGCTCGTGATCAGAATGACGCCCTTATGCTCAAGAATACCTGGTCCTTCATCTCCGACCCTAGTAAGTTATGGGTCCACGTAATGAAGGAAAAGTATATAAAGAATGGCAGATTCATCTCCAAGCCGTGCTCCTCTGCTTGGAGTTTCATCAAACGTAGCCTCGACACCATCAAACCGCTTTGCATCAAATCCATCAACAATGGCGCTAGTACTAATGTTTGGCACGACAAGTGGCTGGCTGGACTTTCTGTTATGGATATGCACCCGGAATGGGTTATCCCTGAAGACCTTTCAGACCTTACTGTCAATTGTATGTCGACTGAAAATGATGGCTGGGATTGGAGTTTCATTCACTCCTTCCTGCTGACGGAAGCTGCAAATATCATTAAGTATCTCCCAGCGCCTTCCAATAACAATGTGGAAGACGAATGGCATTGGTCCTTGGAGCAAACCGGCTTCTTCTCTTCTAAATCAGCTTATAATTGGCTTCGGAAGGATAAGGAGGTCACTGTTACAGGAAATTGGAAGCAGCTTTGGGGCTCCGCCCTCCCTGCCCGCATCAAAACTTTCTTATGGTTGCTACAACATCGAGCTTTCCTGACCAATGTTGAGAAGAACCATCATCACATTGATGTCTGTGATTTGTTCCCTGTGTGCAACAACGATAAGGACACCATCCTTCATGCGCTCAGGGATTGTCCACCCAATGTCGAGGTCTGGCACTTGGTGTCACCTGACATCGGGAACTTCACCTTGCAAGAAACGGAATGGATTGATCAGGGTATGAGTGTTCATCATCCTTCCCACATGCTCTGGGCTGTCACCTGCTGGCACCTGTGGCAGTGTCCCAACAAACTCATCTACCAGGGGCTCAAACAACCTGCAGCCAGCAAGGCCCTCTTCATCCAGCAGCGTTGTCTCACCATCCAAAATCTCACTAATCCAGACAAGGAGAGTGCACTTGTTGCCATCCACTCACAAGGTCTCTTCCAAGGCAGAGATATATATGTCTTCACGGATGCTGCTTTCCATGCTTGCACGCATAGCGCCGCCATTGCGGTCCACACTGTGGATGCTGGAGGAAGGCATATTATGGGGATGGGATGTATTACTAGAGCCATTTCCGCAATGGATGTAGAAGCTAAAGCCATCGTGAGAGCCGCTGAGCTATGTGAACAGCAGCATTGGGACAACGTTTACATTCTCTCTGACTCTCAAGTTGTGGTCCGAACAATTACTGGACTGTTTTATGTCCCTCTCCTTAAACCCTACGTGATGAAGGTGCTCAGTCTCATACCTTCGGAAACAATTTTCTATATCAGTCGCATCCATAACATGCCTGCTGATAGGATTGCAAAGCACTGCCTTGCAACCAATTCTAGTATTAGTTTCTCAAGTTCTATCCCTAGTACTTTTGATTTCGTTACTACTGTAAACATTTCTACGATTTTGGCTGCACTAGAGAGCAGCATGAATAAATAATCTTCTCTAGTTGCCCCCCCCAAAAAAAAGAATCCATTAAAAAGAAATTTGGATTATGGAAATAAATAATGTGGTATGATATAATAAAGGGTGTAAAAGTATGAGTGCTCACAATCTGAAGTTGCTCGAGTGTAAAATTCCCTACATCCACCACTTGTGTCTTTTCAACTACTAGTGTGAGACCCTACTTCTCATATTCAGAACTATAAACCTCTATGATAAAGTTAACGTGAGTATGGATCCCATGCCTTACTTTAATCGCACTTTTTTTTCCTTATTTGCATGATTTATTTTGGATTTATTTGTATTAATATAAATATCAAAAAAAATATTTGTAATAATTTTTATATAAATTTCTAAATAAGGGAAGATGATATGTTCAAATATTGATTCAATGAATTTTTTCATTATTTTGAACTTAAAGAAAAATACCTTGTATATTCCATAAATTAGTTGGATCAATCAATGTAGTGGGGATTGATGTGTGGACTTTGAGTGGGCTCTGATCGGGTTGCTTCAAGCCCTAAATGTGGTTTGACACAGGTCAAGTGGGCCATTTTGATTTCCCCCGGTGATTGATGCATGAATTGTTGGGTTAATATGGATCGACCTAGGTCGATACAGTCACCTTGAGTTAATACAGAGAAGGGTAGTTCAATGTACATCATAATTTGTATATATTCTAATAGGATAGAGGTAGTTATGTAGCAAAAGTAGCAGAGGACACTAAAAAATGTTTGGATTTTCCTTGGTTTAGCGGGATACTATAGATGGTTCATCAAGAAATTTAGTTGCATATCTTTTCATTGCCCAAGATAACCAAGAAGGGTGTACCTTTTGTTGGAAATGACGAGTGACATTATTTGTAGTTGTTGAAGGGTTGACTTCAACACCAGTGTTGATTCTCATGGATACAGTGAAAGGATGCATGGTCATGTATGATGATTTAAGGAGAGTTCTTGGTTTTTTATTGATACAATACAAGAACATGACCTCTTGTGCTTATATACATCTCAAGAAGCATGAGGAGAACTATCCAACACATAATCTAGAGTTTTTTTGTAGCTTTGAAGGTATGAAGGAACTACTTTTATGGAGAGAAGTGTCAGACTTTCATGGAGCACAAGAACCTCAAGTATATCTTTATGCAAAAATAGTTGAACATGAGGAAGAGGCACTAGTTGTAATTCTCAAGGATTATGATTTTACAATAGATTATCATCCTAAATTGGTGATTTTTGTGGCAGATGCTTTGAGTAGGAAGTCAAGTTTGTCTTTTCTAAGAATAATGTGTAGATGAAATCCATGGCATTTATCAAGAGAGCTATGTGGTATTGCTTTGATAGATGAATGTAGATGTTGTCACTAACCATATCCATGAAAAACAATAGCATACCACCTTCACAATGGCCCTTTTGACTCTAGAAACACCTTCATGTGATCAAAAGATGCATCATTTTAGGAGTTTCATATTCACTATCCTACTAGTCTGACCCACTTAAATATGGATCAGAGATAACCTCTTCTTTGTGCACATAGTGTCAACAAGGTGAACCAATGGGTCCCTCCTTTTTCACTAGATTTTTATCCTATCATTTTGCACCTAATTGGTGAATGTCACCTCGACCTTCTTATCTTATATCTTGATTTGGCACCCTCATAGGTGACATTGATGAGTTTTACAAGGCATTATCCCTCATCCAAGCTTTATGCCTAGACTTTGGCCTTCTTCTAAAGATTAAGAAGACAGATATCTTGGCCTTCCAAAGACCCTACAAGAGAATAAGATTTGTGTGTGTTCCCTTGTGATATGTCCTCACCAAAGTGTGGAGTGAATGTTTTAGGTGGTCATGTATCAGCAGACCCTTATCTTTCCATGGATCTTCTCTTAAAATTGTGGCTAGAACTATTCCCATGATGGATTGCTTATCTTTGATGTAGAATCCTCCGTGTGAAATTCTTCTTCTCCAGTCATGTTACAATGCCCAAAATATTGTTTTCTCTTCAAATGAACCCCCAACATTTTTTTTAGAAAATTTAAGGTAAATATATTTCCAATCCATAGAAAGGAGATAAATTTATAAGCATCACATGCACATGAGGCTTCCAAGAAAAAAAGCATAAGCCTAGATAGGAATTATACAAAGAACTACTTGAATAGGATTTCTATAAGAGCAAGTTACATTAAGGACTAGTTTCTAATTATCAAAGGAGAGATTCCTAAGATTTTTGTCTTATGATAGTTACATAGCATCTTAATGTCTCCCTCTAGCTTCTTGAACACAACAATAGAATCCAAGTTGGCTCCTTCATGCCTCTTGCAATTCCTTTCTAACCAATCATAGTATACACAACCAGTCAAAACCCATAATTCAATGACACCATTGTGCTTTGATCTATTGCCATACGTTTAAGGCAGTCAATAAGGGAATACAGAAATCTCATATAGAGTTTCAGCTTTGCTCTACCCCATAGGTACCTCTAGTAGTTATATGAACCAAAGAGATGGTCAGAAGATTATGTTGCAAGATGACAAAATTGGCAATAAGGATCAAGGACCATGCTCCATTTAGCAACTTTATCCATGGTTGTAAGAAAGTTCTTTAACACTTTGTAGCTTATGAGACTCCATCTAGGATGATGAGGAGATAACCATAAGGTGGCATATGCTAGTTTCTCATTGAGGGATTGATGATAATTGTTCCATAGAGTAGTATAATCAACATGGATAAGTTTAGGGTATTTAGCTACCATCCTATGCCAACAAGTGGATCCTTTATATCCGTAGTTATTAGCAAGATTCGGTCCATATCTTCTAGACATCCAGGATGTCCAAGTTCTTGATTCAAGAAGAAGTTTTTGAATCCACTTTAAGGTGTGAAAGTTCGCAAGGTCTTTGAGACTTCTGAGGTTTAGACCACCTTCTTGTAGTGGAAAGGTGAGACTAGACCAACAAGCAGGATGATTGGGGTTGCTCGATATGAAATCTGACATGATAATTTCCATTCTATTTAGAATAGCAGTAGGGATCTCGCCCTACCTCTTCTAGTAATTGATGAGTCCCACAACATAGTTTTTGATCAAGATTATACATCCAACCGTAGAAATCTTTGAACCAGGCCATTTGCATACCATGTCTATAACATCCCAGGATTTGAGTCCTCAGATAGAATGATCTTATAAGGAATGATTGGAATACCCATATCACTAAGTGCACCTCCTTTTCTAGGAGCCCATCACTTAAGAACTATGTAGTTAAATGTGCTTAGCTTGGAGTAGTACTAGGATGGGTGACCAGTCAGGAAGTTGACACTGGCTTGTGCATGAGTGACGATAAAGCACGCAGTTAAGGCTATTGGTGGTATGTGGGGCCAGTCGTCATTCTTGAAACTCTACTAGAGTCTTAGGCATTGCTCTTGGGTGTCACAAATGGTATCAAATCCATAACCCCTCCAGTAGGTGGGGCCCACATGAGCATGTGGCATGCCAGTCTTGGGCTGTATGATTTAGGCATGTTGGAAAGGGCTATCCATGGTGATGTAGCCACCCATGCATTGGTATTCCGTGATCGGAGCTGGGTGTCCATGGGCCATTATGGGTCTGTACTGAAATGGGGTAATATTATGAGGCCATATATTAAGCCTTGATTAGGACATCAAGAGTCTAAGTGAGGGAAATTGTAACGTCCCAAGATTTGAGTCCTCAGATAGAATGATCTTATAAGGAATGATTGGACTACCCGTATCACCAAGGTGCACCTCCTTTTTCGGGAGCCCATCACTAAAGAACTACATAGTTAAGCATGCTCAGCTTGGAGTAGTACTAGGATGGGTGACCAGTCGGGAAGTTGACCCCCGCTTGAGCATGAATGAGGATAAAGCGCACAATTAAGGCTAGTGGTGGTCTGTGGGGCCAGTCGTCATTTGTGAAATTCTACTAGAGCCTTGGGTAGTGTGCCAATGGGTTACAATGTCTCTCAGACGATCAAGACAAGCATTAAAGTGCTTCTGTATGAGATTACCACCTAGATTAGGAAATCCTAGATACTTGGTGGGCCATTCCCTTTTTTGGATGTTCTTACATGTTTCAAGATAATCCTTATTTTTGCAATAAGCCGAAAGATAGATATGTGTTTTATTAGCATTACAATGCATACTGGAGAGATTCCCAAAGTCATGGAGAAGAATTTTGAGAAATTGCAGGCTTCTTTGCCTTTCTTCAATGAAGATGAGCATGTCATCAGCAAATAGAAAATGGCTAAGTGCTTTTGTATGCCTAATAGGATAAGAACGCATGACTTTATTCTCATAAGCTGAATCAATCATTCTACTAAGACCCTCCATAGAAATAGGGTGAGAGATGATCGCCTTATCTAATGCCATTGGAGCTTTTAAAAAACTAAAAGAGGATCCATTGATAAGCAAGGAGAAAGAAGTAGTAGAAACACATTGTTTGATAAGATTAATCCATCTTTTAGAAAACCCAAGGCTATGCATGCAGTTCCATAAGTATGACCAATGAACAAAATCAAAAGCCTTGGTGATGTCAAGCTTGACACATGCAGTTGGGGGACTATTTTTAAGATTGATACTGAGAGTCAATTTTGTAGCCAACATCGAACAAACCTCAATATTTCTACCTTAAATAAATGCACCTTGGTTAGGTGAGATGAGATTAGGTAGAAGATAAGAAATCCTGTGAGATATAATCTTCATTATGATCTTGTAGATCATGGAGAAGCATGAGATAGGCCTGAAATCTGATGGGGAAGTGATATGCGTCGCTTAACACACCAATCACTAAGATTATTAATCTTAGAATTTAAACCTTTTAACTTTCCGGTTAAGGCTAGTATAGAAAGGGTCGAATCCCAAAGGACAACTTTTAAAGATTGTTTCTTAAAAACCCAATTGTTTGAAGAACTTTTTTATTTTTTTTTTGGTATTTTCAGATTTGGAACAGAAAATAAAATCAATATGGGTGATGAATAGTTACACTAAGGAAGGAAATTGCTGAAATTAAAGAAGCACTAAACAAGAATTTTATTTTCCCTACAAAAAGGTAAACAAAGATTGTTGTTAGCATAAGAAACTATTGTGAATTGAAAAGACTAAAAACTAAGGAAAATAAGATAGTCGGTGATTGAAATCAAAGGAAGAGAATCAAGGCTTTAGGGATTTTCAGCACCTTAGCCATGATAAGAAAATAAATTAACAATTAATCGACAAATAGGCGACGACATGTGAATCACAAAAACCCACAAAAGATGAACTCTACATGAGCCCATTGGTCCTGGTGCTCATGTTTCCTAGTTTGTCATCCGAAAAGAGATAAATCCGCGGTCACATCAGAATCTCTATGTGAATTGGTTTAATCGTTCTAAACTCGGATTTCCATGGTCATTTCCATCCGAGTTAACATATATATCTAAGCGAGTAATTACTTCGCTAGATCATCGATTAAATAAACCAATCGTCGTCTCAAGAAGTCGATTAAAGCTAATTCTATCAAACCATGGCTAAGAGATTATTCCCCTTGCCTCGATATGGAACTACTCGCTCATGATTGAGGAGAAGGGGGAGACGGAGGAAGAAAGTACTTTGGCCATAGTCTAGCCCAAAATTAGGAAGTTAATCCTTATGCTAAAGTCAATGAAATGGCCATGTTCTTAATTCCTTGCTCCAGAACTAAAGAACGGAGAAAAGAAGATCTAAAACTAAAGCAGAATGAAAGTGCCAAGAACAAAATAAGAAAGAACAATGCTTCAAGAAAATTTATTTTATTGCAGAACTAGAAGAATACAAGAAATAAGATGCTCAGAATTCCAGTGCAAAAGAGATGCCCCCATGAGGAGGAAGTGCTCCTCCTTTTATAGGAGAAGGAGGGGGGGTATAAATTAGGTTTAGGGCAAAATAAATAGTCGGTGGAGGCTGCTAACTTTTTGGATCTAATCAATAGAGGAAACAATTGCTTGCTTTACATTCTTTCTGCAGTAATTTCCCATAATAGAGATTTCGAGCGTATTTTTGGGCCATTCAAAAATTCGCAAGTGGCCCAAAAATATATTTTTCCTGTATATAATTGAATTATCTTTCCAACGCATACTGGCACAATAAATTCTGACTTGGGATGTGGGAGTTATACCAGTTTTGGTGAAAGATATATACTAAAATCAGACTTTGTGGGAAAATGTAAGACTACATTCACTGGTTAATTGTGCAGCCAAATCAACACCAAAATTGCCGCAAAATATGTCTTTTTGTAGCCAATAAAATTCTCTTTGCATTCCATACTTTATCTTAAAATTCTGCCTTTAGACGCAAAAGATATGACTATTTTGGTGACGAGTATCTCAAGCACTGCGAGAATATTTGAAAAGCCTCATATCTTCATCTTTTATTTTCTCGATTTAATTACTTAGATAATTCTTGAAAATTAAGAAAAATATCATAAGAATTCATGAAAAGTATATCAAGAAGATGAAAGTGCTATTTATTTTTGAATTAGCTCAAATTAACAAAAAAGTCCTAATTAATTATTCTAAATGAAGCAAAAATAAGAGATGAATATGCATTCATCAAAATACCCCAAACTTAAACTTTGCTTGTCCCGAGCAACATTAAAATCAAGAAATACTTTCAAGACATACTCTCAACCTATCATCCCCACTCTCCTAACAACCACTTGATTCCTTCCACCAAAATATGGCCAAGTGACCCTGACTTCCTGAATTCACGAAAAGTGACTTTTATATTTCCTACTTCACAAACTTGCATTTATTCAAGACCTGCAATAAAATAGATTTTCATTTCACCTTTGCATTTGGTACTCTAATTTTTTTTAAGTTTTACACAAGAGCAGGGCTGATTTTGGATTGTTGGGGTTTTTGTAGTTTTCCCCTGGGTAGAAAATTGGATTGAAGGAGGTATGGAAGAAGGACATTCTCTCCTCTATTCGACTCGAGACCTTTTTATTTAGTGGACATGCAGTTAAATTGACCGCATTTTTTTCTTTGATTTTTGGTGATACACCCAATTGCGTGGGTATGGAAGAAGCGGAAGAGAGGGAAGGGGTGCCACCCCAAACTTAGCGTTTTGAGCACTATTGGTTTTTTTTTCTTTTTGCTGAATGGAAAGATTTGGAAGTGGTGGAAGAAGAGTAGAAGAGATTGTTCTTGTGCAACTTTTTTTTTCATTTTTTTTAGAGTACCATGCATTGGTTCAACTATTACCAAATCATGCAAAAAATCAAGAAAATTTATACAAGTTGTACATGATAAGAAAGCATCACTCTTGAATCCTATCAGTCCTCTATGGCTTGCCATCTTTTCCAAGGAGTGATTATTATTTGAGGTCCTAAGTGACACGAGGATTTCTAGTCAGGAAAGTTTCAAAATTTTAGTTGCAAGGAAGTTACATCATTAAGGGGAGTATTTTGAAAAATAATCATATCAAGGCCGACTAGATATGGGCCAATCTAAAAAATTTGAAAATTTGTGATTTTTTTAAGGAAATTAAAACTAAATTATATAACATAATGAAAATTTTTAGAAAAATAAGATAGTGTAGGTGGAAGGAGTACGTACCACCCACCTCCACCTCATACTTTAAATTTTGCTCGTCCTGAGCAAAACGCAGATCTAGGATGGAGGGAAAAAAATCACTGGGATCACCGGGAGGTCCTGGTAGCTCAAAAAATGTCCATCTGAAGGGGATGTTGATGATGGTTGTAGCTTTAAACAAAGGAGCTTCATGGTACACCCAATTGATGGGTGATCGTAGAGGCTGAAAGAGGATTTCATAATGTCTTTTGCCTCACACTCCTTCTAAAAGGATCCACACATCTTCCTTTAGTAGTAAAGGAAATGTCATAAATGTGAGTGGCTTGAGGGGGATTGGTGGGTATTCAGTGGGTGGCACATATGGTGCCGACTCTGCAACATCAGGTGGGGGATCATGCTTTGGTTTCCCTATGTCATGTTGATCTACACATAGTAAAATTGGTGGTAATATGAAAGGGACACACAAATTTAAATCAACATCATACATATTTTAGCTCTCCTCAAAATTCATGCAATCAACCTTGGGACAGATGGATTTCATGGTTGATATTGCAGGTAACTGTAGTTCCTCTATGTAAGGATTTCCCAAGGGTTCTTGAAGGATAAAAATGGGGAAATATTCCTTGCAACCAGCAGAAGGGGGTATATGGATTTCTTCTAAGGAGTTCTCCCCTTCTATATCATCCTTATGTAGAATGGGAATTGGTTTTGGCAGAATGGAAGGAATCGTTTCATCAATGGAGGTTGGCTGCTCATTATCTAGAATAGATCCTACCAGAGGGGATTGGTCGTCGATAACAATTGGACTTTTGCAAATGATGGGAAAGGTTGTTGGGTCTTTAGGACGGCTGTCTGAGATTGAATTTTCATACTCGAGTAATAAAGTCTCCAAGGGAAGGGTAGGAATGCCAACATCCTCATCGTACAAGAAATACGACCCCATGGTATGTATTATTTCTTTAGAATCCAATGTATATGACATAAAAATTAGATCATCATCGTCATCTTCAGGAAGAACCATCTTAGGTTGCTCTAAGTCCTCCACAAATTTTTGTGCTTGGGCCTCTAGCAAGGTAGCTAAAAGGGCTTGGCTAGTTTCTAGTTTTTTCTGTCCTTCTACTACCATTTTTTCTAAAGCCCCAAGTTTCTCTTTTAGTTTATTTTCATTATTAGATTCATACAACCCAAAAATATTACCATCCTCCCCATTCCCCCCAGAAGGATCTTGGTCATGGTACCCAGTATGTTGGTTGTGGTGTTGCTCCTCATAATAATCTTCAAAAGATGGTGGATTGTAATTTCCATTGCGTCCATCTTGGTAGGAAGATTCAATATTATAAGGTGTCACCAATTCATGAGGAAACATATTTGAACAATTTATATTTTGGGTTTGGGCTTCTAGCAGGATGGTTAAGAAGGATTGGCTAGTTTTTAGTTTTGTTTCTCCTTCTACTGCTATCTTCTCTAGGGCCCTAAGTCTTTCTTCTTGTTGAGGATTATATTGGGTTTCATAAACATGTTCATAACCCCCAAGGTTTTGTTGGTTACACCCCACAAAATTTTGTTGATCATATCCCCCCATTAGAATATGGATAGCAAGATTCCCCATAATGGTTCTCAGAAAAATGTGGATTCACACTGTACCCACCAGGATGAAAGGGCTCACAATTAAAAGGGGTGCTATCATAAGTATGGGGTAGAGTCGGGCATGAAAGAGATGTATGATTGTAAAGACCACAATAATAACATTGTGGGGGATATTGGGATGCCCACTCCATTTGAAAAGTTTTTTTTTTACAATTCCAAAAAGAACTAAAGATTTGTACAAGACCATAAATTAAAAGGAAAACCTAAGGGATTATGATACAAGGTTAAAAATTACAAAACTAATAATTTTTTACAAACTAGCGTATTTGCAGAAAAAAATAGACTACCGGAATGGAAACTCGGCAGAAGGAGGAGTAGTACTTCTGGAATGTTACTCGGAAGACATAAAAATAAAAATAAAAGTTTTTCAAAAATTTTTGGGGTTTGAAAGAAACAAATTCGTTATCCCCGGCGACGACGCCAAATTGATATGCATCGCTTAACACACCAATCACTAAGATTGTTAATCCTAGAGTTTAAACCTTTTAACTTTCCAGTTAAGGCTAATATAGAAAGGGTTGAATCCCAAAGGACACCTTTTAAAGATTGTTTCTTAAAAACCCAACTGTTTGAAGAACTTTTTTATTTGTTTTTGATATTTTCATATTTGGAACAGAAAATAAAATCGATATGGGTGATGAATAGTTACACTACGGAAGGAAATTTCTGAAATTAAAGAAGCACTAAATAAGAATTTCATTTTCCCTACAAAAAGGTAAACAAAGATTGTTGTTAGCACAAGAAACTATTGTGAATTGAAAAGACTAAAAACTAAGGCAAACAAGATAGTCGATGATTGAAATCAAAGGAAGAGAATCGAGGCTTTAGGGGTTTTCACCACCTTAGCCATCATAAGAAAATGAATTAACAATTAATCGACAAATAGGCGACGACATGTGAATCACAAAAACCCACAAAAGATGAAATCCACATGAGCCCATTGGTCCAGGTGCTCATGTTTCCTAGTTCGTCATTCGAAAAGAGATAAATCTTCAGTCACATCAGAATCTCTATGTGAATTGGTTTAATCATTCTACACCCGGATTTCCATGGTCATTTCCATCCGAGTTAACATATATATCTAAGCGAGTAATTACTTCGCAAGATCATCAATTAAATAAACAAATCGCTATCTAAAGAAGTCGATTAAAGCTGATTCGATCAAACCATGGCTAAGGGATTATTCCCCTTGCCTCAATATGGATCTACTCACTCATGATTGAGGAGAAGGGGGAGACGGAGGAAGAAAGTACTTTGGCCATAGTCTAGCCCAAAATTAGGAAGTTAATCATTATGCTAGAGACAATGAAATGGCCAGGTTCTTAATTCCTTGCTCCAGAATTAAATAACGGAGAAAAGAAGATCTAAAACTAAAGCGGAATGAAAGCGCCAAGAACAAAATAAGAAAGAACAATGCTTCAAGAAAATTTACTTTATTGCAGAACTAGAAGAAGAATACAAGAAATAAGAAGCTCAGAATTTCTGTGCAAAACAGATGCCCCCATGAAGAGAAAGTGTCCCTCCTTTTATAGGAGAAGGAGGGGGGGTATACATTAGGTTTAGGTCAAAATAAATGGTCGGCGACGGTTGCTAACTTTCTGGATCTAATGAATAGAGGAAACAATTGCTTGCTTTACATTCTTTCTACAGTAATTTCCCAAAATAGAGATTTCGAGTGTATTTTTGGGCCAGTCAAAAATTCGGAAGTGGCCCGAAAATATATTTTTCCTGTACATAATTAAATTATCTTTCCAACTCATACTTTCACAATAAATTCCGACTTGGGATGTGGGAGTTATACCAATTTTGGTGAAAGGTATATACTGCAATCAGACTCTGCGGGAAAACGTAAGGCTACATTCACTGGTTAATTGCGCAGCCAAATAAACACCAAAATTGCCACAAAATATATCTTTTTTGTAGCCAATAAAATTATCTTTTCATTTCATACTTTATCTTGAAATTCCGTCTTTAGACGCAAAAAATATGGCTATTTTGGTGACGAGAATCTCAGGCACTACGGGAATATTTGAAAAGCCTCATATCTTCATCTTTTATTTTCTCAATTTAATTACTTAGATAATTCCTGAAAATTAAGAAAAATATCATAAGAATTCAGAAAAAGTATATCAAGAAGATGAAAGTGCTATTTATTTTTTAATTAGCTAAAATTAACAAAAAAGTCCTAATTAATTATTCTAAATGAAGCAAAAATAAGACATGAATATGCATTCATGGGAAGAAACTATGCCCTTCTTAGGTATGAGAGATAGAAATACATGGTTTACTTGCCTCACTATATTGGCAACTTCAAAGAACCAGGTAATATCTTGATTCAGGTATTCTTTGATGAGATTCCAATTTTCCCTACATAAAAAAACCGTTAAAACCATTTGGACTGGGACTTTTGTTAAGTTAAATGTTCCAAACAACATCTCTAATCTCATCACCATCAGGTACTTTACAAATTAGAGAGCTATCCTCATCAGTAACACTGATAAGACAATCAAAATACAGGACATAGTCTATTAAAGGAGACTCTTGATTAGTAAACTTTCAAAGAAAGTTTGATTTTCATTTGTGATATTATTTTCGTCTTGAATCAAGTTACCACTAGGATCAAAAAATTCAGTAATAGAATTGATGGCATCATGTCTCTTGACAATTTCATGGACATTTTTGTATTCCAGTCTCCATTTGTAATCCAATCTAGTCAAATCCTCTTCCAATAATATTTCTCTTCGGCATTGACAAGAGTTCCATTATATTATAGGTAAGTTTTTCATCATCAATAAACTCGGGATCTAGAGGTGAGTGTCTCAAAGCAGTAGAAATATCATGAAACTCCATCCTTTCTCTAGCAATAAGATTTTTGAGGTTCACATAGTTCTTTAACTAGGACTTCAATAGTTTCTTTACTTACTTCAGTTTATAGTTGAAGTAATAGAGAGGATTACCCATACATGGTGAGCTCCAAGCTTCTTTGATTAAGTCACAACATCCTGGCCATTCCACCCAAAAATTAAAAAAAACTGGAAAGGTTTCTTTTTGTGGATAATGGATCTCATATTAACATTGATGGTCGAGTGATCATAATAGGTACATGTGATAAGTTTAATCTTGGAACCAGGGAAGTTATTTAGCCAGTCATCATTTACCAACGCCTGATGAAGCTTGCAAGCAATGTGTTTTGTAGCAACTTGTTTATTATGCCAAGTATAAATCTCATTGCCCATAGAAGGAAGTTCAGTAATATCAGCTTTATCAATAGAGGTATTAAAAAAAATTAATAACAAAGTAGGGACCTCACGACCACTAACGTTCTCCTCATGCTTCCTGATATTATTAAAATCACATGTGACAAGCCAAGGTTCAGATATGGATGTTGATAGACTTTATAGTGCATTCCACAATCCTATTCGTTATTGTAGTTGGTTTTAGGCATAGGCAGTTGTAATAATAAGTTGAAGACCACCTTTATTAATGCATTGTACTGTAATGTGTTGATCTTTCATACAGAGAAGGTCAATATCCCAGGACTTAGGATTCCACCCTACATATACATGCCCATTGGGATCATGAACATGATTGGAAATCCAATTCCAACCACTAGGAAAGAGTTTAGTAGAGGTATGAATAAGATGAATTTTACTTTTTGTCTCAACAAGAATAGAAATTGATGCCTTAGCTTCCAGAATAGTTCTTCTCACCTCCCTTTTTTTGTGCGGTTTTCCTAAACCATGCACATTGGTCATAATAAAAGTCATTAATGACCTCTATAGTAAGATTGGGTCTTGTGTGACCCATCAGCCTTAGAGGATCTAGGTGTCTTGGTGGACTCCTTTCTTGAGTTGCTTCCAATATTCTTGGAACTAGTTCCAACACTATCATTGAGATTAACCTCCAAGGATTTGTGTGGACTATCTATACCCACATCAGACACCACTAGAGGATTAGGGTTCACAAGAATAAATTTACTAGACAAATAGTCTGAATCTACATTCACATTTGTATAAATAGTAACCCCCAACTTCTATCGCCTTTTTTGGGATAATTTTTATTGTGGGCTTCATCGACATTTAGCACACATTACAGCTGGTGATGGCTAAGATTTGGTGATTATAGTGGTACTTGGTCACACTTCTTGTGCATCTTGAGGGGTGGAATCAAATCTTCTCACAATGCATGGAACTTTGCCTTTGTTTCCTCTCAAGTACACACCCAACAACTCCAACATCATATTCTATGAGATTCAGCTTTGTGTCTACTCAAACCTCCTTTGTAACTACACACACCATCATATATAATACCCACTTGTCTTTTTTGTAGACCATATTGTCACATACAACTTCCCCAAGCCTAAAGACCCACTCTATTTTTAGTAGATACAACTGTAAAAACTCAATCAAAATTTCATTATGTGGTATATCTCGAAATAACAACATATTCTTGCTTCTCTACAAGTATACCACTCACAAAACTCATGTTTGACATACCAATTGAAGGCCTTGTATCATCCATGTCACATGTTGAGTGCCAATCTATCCTTTAATACTATATCATGAACCCTTGTACCCTGATGATGAATGTTTCCCACTCTATATCATTGCACGCCTCGATGGGTTCTATGTGTTGTGCGTTGTCACAATACTATGCCATAACTTTGTCATTATGTCATTTGTGATGCTCTGATTGACCTTGTTTCTAAGCTAGGTTAAAGTTCCTTAGATAAGAGCATGTTGCCTTCCTTGGCACACAATATGATGGTATGCACTCCCAGAGACATGTTAGCATCTTGTTATTTGATTGGATAGACTAAAGACAAACATTTTTTATTCATACATGGGTTTTCCCTTTGACATAAAATCCTTTGAAGTAATTATGAGTCCATCTGGCAGCCTTTGATTCCACTACAAAAAAAAGTTCCATAAACATAGTGCTTTTGAGACAAATAGTCATCGGTTTTTGCCTTTTGCCTTTGATATTTATGGTGTTCTATATAGTGGTTCAATTTTCCTTATTCAATGCCTTTAACATGTATTGTCATCATATACATAAAACTATTTGCTATTTGGATCTATAAGCTTCACTATCTAGAAAATTTGATAGCTCAACTTGTTGATCATGCTTTTGTGAAGGTGTTTTGGAATCCGCACACATTTATCAGTTATGTACGTATGGAAGTCTACTTGCTAGGTTGTTTCTTGGCACATATTCATATTAAGGAAACAAAGGCACGTCAAATTAGGGATCAAAAGAAAACATATATAGTGATATAGAATATAACTTTCAAACTTGGTGATACGAAATGTGATGATTTTTGTGAAACAAATGAAGGTTCAGTATGAGGGATTGATGCTCCTAAGAAAGGAAGTATGAGGGATATAGTACTTGAATAACAATAATCGTCAATGAAAATTTTGAATCCCAGAAGTACTAAGATGTACAATAATATGAAGGATTTATACAGATAGCCAAAGATGAAGTGTAATGTGGCTAGTTTTATTGACAACTGCCCCATTTTTCAACTAGTGAAGGCACAATATTGGAAACGTATAGGTTTTTTGCATTTGTTGCATATCCCTAAGTGGAAATTGGATCATGTGACTATGTATTTTGTTGTTGGTCTTCCAAGATATCCAAATGATATAATTACATCAACTAGTTTTTCATTGTGTAACTATGTCAACATACTTTATACCACTAAATCTACATACTCAATGTAGTTGACTTTGTTATTTATGGATGAGATAGTCTGCCTAATTGATATACCCTCAACTATAGTGCCATACTAAAAACTTCATTTCATGATGAGGTTTTAGGACCATTAGTATGCAACTTTGGGTATGCAATTGAAGTTCAACATAGACTTTCAGCCTCAGATGGATGGGTAGTTAGAGAAGATGACTTAGAGCTAGAAGATCTTTCAAGATATTGTGTGCCTTAGTTACTCTGTAGATGGAATATCCACCTCATTTTGATAGATATCCTAAAATAATAATGATCAAAGGAGTATTGGCATGCCACCATATGAATATTTGTGTAGTAGGCATTGGCATTCACCTGTATATTGGTATGAGAAGGGAAAACATTAGCCTTATGGTCCAAAGTTAGTGCACTAGGAGACTGGAAATATATCGATTATTCAGCATAAGTTGAAGGAAGGATGGGATAGATAGAAGTGAACCAGGTTTAACTTAGGACATTTTACTCCTTAATATTTCCCTTTGATTGTTGAGATTGAATCAAACTTGCATTATGATTTTTCAATGGCCATGATCTTTGAATTTTTCTTTTTCTTCACCTTTTAGGGACTTAGGGTTGCAACGTTTATCTATGAACCCATTGGAATGAATTGGGGATGTTATATGGCGAGTTGGTTTTTGAGGAGTTATCATTGTAACAGGAGAATAGTTTGGAAGTGTCTCTTGTTATGGTATTATGAAAATGATCTATGTTATTAACTTGAATTAAAAATTCATATCCATAAACCACTACATTATATTATTCTTTTGGCGCATTGTCCTATAACAAGTTCACTAGGATCACTCAGTTGGGTTTTGGAGGAATCTCTATTCTCATTTTGCCAGATATGCATCATGGTAAAGATCATACCTCATCGTGATACTGGGATTGAACCAATATGAGATTTATACAACTTCAAAGTATGAAGTCAGATACACATGGATTCATAGGACCTTGTTCATGAATAGGGAGCAGAGGGATGCGAGTTGTCCTTTGTTCTTCACCTTGTGAGTCAGGGTTTTTCTTTTTGTGTTGGTTATTGGTTGCCTTTTTGGTAATAATGTTGGGAACTAAAGAGAAAATGGCTGGTTCTCCTATCTCCTTAACTTGGAGTAGTTCCTTCCTTTGGCTAGGGTGGAGGTGTATATGCTCCCTGTCAATGTTCTTGACGAGGTGCCTTGTTGACAGTTTCTCTACAAAGGGAACTATCATGGAAACCAAGAGTTGTGGTGGCTTTATGGGCCTGATTAAGGTCTAGATTTGTTCTTTATTCTCTATTGAGCTCAAGATAGTCATTGAAACTAATTCATTGATATTTACCATGAGACCTTTGGGTCCATGAGAATTTTTGTCTCAAAAGACATATCACATTGAGTGGCACTTGGGGTTATCTACACAATTTTGTACCTACATGTCATCATTGGCTTAGTCACATCAGTAGGGTATTTTACGAGCAGTGGAGAGGCAAGGTGGAGAGAATGACATATGAAGACGTATGCATAGATTTTTTCTTTGAAGTTTCTAATTCATACACATGTGATTTAGATGAATCCATGTTTGTTTGACTTTTTCTAGGTCAAATTCATGATCTTCTACAGGTTTTATCTTGCCAAGGCGAGTGCTACTTTGGTGCCTTTCCTTTAAATGCATGTAGAGTCCGGTTTGAGTCACCCCCATGGAGTTTCTTCTACATGGGTGAGCGTATGAATCATTACTGGGTTGGTCGATGGAATGTTCTAGATGACATTCTTCCTACATTGATTCCCTTTGCCATAAAGATCAACCAATTTTCTGAGAGGTAATGGGAGGCCAAGTGGTATTGTAATGACCACATTTGTGCTTAATTGGTAAACTAGGGTTTACCTGAATGATTACATGTTTGATTAGATTGAACATCATTTAGACTTGATTAATGATAGTAGCTCAATTGTGATGTTTCAAACCTTAGAAGAAAGTCTAATTATGATTTTAGTTTGAAGAATTAGGGTTTGAGAAATGGAAACCCTAATTGGCAAAAATTAGGGTTTTGATAGTACATGAATATGGAATTTCATCATGACAGCAGTGTGGTAAATGATTTTTCATATTTTCTAAGAATTTTTATTTAATTAAATTTTGGATATGATATGTATAACTCAGTCATACATATTGGAGAATTTTTTTTGAATATTTGAGTATTATTTGAATGTGGTTCTCGGTTGAACTATACTTCAACCAAAATGCTGACAGAGTTCTATTCAAAAGTGTAGTGTTTGATTTTTAATTATTTATTGGTAATTACAAATTATCTAAATTTTATATTAGATCTATAAAATTACATTTCAGACATCATTCTAAATTTTAATAATTTTTTAAGGATGTTTGACGTCTGAAATAAATGAATTATAGTACCTTTTTTATAACAGAAACATCTACTAAAATAAGAAAAAGTACAGTGAGGGGTTAATGTGTAAATTACCCAAGAACCTGAATTTCTCTATATGATCAAGATAGCACCCAAGTAGCTCTCATATTTTGTGATCCATTCTAGAGAAATGAAATCCTAGAGAGAGAGGGAGAGTTAGGGTTTGAGAAAAGAAAGTGGTGGAATTGCTGATCTAGGGTTTCTCTAACCAATATATGATGAAATCAAGTAAGTTTACCTTCTTTGCATAGCCTTTCATGGTGTATCTTCTCTCACATGTCAAGATTCCGTCCCTCCTCTAATTTTATTTTAAATGGTATCAAATCTTCCCCTTTTCTCACTCTTTCTACATAATTCCCCATTTCTAGGGTTTTCAGGTTGAAAGGAAAAAGAATCTGGTTAGTTGCTAGGGATTTGATATGAGTTCGAGATTTTTAGAGATGAGCTGAAGTTTTAAGGTGTTTTCACACCTTAGAGTGAGTGGGTACTTCCTTTAAATAGTATATTGCACAAAAATGAGTTAAATGATCAATAATCTTTATTTGTTTTGTATGCGACTACAAACCCTAAACTGCCCTTTTGACCTAGCTTTTGCAAGATGATATGAAATAGATTATTTCTCTATTGTGATGGATTCTAGTTGATAAATCATACTAGAAATGCATACAAATTATCTAAATGAGAATTCCTAAAGAAATTGCAGAATTGATATGAAAATAGTGAAATCTAGGGTTTTCGACTATGACGAAATTTGTTGTATAATTGAATATTGAAGTATGTCTAGTTGATTCTCCTTGGTTACAAAAGATTGTTTTATTTGAATGCATATTATATATATGTCAGATAAGATCTTTTATTTCATTTGACGATATAAATGTTTGCTTGATATATCAATAAAGAGGGTGAAACCCTAAATGAATGGAAAGTTGTAACTTTGCGAATAGATTCATGAATTCAACTGATGTGATTACTTATTGTTATAAATTCATTTACTTAAGGATATTCTTGATGCATGATATTTTAATGAATAGCTTGGATACTATAGTTAAATTCATACTAGGGTTTCATATGCATGACTGATTGAAATGAGTTATGTGATAATTTGAGTTTCTAACTGAATATCATTTTATATGCATATACATTTTGATTTGTGATGCAAAAAACTCTAGTTGAGTTAATTGACATGAAATAATGCATAAGTTGTTATGGTAATTTAAGAAAATAGAAAAGGCATTTCCCTAGATAGGGATGTTTTTTATGCCATGCATGAATACAAGAAATTTTGAATGTAAATGTTTATATCATTAGACATGATATCTGTTTGAACATATGAGAATTCTTCTATGTGCATGAGAAATGAGAAACCCTGAGAGAAGGGTAATCAGTATGTTAAGAATCTAAGAAATGAGAAACCCTAAGATTATGGTAACCAATACGTTATGCAATCAACTAAGTATTATCAGTGAATTCAGTCCAATAGCTCAAGTAGTCAGTACTACAATTGTAATAGTAGATGCCCTAAGCACCGTAGAACCCTCCTTGGAGGTCTATTTCAGGATGGGTGAAACAGGCTATGGACTATCAAATATAGGAAGAAGTAGCCCAGAACTGAGTATCTAACATCAAATGATTGGATATTGTGGTACATCAGTTGAGTAGCATAGTACCCAACAATAACCAGAGATCCTGGTGGTACTATTTCAGTAGTAGGGGTATCCAATAATAACTGGAGATCTAGTGGTACCCACCAGTTGAAGTATACATCCCTTGTGGACCTAATTCTTTTGAAAGTTACTCTGTTTTGCATGTCAGCCCTAGTACAACCACATTACGTAGAGTTGAGTCTTTTTATCCTGGAGGCACCCCTCTTGAGTACCCAGGATAAGGGGCCATAGTTTACAAACATTGTTTAGCCGTTGTTAGGTATGACGTGGCAACCTCACTACAGACTGAGGTAGTTAGTAGTAGTCTTAAGGTCCTGGGTTCACCTTAAGACTTGTACGATAAGTCACACAGTAGTGGCTTTTGCTTGGATGGTACAGTCCAAGTGAGTTCAGGGGCAAAGTAAAAAAGAAAAGTGAATTGAGTTCAATTGAGTTCGAATAAAGAGTACAGTAGTCAGATTAGTCGGTTATGTTTAGTTGGCCAACATACTAGTAGTCAGATCAATAGTCAGGTCAAGTCAAAGTTAATGAAAGATTACAAATAGAATAATGAGAAAAATGTTTAGATAATTGTATATTACTACCGATGCTTAATAAGATGAATGAGAGATTAACCAAGTGTGTGCAATTATTCAATTATTCTTTGTATTTTTTGGATGATTAATTTTCTTTATGATCAATAAAGCATGTTCATATATTGATTTACTATTGTAGATATCTATTGTATCCTACCGTATTTATGTATGTGAATGATCAATCTCTTTAAAGATTACTATTGTTATAATTGATATTGGTTGCTCAAAGGTATATCTATAATTATATAAGTGCTTTAGACTATTTCTTTGAAGTACTCATTCACTGAGCGAGTAGGCTCACCCCTCTGCTCACAATTTTTTTAGGGATAACTCATAGATTGAAGTTTTCATTGCATCAACATAGATCTACCACATGAGTTAAGTATGAGATTAGTTAAGTTCAGTCAGTCCTTGTCACACTAGGTCCTTGTATAGAGTTGCGAGAGAGTTCTAAATGATGATTTGTATCTTTGTTTCCTTAATGATATAGTATATATCGGGTTATCATGTTTTATGTACATGGAAGTGTGAGGAACAAAATGAATTTCAGGATGTGTATCATTAATGTTGAGATCATATTTGAGTAATCAAGGTTTAATTCCCTTGTAAAGTTTGTTTATGTGATTGAATGCGAAAAAAAGGAATTTGAGATAAAGGAAAAAGAAAAACGTTGGGAGTGAACTCTGTATTAAGTATAATCCTCAAACTTATGCCCTAATCTCATGATTAGTGGTAATTGTGGGATGTGGGTGTAATAGGAATACCCCATGTATATTGGGTGGTAATACCCAATCGGTCAATCTTCACTGTTGGCATGGTAGGCATATGATTGTCTAAAATGCACTTTTTTTATAATACTTTATCCTCTATTGATTTGTTTGCTTCATTGGGGTAGTTTGACATATGTTATTTGTAGGGGATTGATCACAACTCCTATAAGGAGAAAAATTAATTTGGGTATGATATGCAATATGCACTTCCTCCCAAGGAAGATATTCATCCCAAGATCCCTCTTTCTCCACCTATGACTGCCTAGGTATTTGATAACTTTCTAGGGATGCAACCTCATTATGACTTTGACATTGGAAGTCAATGCACTTTCCTAGTGATTTTTGTTGGGACTCATTATTTCAAAATGATGTTTCTGGTAATAGTGCAATGGGAGGATTATTCAGCTTGAATACCATCAAGATACAGACAGAGTCAACATTTTTAGGGATCTTATGGACATCATGGTTCTATTTCAAGAATAAGTGATTTCTCCATGGAGGATCCCACTTTACTGTGGAACCACAAGAGAATTTAGCTAATGTGGATCCATATTTTGTGATTCTAAAGGTAGATTTAGATTTTCATAGGGATACTACTTTGGACTTGGAGGTGAAATCTAGTAGCTCGTCCTAGGGTCAGCGTTGTTATACTAACAATGTTTGTCTATATGTGAATACAGAGTGTTGGTCTTCAACATCCTATTCTTCTGATCATCGACCTTTATCCAAGCATCTTTTAGGATGTATAAATAAGAAACTAAAGAAATAGATGTAATCAACATTTTATGCTCATTTACCTTTGTATGTTGTATTATCCTTTCTATAAGAATGTTGTGTATTAGTATAATCTCAACATGGTTTGACATTGGATGACATATAATAATTTGAGATTTTGAATTGAAATTAAAGTTTAAGAGTCAAAACCTACGGAAATATTTGGAAATCCTTGTTTTGGAGTCTGATTGTCTCTTGTAGAGTTGAAATTGTAGAAGGTCTGGGCCCAACCTATGGGTTCAATCTTTCTAATGATCCTACTTGGGTTGTAGCATTAGTACATTTTTGACTTGTAGTGTCACATTTATAACCTTTGTTATAAAGAAAAAATGACATCACAACTCTATCATATCAATTACTTAAATGCAAACGTCATAATTGGTCAAGTTTTGCTATTTAGGAAAAGGCATAGGTCTTAATCTCAAATGTCAATTTCTTGGCGCGATACTAATGTCACAGAAAAATTGCAAATTTCAAGTTCCTAGAAAATTTTGGGAAAACAAGTACCACTTTGGTTTCTAAGGAATTGACAACACAACCCATTCCACTTTTTCACCCACAAAATAAATCTTACCTATGTTTGCATGTTTATTAATTGTGATGTCACTTTCTCTTACCAATACTAAGGCTACAAGTATCCTGCAATGCACCTAGTGAAAATTATGTTCCCCTAAAATTGGATTACAACGTAGGTTGGGCTACACCCACCCAAACTATAGGTTTAAGGTTGTTGGAAAAGGTACATAGGTGTGATGTCAGTTTTCTCAAGCGGAACCAACAAGACAGTTCCTTTTATGTCGTCAGTTGAGCTCTTGCTACCGATACCATAGGTCTTATTGAGGATGGTAAGGGGTACTGACATATGATGTTGGTTTCCTCAAGAGAGACCTATGATATAGATACAACTACATTGTTGGTTTGCTTATATGAAACCGATCCCATATTTTTTCGTTCATGGAATTATATGAGCCAAAGGCGTAGTTTCTACTAATAGCACTCATGAAATTTTCTTTCCCATATTCTCTGTATTGCTTACCCATGTGAGACCTAGATCTCGATGATGACACCATCGTTGATACTGCCATTGCCACTTTGAGCCACCACCATAACCCCCAT
The DNA here is from genome assembly GCA_963693085.1 of Alisma plantago-aquatica. NCBI lineage: Eukaryota > Viridiplantae > Streptophyta > Magnoliopsida > Alismatales > Alismataceae > Alisma > Alisma plantago-aquatica. The sequence goes on along the minus strand of OY856413.1, from coordinate 312,049,458 downwards.
TCCAGCCATTGTCGCCTACACTATCTCTTACTCCTCCTTTCTCCACCACTTGTATTGATCCTAATCTCTTCTCTCCATCACTATGCCTCCTCCTCTTTCCAATACCACCCTCCTCTCTATGCTTGATGCACTTAATAATTTTCATTCTCACATGTTATTTATTATTGATTTCTGTGCACTTATTATTTTTTTCATATAAATTTGTTCATTATTTACTATCATTAGTATGTGATACTTAATTACATCAAATAAAGATAATTTTAATGTTTCTAAATGATTTAAAATATTTCAAGATCTTATGTTTGATTTTTGTGTATTTCAGGTGGATCTACACAAATCTACATAGCTCAATACAAAGGACTTTACTATCAGTGGTATCGACACTTGCTCGGTATGCAAAATATGGAAATTGAGATCTCTCGGTATTACCGACTAAGAAGTCAATACTACTAATGAACTTATAGGGAGGATTCAGAATTTTGTGAGAAATCTCAATACTGTGGACATCATCTCGGTAGTACCGACAACTATCGGATACAAAAATAGCGTTTAATCCAGTAGTTGGAAATTAATGACGCCCTAATTCACTTCTATGACTTTGAAGGATTTTGTCCAAACCTAATTATCTCATTCTATTCCATTAGACGGTAGCCGAGAGAAAGGAGAGGAGAAAGCAGAGAAGAAAGCCACATTCCGGGATATTCAATCACCTCCAGTGGACGAATTTGAAGTCAGAAGGTAGAAATTCATCACATTCGTTAAAGGGGGCCATCCAGACCATCTTCTTCAGGGGTTCTTTTAGTTCTCTAATGTTCCCTACATTTTTCCTCTCCTCTCTTATCTATTTGACAATGAAAATCATGCAGGGCTAAACCTCTTGTTCTTTAGGGCCTAGCAGTAGCCTGATAATCCATTGTAATTGACTTTCATGAACTAAAATACCTATTTCTCTTAGTTTTTGGACATAATTCCATGCAAGTATAATGAACTATCCATGCTTGATCACCATACGTAGTTAATTAGACCATTAATTTCTTTGAAAGAGGAATTAGGGGTTGAAAAATAATAGAATTACATGTTATATATCACACCCTGAGATAGGAGGCTTGCAGATGTGAAGAGATTACCCAGAGTTTTTAATAAAGCACCTAACTAACAACACAATTGTTATGAGAGTAGGATTAGTATTAGATTAGGTAGTGAATTATGCCATGAGAGTGGGTAATTCTTGCTATAGTTCTCTTTGTCTTTTTTTTTGGGTAACCCAGGAGACTCATAAGGCTTGCGCTGAGCCCAACCCGGGGAGCTCAACCCCATCTTGTAAGGAGCGTAGCCTATTAAGTCGCACAGAGGCTGGCTGCGCTATGGGAGAAACAATTCTGAACGGCACCACCAGGGGTATTGGAACTCGGGACCCTTCATGAGGGGCCCCGTGTTGCGACCACCTGAGCTACTGCTCTCCGGCCTATAGTTGTCCAGGCTTAGGAGAGATAATTATTAATGATATGATGTTAGTTGCAATGTTAATCGAGGGAAAACCATAATCCTAAGGAATTCACTCCAAAAGATATCAAAACCAGTAGTATTAGATTTCTTTTTTGCATTTTAGATAATTAAAATATTCAGTCAAAGTTTTTATCAGCGTAGTTGATCACATCATAGTTAGTAGTAGTCTCTGGATAATGTTTCCCTGAGTTTGACATCCAAGCCTCTTGAGGCCTACATTACTTTGATACATATACTTGTGTTTAACGTGTGGTTTACCCATATCAAGTTTTTAGTGTCGTTGATAGGAAAATGGAAACTCCAACACTATGAGTGTTGTGATCAGCCACTCTAGGCCACAACCTTTTATTTTTTTTCATTTTTCTAAGCTGAATTTTAAATATATTTTTTTCAATCATGAATATCTGTTCTTATATTGTTTTCAACAATTTCAGGTACTAGTGCATGGTGCAGACTAGAGCTCACGAGTGTGGAGGGTCGACCTCAAAGGACAGGAGGAGCTATTACATAGAGGGAGAGAGTATGGTAACTCAATGGGAAGATAGATTCAAACCCCACCACCGAATACCCCAACACCCCCACCTTGGGAACTAGAAGAACCAGTCGAGATGGATGGCGCAGTAGAAGGAAAAACTATTTGGGAGAAGATCAAGGCGTATTCCTCTACAACTTAGCTAGGGCCAATTAAAAGACAAGCTATAAATCTGGATAACTACAAGATTGATCCTGGGTTGGTGGCATTGGTACAATCTCATGCTTTTCATGTCCACAACACTAAAGACCCAATCATGCACATCACAATTTTATGGAAAGATACGATATGGCAAGGACAAACAAAGTGCCAATGACAATCATATATCTAAATCTTTTCCCATCATCACTAGCAGAGAACACTAAGTCTTGGTTCTTCAATCTCCCGCATGAGTCAATAGAAACATGGGAGGGGATGATAGACACTTTATTTGAGTGTTATTTCCCACCTTAGAAGATAAATGAGCTGGTCAAAAGAATATACAACTTCAAGTAGTAGGAAGAAGATTCTTACTCTGAAGCATGGTAGAGATATCAAAATATGTTGAGGAAGGTCCCTCATCATGTGATCGATTTGTATGGCCAGACAAAGATATTTTTTATTATGGGCTGCATCAAGGGGAGAAGACCACACTTGATAGTGCTATAACATGCTTCTTCCTCAACAACAAGCCATCTAGGTGTCATGAAATCGTAAAGAATATGGCTAAAAACCAGTCCTAGGGAGAATAGAGAGAACATCCAACAACCATTAAAAGTGTTGGGGAGTCTAAGGTGATTACATCATTGAATGAGAAATTGGACTTGATTGCTAACAAATTATGTTAGAAGGATGGAAGCTCTTCTAGAGGAGAGGAAGAAGAGTGCATGTTTGTGCCACAGTATAATTATAGGGCAAATGACTATTCTTGGAGGAAGGATCCCAAGCTTTCTTGGAAGGACCCCAATAATTTTCAGCAGGACCCATCACAAGCATAATATCAAGGAAATGTACAACATCGTGAAAGGGGACCTAGCAAGATTGACCACATTGGGGAAATGCTAGGAAAGATGGTCAGCCAGAATGAAGTGCTCATTGTCCATACCCAGGGGGAACTACAGAATCAAGGATCACATATTCACAATATAAAGACTCAAATTTCTTAGCTAGCAGTGGAAGTGGCTTCTTTGAAGAAAGCTAATAAAAAAGGGTTCCCAGGTAATACTGGCATACCATCTGGAAATCAACATGTCAAGGCAGTGTTGCTTCGTAGTGGCAAGAAAGTGCATAATGACAAACAGACTATCCTAGAAGCAAAGGATGCCACATGTGACATAGGGTCAATAGTGACTATTGATACAGCTGAGCCAGATAGTGTAGCAGAGGATAAGACGAATGATGATGAAACTCATGAACCAGATGAGATAAGAAAGGAGGCTTATATCCTACCTTACCAAAAGAAGATAGTGAATCCAGTGCCCTTCCCAAACAGCTTGAAGGTGAACAAAGTGGATCGACAATTTTAGAAATTTCTAGACAGTTTCAGGAAACTGCATGTGAATATTAGTCTAATTGATGTAATTGAGCACATTCCTTCTTACAACAATTTTTTGAAGGATATAATAAATAAAAATGGGATAGCTGATTCAGATGTAGTGGTGCTGAAGGAGCATGTTAGTGCTTTCATTCTGGGAGCATTGCCACCAAAAAGGCAAGATCCAGGCTACTTCAACATTTCATGTTACATCAGGAGGACAAGGATTGGAGAAGCTCTATGTGACTCAGGGGTGAGTATCAATCTTATACGCTTGAAAACCTTCAATAATCTGGGTCTTATGGAATCCATAAGAAGAAATATGACCATACAACTTGCAGTCAAATCAGTGGTCGGGCTATATGTCATATGTGAGAATGTTCTTGTCAATGTAGAAAGATATGTATTTCTAGCAGATTTTGTGGTAACGGAGATGCAGGATGATCGCCACAATGAAATACTACTAGGGAGGCCATTCCAAGCCACAACAGACATGATCCTAGAGATGAGCATAGGAATACTAACACTGGGGATGAAAGAAGACTATTTTGAAATCATAATGTCTGAGTCTACACAGACGATTGAGGAGAAATCACAATGTCACATGCTACAACTACTCTAGGGAATGATGTCTTTATTTCTTGGGAGGCCATTCCTAGACATGTCTCATGTGAAGACATAGGTTCCCAAAGGCACACTATCTATGGACATCTTGAAAAAAACAAAGGAGGATTCACTGATCAAGGCAGTTCAAATTCATGATAATGAAGAGGAGGAATATTGCCCAACAATAGCTGATGAGGTAGCTTCTTCCACTCTTTCTCAAGCATATCCTAAATTTCCTTTGGAGCCATCATGCATTCATCACATCCATTTGCTTTACTGACAACCTCTTCTAGGTCTGCAAGCATTAAGGGCTAGTGGGTGATCACCCATTCTTCATTGATTGTCTCACCTTCTCAAAGTTCGTCTGTGAGTTCTTGGCCTCACTAGAAATATGAATAATCCATGAGCATGGGGATGCGTGGAGGGAAGGCCACGTCAACTTTCATCTCTTCAACACCGATTATCAGCTAATGTTGTGTCAGTTCAATTTGGTCTATGGGTGGCCGATGGGTGAATAACTGTGACGTCCCTAGATTTTCTAAAACTTAATCCGATGTGTGATATCCAAATTGGAACCTCACCTCAGTGAGACTACAATTTAAACACTCCACACTAGGATAAGAAGAAGAAAATCAAGGGAGTCAGAAGGAAACAATCAGTAGCACATGCACATGGACATTAATAAAACTAATACAACACATGTTCACCATTCAACATATAATTACAATATGAATTGTTACAACATTTGATGTTACATATTGAACAATAAACTTATACATATACATGTACTACCACTAAACAACATGATCTAAGACAACAGGTCCACATGTACATTAGCACTTCACACAACTCTCAACTATCTTGGTCTTCAATATTCATATGTCCACAACCTAAACAAAAGATTACATGTGGTACACATCAACACAATATTCAAGAATTTTTGTACTGAGTACACCTACATGTCTTTTTATATAGCTCTCATTATGAAGCTTGGCAATAATATAAAACTAATACTTGGCAGTAATAAAAAAATATAAGAAAAGCATATACTTGCACAAAGTTGTTCATTAACAAAAGAGAACACATATTTTAAGCACATTTCCCATTATATCATCCATGCATTTACTACTTGAGAGTTGAATACATTAAGGCCTTTATATATGATCGACTACCAAAGAGTTGGATCATTTCATAATGTGATCAGACTACCAAAGAGTTGGATCACTTTCAAGTACTTGACTACCAAAGAGTTGAAGTACTTTATTTTTCTAGAACTTGACTACCAAAGAGTTGAAGTGCTTAGATATAATGGAACATATATATTATGTTTCATGTGTTCATATCAATAAGTATGGAAAATCAAGCAAGATATCATACAAGAACAATCTTTTCATCCAATATCATATGCCAAGTGTTTACTACACATATAATGCAAGCATATTGTATAATAAGCCAAATAAGAGGTAATGGCATACCTTCCAAAGAGATATCCTAATCATCACATATTCCTCATGTCAACTACAACATTGGTCAAACCCTGATTAAGACAAGATCACATATCACCATCAAGTTCTCGTCATCTCAACCCTAGTTGTTTCCATTTTAGGGGTTGACTTAACTAATTGGATATTCTCCTTTTTACTTGTATTATTGTCTTCTAATTATCTTACTGAGATCATGTTCCAGGTTGTGGTGCATCATTTGAACATTAGTTTCCATATCATTGTTTTGATGTATAAACCCTAGATTAGTTACATTAATCCAATTAGGGTTTTCTCATCATTATAGGATCCTTAAATGTGAAACCTAATTTATAGGCATATAAATGATCTCATAATTATATCTTAGCTTCCATTTACTGATATAAGATTACTATGAAATTTTTGGGGTTTCTTGAGCATCTTTGCAATTATAACACATTAATTAGGGTTATTATCCCAAATTAGCCATATGGAGCAAATTACATGATTTCATGTTGAAATATCATCATATATGACATCATATGTGTTATACATAACGTTTAAGAGCTACTGGTGCATTGTCATAATTTTAGGTCTTCATTTATTATTTATTAGAAATGAAAGTACCATTTTACATCTTACATGATAACCCTAATAATTATGCATTGAATCACTGCTATTATGGTTCTATCTGGTTCTACTCATTTTCTAAATATTTTGACACCTTATTTGTATTTTTCTGATAAGTTGGCTATTTTCTATGATTTATTGAAAATCTAAGTATTTTGTACAATTATTGGGCAATTTACCTTTGGCGGCCAATCGGATTACGCCATGTGTCTGACTGGGGGCGTGCTTCTTTGCTTTATGTGGGTCAGTTCTTTGGTTGAGCCAATGAGATTTCTTTTGTTTGGCCATCTAGTTTGAGTGTTTGTTGGACCCGGTCCACTCTCTCTTCCTTCCTCAAGTTCTCTCCCTCGCGATGTCATGTAACATGGTCTCCCGCTCAGGGCGCCACTGCACTGGAGCTTCTCTGATGAGAAATCAAACCCCAATCCTTCCTCCTCACGAACTCATAGCACTAGAAAAACTTCATGCTTTCTTTCTCGATGCCTCTGGCCTCGAGGCCACCTCCTCTATGGTAGTTCCTCACAGATGGATAAGATCACCACTATCAATAAGGAGTGGGGCAGAGGGAAGGGTAAACAGACTCCTCACCACAAAACCTCCACCGAAATCCCTCATGAGCACCAAAAGACCTCCATGAACGCGTACCTATCCCTCATTCTTAGTGAGAAAGTGTATACATTGGCCTTAGAGCTCCATTTCTCCCCCAGCCAAACTTGGCTTCATCACCCATGGAACTCACAATGGAGGGGGTCATAAATTCCCTAGTTCAACTCCTTTACTCACTCTCTTTCTTTTCCTCCTCTCTATTTCCTCTGATAATCAATCTACCCTTACTCCTTCTTCCTAGTTCTACTATAACTATTAATGGAGAAGAGGCATAGGGAAAGGGAGATATATTCCTACCATCTTCTCTATTTTCTTCATGTGAGCGGTCAAAAGATTACTTATCTTAGTATGAAGAGAACTGCTTATTTACAGATCCCTATCGCCCCATGATCTTGGTGCCACGATGGTGTCTTTGGCCTCCTTCAATGATCAATTTCGAAACCGTAGGTAGGAGATATAATCCTGGCCATTAGTCCAGAATGTGTGGCTGAGATGGAGTCTACACCTACTTGGATCTGTGGTTGTTCATATCAATGACTAAAGGGGGAGCGTGACACCATGTTGGTCTCAAACTTAGATCAAATATCATCAATAAAGCAAATTATTTCAAGCCACAACAGACATGATCCTAGAGATGAGCATAGGAATACTAACACTGGGGATGAAAGAAGACTATTTTGAAATCATAATGTCTGAGTCTACACAGACGATTGAGGAGAAATCACAATGTCACATGCTACAACTACTCTAGGGAATGATGTCTTTATTTCTTGGGAGGCCATTCCTAGACATGTCTCATGTGAAGACATAGGTTCCCAAAGGCACACTATCTATGGACATCTTGAAAAAAACAAAGGAGGATTCACTGATCAAGGCAGTTCAAATTCATGATAATGAAGAGGAGGAATATTGCCCAACAATAGCTGATGAGGTAGCTTCTTCCACTCTTTCTCAAGCATATCCTAAATTTCCTTTGGAGCCATCGTGCATTCATCACATCCATTTGCTTTACTGACAACCTCTTCTAGGTCTGCAAGCATTAAGGGCTAGTGGGTGATCACCCATTCTTCATTGATTGGCTCACCTTCTCAAAGTTCGTCTGTGAGTTCTTGGCCTCACTAGAAATATGAATAATCCATGAGCATGGGGATGCGTGGAGGGAAGGCCACGTCAACTTTCATCTCTTCAACACCGATTATCAGCTAATGTTGTGTCAGTTCAATTTGGTCTATGGGTGGCCGATGGGTGAATAACTGTGACGTCCCTAGATTTTCTAAAACTTAATCCGATGTGTGATATCCAAATTGGAACCTCACCTCAGTGAGACTACAATTTAAACACTCCACACTAGGATAAGAAGAAGAAAATCAAGGGAGTCAGAAGGAAACAATCAGTAGCACATGCACATGGACATTAATAAAACTAATACAACACATGTTCACCATTCAACATATAATTACAATATGAATTGTTACAACATTTGATGTTACATATTGAACAATAAACTTATACATATACATGTACTACCACTAAACAACATGATCTAAGACAACAGGTCCACATGTACATTAGCACTTCACACAACTCTCAACTATCTTGGTCTTCAATATTCATATGTCCACAACCTAAACAAAAGATTACATGTGGTACACATCAACACAATATTCAAGAATTTTTGTACTGAGTACACCTACATGTCTTTTTATATAGCTCTCATTATGAAGCTTGGCAATAATATAAAACTAATACTTGGCAGTAATAAAAAAATATAAGAAAAACATATACTTGCACAAAGTTGTTCATTAACAAAAGAGAACACATATTTTAAGAACATTTCCCATTATATCATCCATGCATTTACTACTTGAGAGTTGAATACATTAAGGCCTTTATATATGATCGACTACCAAAGAGTTGGATCATTTCATAATGTGATCAGACTACCAAAGAGTTGGATCACTTTCAAGTACTTGACTACCAAAGAGTTGAAGTACTTTATTTTTCTAGAACTTGACTACCAAAGAGTTGAAGTGCTTAGATATAATGGAACATATATATTATGTTTCATGTGTTCATATCAATAAGTATGGAAAATCAAGCAAGATATCATACAAGAACAATCTTTTCATCCAATATCATATGCCAAGTGTTTACTACACATATAATGCAAGCATATTGTATAATAAGCCAAATAAGAGGTAATGGCATACCTTCCAAAGAGATATCCTAATCATCACATATTCCTCATGTCAACTACAACATTGGTCAAACCCTGATTAAGACAAGATCACATATCACCATCAAGTTCTCGTCATCTCAACCCTAGTTGTTTCCATTTTAGGGGTTGACTTAACTAATTGGATATTCTCCTTTTTACTTGTATTATTGTCTTCTAATTATCTTACTGAGATCATGTTCCAGGTTGTGGTGCATCATTTGAACATTAGTTTCCATATCATTGTTTTGATGTATAAACCCTAGATTAGTTACATTAATCCAATTAGGGTTTTCTCATCATTATAGGATCCTTAAATGTGAAACCTAATTTATAGGCATATAAATGATCTCATAATTATATCTTAGCTTCCATTTACTGATATAAGATTACTATGAAATTTTTGGGGTTTCTTGAGCATCTTTGCAATTATAACACATTAATTAGGGTTATTATCCCAAATTAGCCATATGGAGCAAATTACATGATTTCATGTTGAAATATCATCATATATGACATCATATGTGTTATACATAACGTTTAAGAGCTACTGGTGCATTGTCATAATTTTAGGTCTTCATTTATTATTTATTAGACATGAAAATACCATTTTACATCTTACATGATAACCCTAATAATTATGCATTGAATCACTGCTATTATGGTTCTATCTGGTTCTACTCATTTTCTAAATATTTTGACACCTTATTTGTATTTTTCTGATAAGTTGGCTATTTTCTATGATTTATTGAAAATCTAAGTATTTTGTACAATTATTGGGCAATTTACCTTTGGCGGCCAATCGGATTACGCCATGTGTCTGACTGGGGGCGTGCTTCTTTGCTTTATGTGGGTCAGTTCTTTGGTTGAGCCAATGAGATTTCTTTTGTTTGGCCATCTAGTTTGAGTGTTTGTTGGACCCGGTCCACTCTCTCTTCCTTCCTCAAGTTCTCTCCCTCGCGATGTCATGTAACATGGTCTCCCGCTCAGGGCGCCACTGCACTGGAGCTTCTCTGATGAGAAATCAAACCCCAATCCTTCCTCCTCACGAACTCATAGCACTAGCAAAACTTCATGCTTTCTTTCTCGATGCCTCTGGCCTCGAGGCCACCTCCTCTATGGTAGTTCCTCACAGATGGATAAGATCACCACTATCAATAAGGAGTGGGGCAGAGGGAAGGGTAAACAGACTCCTCACCACAAAACCTCCACCGAAATCCCTCATGAGCACCAAAAGACCTCCATGAACGCGTACCTATCCCTCATTCTTAGTGAGAAAGTGTATACATTGGCCTTAGAGCTCCATTTCTCCCCCAGCCAAACTTGGCTTCATCACCCATGGAACTCACAATGGAGGGGGTCATAAATTCCCTAGTTCAACTCCTTTACTCACTCTCTTTCTTTTCCTCCTCTCTATTTCCTCTGATAATCAATCTACCCTTACTCGTTCTTCCTAGTTCTACTATAACTATTAATGGAGAAGAGGCATAGGGAAAGGGAGATATATTCCTACCATCTTCTCTATTTTCTTCATGTGAGCGGTCAAAAGATTACTTATCTTAGTATGAAGAGAACTGCTTATTTACAGATCCCTATCGCCCCATGATCTTGGTGCCACGATGGTGTCTTTGGCCTCCTTCAATGATCAATTTCGAAACCGTAGGTAGGAGATATAATCCTGGCCATTAGTCCAGAATGTGTGGCTGAGATGGAGTCTACACCTACTTGGATCTGTGGTTGTTCATATCAATGACTAAAGGGGGAGCGTGACACCATGTTGGTCTCAAACTTAGATCAAATATCATCAATAAAGCAAATTATTTCACAATTCCAAGCCTAAATAATTTGACCTAGAATCCTCCAATCTTCATGAAATTTTAAACATAACTTTATCACAACTAAAGTTACATTCTATTTCATTTTGGTGCCAAAACTCAATTATTTGACCTTTTAATTAAATACTTCAGAAGGGAATAACTTAGGGATCTTAATTATGATATTAACCTCAATCAACCATAAAACTTTACCAAAATGCTTTGAACTCCCAATATTATAAACTAGACACATTCATTCACTTATGTCCTTGATATTTAAGGATTCTAAAAGTTCACTCCATCACATCCTACACACCTTAAAAGAAATTTCATCCTCAAAATAAATCAAAATCTAGTCCATCACATCATATACATCTTAAAGAAAATTTCATCCTTGAAATTAAGCCATTATCTTATTCCCAAAAAGAGAAACCAATAGTTCTTCATCTTTATGCAGGGAACCATTTTAGGTGTAGCATTCTCGAAAATAGGATATCCAAAAACATATGTGTACTACTCTTAAGGGAATTATATCATAACTAAGGTGAATTACTACTTCACTTTAGGTTGAAACATACATTAAGAAGCTTAGATTATGCCATGACATATTTTTATTATAGGATATACATCCTCATTTATCCCAAGCATCGAGATTCCAACATTAACTTATACATGTTATGAAGGAGTTAATTACAATTAACCCACTTATCCATCTTGGCTGAATCATGGTGTCATTATTATTTTACATTGTGCTAATATTTCAAACTATATTCAACATCTTTATTGAGAACTATAGTTAACACCATAGTCAATGTTATCATTAATATTATCTTATTTCACTTTTTCATATCAAGTTACAAACTATATGAGTGACTTCATAACTTGATTCACTGATCTTATAAAGAAATCATTATTCATGTATATGGTTAACTATCTATACATAGAGATCTTTCAAACCATCTCTATATTACCATCATGTCATGTCTATATATCACGTCTTGAGATTAGATCACATCCTTACATATATTATATCATGGTTGTGCTAATCAAACTTATGTGAGTGGATAATCAAACATATATCAAAACTTCATCTAGTCCAACTAAGGTTCTCCTGACCCATATCATGAGGGTAGTACCATGCTCAATCTCTCTAAGCTAACTCAACGCTATGAATATCTCATATGCATATATTTTATCTTTCCTCGCTCTTAGTCTAGGGTTCTCAGATTACCTAATTAGAACTTGTTGATAGCCTTAAAGCTCTAGCCACATAAACACAAGAAGACAGTTTTTGACTTGCAAGGAATTTACCTCATGAGGTGGCATGTAGACAACGACTCTGAGGACAATGCAAAAGAAGATGATGTCGAGAAAGAACATCAACAGGAGCAAGAATAAGAAGAGGAGGAGGTGGTCACCATCCCCATCATGAGGAGATAGGTTCCCTATAAGTGACTAAGAACATATGGAGCCTCTAGTTCTTATGCTCCACCATGTGCCCAGGAAGACGATCCATATTCCATGGTGGGCATGTATGAAACGGTTTAACAAATACAATAGGGACAACAACATCAGACGACTACACTGACTGGCATCCATGATGTCCAAGGATGGCTATATCACAATCAGTCGGAAATCTTTGAGAATGAGTGACTTCTCTTGGACAGCCAAGAGAACATGCACACACGCCTGCAGTAGATGGAGAATTATCAACAATTGTTCTTTGACAATTACTGGTGCCAAGGCTAGTTTGGTGGTTATTCACAACCTCCAGAGATGTCACAGTAGCCACTGACATTCCAGGGGATGTTCTAACCCTATGATCCTACCATGCCACATCCTTCATCACCACCCATGTGATCAGTACCATCGTTCCACCTCTTAGGTTGGATTTTGACTATGCAGACATAGTCAAGCTCAAGCTCAGGGAAGGTGGTGTAGGAACATATCTATCCTTTAGTTTTTTGGTCTTTATTTGTTTTTTAGCTTTTATTTTAGCTTTTATTTTTCCAAGTTGTAGGATCCACGATCTATCTAGTGTAATTGTGGAGTTTAATTCATGATTTCTGTCATTGTCATGTGCTTTCGGGTGTTTGCAATAGAAACTAAATTGAAATTTATTTTGGTTTAGTTGCAAATTACTTGAGTTGCACCACCTAGAGGAATTGTATGGGTTAGTCTGCATAAGGACATTTGATATGCATGGACATCTTAATTATTAATGCAATGTGGATGAAGATGGGGTTTGAGCCTAAATTGATCAAACACTCAACGTGATCTTAAATTAAAATTTAAGAAAGAAATCTTAAGGTTACACTCTACATAGGTCATTAGAGAGGGACACATCATATTTTATTAAAGGTATTGTCTCTTAATTATGTGATTCCATCCATTTTCATTCATTTTGACCCACCACCTTAAGATGATCAAGTAGTTTGAATTATTTCCTTTTGGCTGCATTGCATGGCATAATAGGTGACATGATAGTTAGTTTTTCTTTGATTACATTAGTTACAAAATGAAAAAATATATGCATCAACATTTTTTTTCATATCATTCTAGTTGCATAACAATTACATGTAGATTTCATGCATCTTTCATCATTCATTTTTACATCTTGTGGTTATATTGTTTTTCTCTGAAATAAGAGTGCAGAGATACACATCCATACCCTCAAAGAAAGAGAAAAGAAAAAAAATGAAATGAATGTGACATGTTACTGAAGCCCAAGCATAACTTTCCATCATGCTAAATAGTGGTCCAATGAAAAAAAGAAAAAAAATTGAAATAAAGTGGGAGAAAGGATGCCCTAAAATATTCATAAAGAGATGGACACATTCATGATGTGTTCTCTTCTTTACTTCATTTTCATCCATTTGATGAGATTTTCAATACATGCATCATTTCACCCATAATATTAGGCATTAGGATTCATGAATTTATCATTTTCTTCACCATATAGGTTCATCATGTTTGATTTTTGCATAAATAATTCAGATGCTACTTGTAAATCTTCATAAGCCACCTTTATTCATTTCACCCATTGCTCTTACCGGTAGGGCACTTAAATGATAATTCTCCTCATTTATTCTTATAAGGAGAACTACTTCCAAGTAGTTGGTAGTTAGGAAAGAGAAATGTAGATAGGGGATCACATTATGCACTAAGAGAATGCCTTATTGACTATGATATTAACTATTGTTCTAAAAGGGTTTCATTGATCTAAGGGTGGACAACTTTTATGGATATTTTTGGTCACTTAAGAGTAGTTGGTTGTTCAATGGTCAGTAAAGGCCAGTTTGGGACTTCAAGGTGGAGATAGTTGAGAAATGTAATTTAGATGTAATGTCCATTTGCTGACTTGTCTCAAATAGATCTGAGGGTGTGTTGCTCGAGGATGAGCAACATTTAAGCTTAGGAGAGTTTAATGTACTGGATTTTTATCATTCTTACAGGCTATTTATTATTGATTTCTATGAACTTTTTATTGATTTTCATATTAAATAGTGCATTATTTACTATCATTAGTTTGTGATACTTAATTTCACAAATAAATATAATTTTAATGTTTTTGAATGGTTTAATATATTTCAAGAGATTATGTTTGGTTTTAGTGTGTTTAGCTGGATCTACACAAATCTACACAACTAGGTACTACTGACTTTAATGTTGATGGTACCAACACTTTCTCAGTATGGAACATATGGAAATTGTGAAAGCTCGATATTACCGACCAAGAAGTCGATACTACCGACAACCCTACCTGGAGGATTCAGAATTTTGTGAGAAATCTTGGTACTATCGACATCATCTTCGTAGTACCGACAACTGCATGCGGTCGCAACTATTGAAGGTGTCTATAGTACTGACACAATGGGATCACACAGATATGAAAATCACATTTAATCAGATAGTTGGCAATCAATGACACCCTAAGTCACGTCTATGACTTAGGGGGATTTCGGTCAAATCTAATTTTCTTATTCTATTCCATTGGGCAGAAGTTGAGAGCAAGGAGAGGAAAAAGTGAAGAAGAAAGCCACGTTTCGGGAGATTCAAGCACCTCCATTAGATGGATTTGCAGTTGGAAGGTAGAAAATTGTCACATTCTTCATAGGGGAACATCCAGACCATATTCTTTAGGGGTTCTTTTATTTTATCTAATGGCACCCACATTTTTCTTCTTCTCTCTTGTATATTTGACAATGGGAATCATGTGGGGCTAAACCCCTTGTACCTAAAGACCCAGGGGTAACCCAATTATGCATTGTAATTGACTTTTATACATTAATATACATATTTTTCTTAGTTTCTGGACATAATTCTATGAAATTATAACGAACTATCTATGCTTGATCACCATAGACCATTAATTCCTTCAGAAGAGGAATTAGGGGTTGGAAAATCATACAATTATATGTTTTATATCACACCTTTAGAAAGGAGGCTTACGAATGTGAACAGATTACCCATAGTTTTCAATAAAGCACCTAACTTATAACACAATTGTTATGAGAGTGAGTTTGGTATTGGATTAGGTAGTGAATTACACCACAAGAGTGGGTAATTCTTACTACATGTCTCTTTATCCAGGGTTAGGTGAGATAATTATTAATGATAATTATTAAAGTCTAACAGAAGACACCAATATGGTTAGACACTTAGTTTGTTAGCGAGAGGTCCCAGGATCGAGCCCAGACCACGAGATGAACAAAATGGCCAATTTTTCAAAAAAAAATTTACAATGTTAAATGAGGTGAAACTATAATCCTAAGGAATTCACTCCATTAGAGATCAAAACCATTGGTCTTAGATTTCTTTTTTGAATTTTAGATATTTAGAATCTTTAGTCAAAGTTTTCATTAGCCTAGCAGATCACATCTCTTTTTTCCATAACCTAAATATATGCCTTGTGATGAATATTCAACTATTATCTATGCTAAGTGCCTTGTGATGAATATTCTATATGTACCTTGTGATGAAGTGATGAATTTTGTGTTCAAATACTCTATGATGATGTATATTTAGAGTGAAAATTGTTATGATTGTTCCTCAATTATTTTTGCTAAGAGCATTGTTTATTGTTAGCATTCTGAATGTTGTATGGTTAAATAATCACACCTAGAAATTAATACATTTAGATTGATATAAATTTATCTAAATTAACTTGATTTAGATTGGAATTGATATAAATTCACTAAAATACTAAATCCTAAATGATAAACTTGGATCTCTAGACCCTAATTCCTATAGTCTATTGGGATAGAAACCCATCTAAGATTTACTCATTAGGAGTAAATTTTGGATAGCCTGGTTTTGGACTATTCTTGAACACTTATTTTTTTAGTGACGTGTGAACACCCTAGAAGGCCAACCACAATTGTGACCCCCCTGACAATGTAAACCCCGATCCCCCTCCACTACTCGTATATCAAGGGGAGCGTTTAAACTTATGCAAAGGTTGAGATGCATGACATGACCAAGCAATTCTGAGGCACACAACTGGGGATTTGAACCTAGGTCCCTACTTAGGGGAACTCGTACATTCTCTGCTATTCTTGAACACTTAATCTCACTTTGGATGTAAGTGTATAATGTGTATTTAGTTTTCAAGATGTTTCACTAGAGCCTCCATGTTTGTTCTGTAAGTACATATGTAAGTGGGTATTTACCCATCTACATTAATGTACTTAGAGAACCATGAGGAAATGCTTCCAAAATATTCTTGAAAACCAGATACACATTATACACTTTCTAGTGAGATTAAGTATTTAAGAATGGGATAGTTGGTACACATTCATCTCTAAACCCTAAATTCTAAACCCTAATCTCTACACCCTAATCACTATATCTTATTGGACTAGAAACCCGTCCAAGATTTACTCATTAGGAGAAAATATTGGATAGTCCCCAATTTGGGATTGTTCTTGAACACTTTACATCAATTAAGTAAGTGTATATTGTGTATTTGGTTTTCAAGATATTTCACAAGTATTTCCATGTTTGTTCTATAAGTACATATGTAGGTGGGTATTTTCCCATCTACATTGATGTACTTGGAAAATTGTGAGGAAAAGATTTGAAATATTCTTGAAAATAAAATAGATGTTATACACTTACTGGTGAGATTAAATGTGCATGAATGGGATAGGTGGTACACATTCCTCAATATGTACATAACACCTGATTCAATTCCATTATACTTTATAAAGTTGACATAGCTAACACCAAATTGATACTCATTTTTACTGTGATCAGTGAATGGATTGATCTTAAATGTCCATTCCAAATTGGTGCACTCCATATTTTATTAGTGGATTTTATCAATTTATATTATTTGTGGAGGGACATAGGAAACAATCTAAGGATATATTCTAGTACACATGTAGGAATTACAATAACAACTTGAAAGTCGACATTGTTGAAAAAATGAAAAGTCATGTCAAGTGCAATGTGATTGTACATGGACATAGAGAATGGTAAAAGCATGGGTATATTCATAATATAAAATCAATAGATGTCAAAAGTGGTACTTTTTTAGAAGAAGGAACTACTGACAATGTTGATGTGAACGAGCCAATTCTAATATACATGGTTGATACGATGATAGATAGTTGTGGGGTAAATCTAACTGATGCACCTTTCTTATTTAAAAACATTGTCCATGATGCTGAGAAACAATTACACTTAGGTTATACTAAGTTTATGAACCTGAGTGCTGAGTTGATATTGTGTACTCTGAAGGCTAACAATAGGTGGATCCACAAAAGCTTGATGTCTCTATTGTCTTTATAGAAAGAATTTCTTCCTAAAGGCAAAAAGCTTCCAACCTCAACATAAGAAAGAAAAAATGTTGTGCCCGACGTGAATGAGGGCTAAGAAGATACATTCATGCCCAAATGACTATGTCTTATTTCAAAAGGACTATATTGACTTAAAATAATGTCCAAAATATGGGGACATCAAGGTACAAAATGACGACTTTAGGTAAGGCCAAAACTATCTCTCATGCCAAGGTGATGTGGTATCTACCTACAATACCAAATTTTAAACACTTGTTTGCAAATACCATAGTTGTGCAAAATTTATCTTGACATGCATAGGTAAAGAAAAAAGATGGGATTATATGGCATGTGTCTAATTCCCCACAATGGAAGAAAATTGATTTCTTGTACCCTTAATTTGATTAAGAATTTTTGAGTTCTAGAAGTTTTGACTTTGTGCAGACATGATGACTCCATATTGAACATTAAGCATCAAACATAGCACTTGTCCTATTATGATCGTTATATACAATCTTCCTCCTCGGTTATGTATGAAAAATAAGTACTTCATGATGTCCTTGTTGATTTTGAGTCTCAAACGACCTAGAAACGATATTGATATATTTCTTGAACCTCTAATTGATGACTTAAAGTCAATCTGGGAATAAGGTGCAGTGACTTGCGTGTCTTTTAATAGAGAGACATTTAATTTTCATGTCATGTGAGGATGTTTTCTGGTTAAAACATAAAAGAATCTAAAACATGCCTATATATGAGGAAAATACTGATCCAATATGACTAAAATATGGCATCAAGACAATATCTCTTGGTCAATGAAGGTTTCTTCCAAAAGTGCATCCTTACTTAAGGTTACACAACACATTTAATGGCTCAAATAAGGAAAAGAATGCACTTAAACCTATATCAAGTGAGGATGTTTATGAAAGAGTAAAATGTATTGTCATTGTATTTGGCAAGAGATCACCATGTACTATTACCACATATGAGAAATCTCTATTCAAGAATATGTTAATATTCTGGGGTCTTCCTTATTGGAGTTCTTTGACAATTAGTTATTGTATTGATGCCATGCATGTTGATAAAAAGGTTTGTTATAAAGTCATTGGTACTCCATTGAATATACCAGGCAAGACTAAAGATGTCATAAAATACAAAATGGATATATGTGAAATGGGTATAAGGAATGAATTAACAACAAAAGTTATCAATGATCGTCACACATATTTACCTTTTTCTTATTACAAATCGTCTCGATAGGAGAAGAGATCTTTTTGAGATTGCTTGCTTAATGTTAAGGCACCATACAGATACGCTTCCAGTCCCATTGAATGGTATAAATGAAGGATCTAAAGCTGATAGGTCTTAATTATCATGGTTGTCACACTCTAATGCAACAAATATTGCATGTGGATATTTGATCTCTACTGTCAAAGCATATGAGGTTTGAAATCACTAGGCTTTTCTTCTTCTTCAAAACTCTAGAAAACAATGTTATTGATTTTGAAAATCTTGATAAGTTGCATAGAGAAGTGGTCATTACCCTATGCTAGTTTGATATGCAATTTTCTCCTTCATTCTTTGATATCATGGTACATCTTTGACATGGGAAGTGAAAATGTTGAATCCAGTTTTCTTGCATTAGATGTATCCTTTTGAATGGTACATGAGTGTTTCAAAGATGATGTTCAAAACTATAATCTGAAGGGAGTATTATTGAGGGTTATGGGGCTAGGGAGTTTACAAACTTTTGCAATGATTTTCTGAATTGCAAAGAAGTGGTGTCAATGCAAAGAACATTGATTCTTATTTTGATGAAGGGATTTCAGGAGAACAAGTGGAAGTAATTAGTCATGAGTTGTGGGAACAAGATCACTTGTATGTTTTAAGCATTATCGAGGAAGTGGGTATTTATATCACTAAACACACCAATTTTATCTAAACAAAGTATCATCTATCCACTTCAATGTGGCTTTCTAGAGGGAATAACCCAACTTTTATTAGATGGTTTGGAGATAAAGTCTTACATCAACTATATCAAACACCAAATAATGTTGCTAAAAATATCAAATGGCTTGCCTTCAAACCAAATTGAATGTTATATCTTATGAATGATTTGACATAAATGGATTTTCATACTACACAAAACCTCAAGATCATAAGAGTGAAGTCCAAAATAATGGGGTAACCATTCAAGCATCTTAATTATATTTTTCTAGTGTGTAGGGTAAGAGTCCACGTGAAGGTAAAATATCTTATTATGGTGTCATTGAAGGCATATGGGAATTTGAATACACAGGTTTTAGAATTCCCACATTTAGGTGCAGTGGGTTTGATAACAACAAATGAGTTATGTTGGATGAATCAGGTTTTCTGTTAATGAATATTGAAGATATTTGCAAGAAGAATGCACCTTTCTTCATGGCATCTAGGTGAAGTAAGTATTCTATATTGAATATCCTATAAATGAAAAATAGTTTGTCATTCTTCATGGGAAAAGGCAGTTCACTGAAAATCCTACAGATGAATAAGAGTAATATGATAAGTATGGTGAATCTAGTCCATTATTTGTTGGCTTAAAAAGTGTAAATATTGAATCTAACACTTATAAATACTATATGTGTCGAGATCATACACAAGGAATATTAATTGATGAGCGATCCAACCAATACCAGATGCATGCTTTTCAAATTCATCATCATTTAAATCTTTCATATGCTAGTTGTGCAATTTACATCCTCTATCATAGTTATATATGTTTTATATGCTAGATGTGCATTTTACATTCTTTATCACCTATATGGTTTTCTTAAATTATTTTGAATATGATAACTTTTAATGGTAGCCTGATAGGGAGCACAATGAGGATAATAATGATAGGGATCTTGTTGGGTCTGGTGATGAGAGCACTATGACGATGAACACTCTAAGGATCTTGCTCGGTCTACTAATGAGAACCATTAGGGTGTTTCTGGTGCACCTAAAAGAGGCATTGCTTTGATGAACAAGTTACCAGTGAAAATGGGCAAAGGTCTAGAGTTGGCCATTGACTTTGATGCAGTAGAAAATCCTATTGGGAGAATCTTAGAGCTTTCATGCAATATTTAGGGGTTACCATTCATAGAAAAGTGCCAATATATACATAATCTTAGTATTAAGTTGATGTTTCCTTGAAAGACCTCATCTGGAAGGATGTATCTATGAGATATATGTATTTGTGCTACACTTTTAAAGTCCTTCATATTTTTTTGATTTACTTTTCTAAAAGTAGTATATGATCTTGTGAAGGGAATTTTTAACCTTGATGAAAAATTGCATTGTAAAAATGTGCTGCAACTTTATGGGAGGATATTAAATATTAGGAAAAATATGGCAAGAGATTACAATATAATTAGCAAAAAAAGGAAGAAGATTGCCACTGAGAAATATCCTTATATTGGTGATTTTACGTTGCAGAGGTTTGTTGCCTTAAGTAAAAATGATGAATTCAAGGTGTAGGCTTCTTTAAAATATATTCTTATGATTAATTAGATTATTTCAATGTATTACATAATTAAAGTATATTTTGGATTAACTAAGATATATATGATGCTAAAAAAGATAGGTGTGCAATGCATGTGCATGACAACAAGGTGGGTCCAGACGGTTATGCCTTGTGCCACAAACAATGAGAAATTATCTTCTATTGAACAACATACTCTTGGGCCTGATGGGTCTCTACTACTCTTGGACCTCTACTGCAATATCCTCAAATTTGGGAAATTTTGAGATATATAAATGTAAGACTTTGTTTGATAAACAAAATCCCTAATTATAATTAATGGGACAACAATGTTATCTACTATGTCATGGGTGCAACCCATAGCCCAAGTGAGGCCCATGAAACTATTTGCTTTCCAAATAGATCCTTGTGGTACAAGTTTAAGAAATAAGATATTTTGTGCATAAATAAAGGATACTGGTTTTGTGAATTGTTAGATAATTGAAACATGAGATAATGGGCAAGTTCCAAAAGAAAATAAGAAATGTGGTATTTTAGACAATTAATAGAGTAATTATCTAACCATGTCTAACAACACAAGTTTGAGACATCGAGTATAGTTATCTTGTCCTGATTATTGGAATACTTAAGGATAATAAGGAAATTAAGATTATTCTAGAATTTGATAGAAAAAGGACTTTCCATTTGATGTGTGTTACTATTCTAAAGAAATACTAAAAGAGTAAGATTTGGTTATTGAAGTTATCCAAACAAATCCCAAAAGCTAGATATAAGTTGGTAAAGGATCTCATGAGTAGCTTTCCAAGTTTCATAACCATGCGACACTCCTAGTGGACTAAGAAATTGTGAAGACCAGGGACGTAGATGTAATAATTAAATCTTTTCTTAAATCAGAGACTTGAAATGCTTTCTAACTTAGGGGATGCACAACCAAACCTCTTCACGCATTATGCTAGGCGTGACCTTTGGATCATGGATCAATTATACATCTGTCATCTCCTACCTAGAGTGAAATTTGGGAACCAGCCTTGAACCACTTCATCTCTTCACTTCCCTAATCTCCATCTACACTTTATCTCAACCCAAAGCAATCACACTTCTGGATTCCCCTTGCAAAACTAAACTAGGAAATCCTTTCAAGAAAGGGATCGATGCCTTATTAGCCAAGTTCATCTCCCCACAATTAATTACTTCTCACCCCATCCTTAGAAACACTAAATCTCACCCCAAATCCTATAAATACCCCACATTCGGCTTTTCCTTGAGCCCTAGAATACGAAAGAAACAAGCAGGGCCATGGAATCCCTCTCTCACACCCACTCCTTTCTTCTTTGGTGATCCCCTCTACTGAGGAATACTGCCGTCAGAGCGGGCAAGTTTTTGCTGAGTGAGAATTTTCATGCACCGATTGATCCTGGTCTGAGTTGACCAAAGACCTTCACTTATTGGCCATAACAACCACATGTGCATTAGGATGTCAGTGGATTGGACTTATCCTAGCTCTGCGATCAAGAGCAAGGTCATCAATGACCAAGCGATTAGACAACCCGAGCATGGTTAGAGCCAAGGCAGGCTCGAGGTCATTGTGAGAGTTCATGTTTGGGCAAAAGACAAGAGATTGCCAACTACTATTAGCAGTGATGGGTGGTCTCAATATGACTTGACTGCATTGACGATGATAACCCAAACGCGTAAAGCCCCAAGACCACCAAAGCATGTGAAGAAGTGTACTTGTGCCTCTGACTCGAGCTCTAGCCACGTGGAGCACACAATGAAGTGACCTTGTCCTGTTGACCAGGCCAGGTCATGTGGAAAATAAGATTAAATGTTGATTGCTTGGAATCCATCTTTGTTTGCTTGATGATATGCTTAAAGTACTTGAAGTGTGATTGCATCATATTCACAGTTCTACATTGAGTTACGTGATTATGATTATGACTACTCACCTTATCGACTGTCGATGTTTGCTAAGGATATGTCGAGAATTGTTGAAATAAACTGTTGGAAGTTTATTTACATTCTGCTTAATTATAACTCCACTATGAGTATCACTTAAGGTTAAGTATCATATTCTGAACCCTAGGATGACATGTATCAAGGGGCAATGCACATGGGCTCTAGAAGGGACAATGATTAAGTCCAAGATAGCATATCAATTATGAGTTAGAATATGTAAATTATCTACCAATTTTTATTTACAAGTAATTGATTTATTATATATTGTTATACTACTTGAATACTTTTGCACGCACCCCATGTACTAATCTATTTTTTTTCTCATACTGTTTTAAGTAAATGCAATATATGAAGATGTCAAAACATGATGAACCTTCACTGATGACATTAAAGCTCAGTAAAGGAGTATGATTTAGATACTTCTTATCATATGTATAGTTCCACATTGGAAATTCATGTAACTCCTTAGAGGAGCATCATTATAGATCTTGTAAACAATATTTGTGAATCCATGGAAATTATTTTCTATTATTTGTTATTTATTAAAATCTAGATCTTAGGAATTTTAAGTAATGGATCTCAACTTTAAGGTACTTTCTTGATCGAGGGTCACTAAAAAGTGAGGTCGTTACATGTACCTCAACACGAGGAATGGATAGATGTGAGGAAAGATCAATTTGGAGAAATAACCAACATTGCGATCGTTGAAGTGGCTACAAAAATGACAAAATTCAACTCTCACAAATGCATGTTTATTTTGACCTTGATTGTTATATTTTACTGACCAATTACCATTGATGATGATTAGAGGGATCTCCATGTGGAAAGAAAAAATAGGCAAGTTCATACATGAGGGCTACATGGATGAATTGATGGTTACTCTAGGTAGTCAAGACCATCCTGGATGTGTTAGGGACATTGGATCAAGTGTTGGGATAAGATCCTATTTTGGCATGTTAGTGTAAAAGCATAAATCTATTAAAAAAGGAAGATTATTACATGATGAGGTAGAGAACACGATAACAAAAAGAATCGAAGAAGTAATGAGCCACCTTCAGGCTTCTCAATATCATCCTCCTTGTATAGAACATGTGTTGTGCTACTCTTCTCTGATGGGGTGATTGTAAGTACTCCCACAGATTTGTCAGACACACGCAATGTAAGTTTATTTATGATATATAGTCTTGCAAGACAATTTATAATTGTATTTGAAAACATTATGGTATATATGACACTACATAAAATTGTAGGTGGTGAGAAAATTCCATGTTATAGTTAATGACTCTACCATCAGTATCATGGCACTGGGAAAGGTTTTTCCACACCTTGGTGGAACCATTAATTGTGATCCCATTCCTGATGATATGGTTCATGTGTCTATCATAGTTTCCTATGTAGTACGGAAAAAACTCACCATTGCCAATTGGCCACCTAGAGCACCACAAGGTAGGAGATGCAGGAGGGGGCATGGTTGTCTGACCCAAAGTTGGAGTTATCTATGAGAATTTATGATAAATTTACATTGCATTTGTAGTTATGGTTCTTTTCTAATTGTGTATATAATCGGTGATATGAGAATACACACAGACCATTGTACCAAAAAAGCCCCCTAGGGTTCCTCTTACAAAGCCTCCATACCTACTTGTACTCCACAAGACCTATTCGACTCACTAGGTCATAAGTGCAAGGGGTTGACACTATGGTTAAATAATATAGAAGGATCAACTATTTTTTTACTAAGATAAAGGACCCAAATTATAGATCATTTCAAGGATGTGTAAGTTTCATGATCCTTGACTACAATTTTAACTTATGAATTGTATTTATTGTGGAACTTTAGTTTTATTTTGTTTTCCTTATTTCACTCAAAAATAGGCATTGGGAATTGTTGTTGATTTTCCCCGAGATGCTTATTGTGTATTATGTTGATCCCTCAGGTAGCAAAATATTGACTGAGGAATACACATTAAAAAACTGTCAATTGTAGCATAAGTGATTTTTTTCCATCATAATATATATTAATGCCTACATCATTACATGATTGTTTACTATGTAACTACGTGTATCCCTTTAACTTATAGAGATATATAAGCATTCTAACAGGGTGAAGGAACTAGAGATACTAAAGAGATCAATATCTTGGAAGAATGTTAAGGTATTTATTTTAACTTCAATGCTTATATATGCCAACTATTATTAACGTTTCACATAACTATAAATTAATAGCACCCTATACAATATGATAGTTGGCCATGCAGTTTCTACATGATGCAATATATGGGCGTAATTGTCAAAACCACATCAAAATGACATACTTTGCATAAAAAGGTAATATACATAGTCTTGAATCATAAGTAAACAATCCCATTTGATAGTATAAAATATCAAATCAAATTTGAAATATTTCATATTCTTTGGTGTTTGACACCCATCAGCCCTACACAAAAGAGTAGTTGGATGAGATTCAAGAAGAGTGGGTAGATTAATTCATTAAGGAAGTTAATTTTTTATTTGTTTGGGATTTATGTTTATGTTTTTTGAAGTTTGATGTCATAATTATATATATATATATATATATATATATATATATATATATATATATATATATATATATATATGATATTAATACCTTTATTCAACTTTAAATTTGATGCAAGTGAACAATTGGTGCATATGTGAATGATGTGTGTATGTGTGCACATGTGAGTGAATTGATTGCAAAGAGAAATTAATACGATGAGAATTGCATTTCAACATATGGGTGATAATGAATTGCATGTGTGTGAATGAATAATGTATGTGTGTGTGAATATTTTCACAGGAATGAATAAAGTGTTGATGTGGTCTCATGTGTGCATTTGTTATTGTAGGTTTTGTATGTGCTATTAACCTATTGTTAAGCTGAATACTCTATAGAGCCTGCAATTCTAATGAACCATTGGTTCCATCCCGCTCAATAGGCGGACAATAGGTCTACATACTAACCATTGAAAAATAGTATTGTGACCTATGAATACATTTTTATCATAGTTTTAGTGGTTGTTTTAGGCCAATTTTGCACTTATATCTTCTAATTTATGAGAAATAGCCTTTTTTGATCTACTTAGGTTTATGCTAATTTCTAGAAAATTGGTACTTTTCTTGACTCCTCTTGTAGGTTTGAACCTTATCCCTCTATAGCAAGAAGGTCTAGGGGGTCCCTATTCCCTACAACAGATGTGAGTCAAGAGGAGGATGATGCCTCTCATAGGGTGTGGGGTAGCGCCCAACACCAAAAATGGATTTTGAGCACTTTCAGAAGGTATACTGATAAAAAATTTTGGTGTCCAAGGCTATTATCAACCTACTGATTGACCTTCCCTTCAACCTTCAAATATCATCAATAATGAAGCTATGTTGATCGACCTTCTTTCTACCAACCTCTAAATCGATCAACCTTCACCAAAAGCTCATGATAGGACCATTGAACTCAATGCTCACACACCTCATCAACCTTCAAGACTAATGAACCAATAGATCGATGACTAAAGATCGAGCTCCATACTAATCGAGTAAGGTTGGCAAACCTTCCAGCTCAACTGTCATAGCGAATTTCCATGATCGATCTTCAACCATTAACCTCGAGCAGCTCAACAACCATCAATCGAAAAATGGTCCACAACTCCCAATTGACCATTACCTCCATATGTAGACCAACACTTGATGTAAATGGGTCCACATCATTAATCACAAACTGAGACCTGATGTTTCCCACATTAACTATAAATATACCTTACAGTTGTCGCCAATAAGGGGGTAGATATCTATGAAACTGCACATATTCCCTTTGTACTTTCTCCCTTGACCTCTATGCCAAGGAAGGAAGATCTCCAAGTGAGTAAGTAGGTAGCCACATTTCTCTTCTATTCTCCATCAACCATCATATCTCCTCATCTCCATAATACCCATTGACCCCCCTTGCTTCCACAAAATAACAAGAAACCCTCATTCCATCATTGACAATGATGCCGACAAGGAGTGGCTCAAGTGGTCAAGCACGGTGTCTCCTCACGAAGGGACCCGGGTTCAAATCCCAACTTCCGCCTTGGTTTACCACCCTCCTGAATGTTCGGACTCCGCCACGGGTGTGGGAGAGGGGGAGAGAATGCCTCTCTTTATCCCATCATTGACAATGACCCCATCCACCATCTAAAACTATTTTCCTGTCACCTACTTGGTCCACATAAGTTAGGGTCAATACCTAAGGAAGAAGAAATAAAAAGACTTCCCATCACACACCACTCCCAATACCACTTGCCTCCTTTCAGGAAAATGATTGCCCCTTGTTATTTCTTATATTGTATTTATCTTTCTATGTTGAGCGAGTAATCCTTTCACTGTGGTGTGAGTAGTCTTTTATATGAACTCATTTAATTCATTATCAATCATTTAACACATATTTTGTGGATTGATCATCCACTCTACTTGATTTATTATAACCTTATACTCCAAGCACTTCAACATTTAAGATTTGAATATTGATTGGTTGTGGTTGATGCTCTAATGAGAAATTATGATGGGAAGTCTCCTTAGTTGTAGATCAATGATATATAAGCATTGAGATATCAAGCTTACAATGATATCCACTGATGCAAGTTTTATTATTGAAAGGGCAAACTTTGATAACTCCAATTAGATCTAGATACAAATTAGGATTTTAATGAATGCGTAGATTTAGGTAGTGGAGTTGAAACTTTTTGTGTTTCCCACCAAGGCTACACACTAGCCAACTAGAGGCGGCTAGATGCAACCCTAAGGGAGGACACACATGTGGATATTTTGAAATTTATATTAACCCTAACCAAGTCAATCACAATACCAAATAGGTCACCCGCAAGCACACGTGGTACTACTGTAGCATGGCTGAAGGGCAAGCATAGGGGTCGATCCTCAGGGACAGAGAAAGCACTAGAGCTAGGCTAGCATTAGCTACATTCCTATTATGGAGACTAGGGTTGAAGGGTTTAAAAAGGGTTGTTTGTTTGTTAAACTAGATGAACAAGGAAGTAAAAGTAGTTATGAAATTTAGATTATCACAACTCTAAATTACCCTAAACAAGTAAGTCTAAAGAATGAGATTAAGTAACTAACATAGCAAGAGTAAAGGTTAACTACACTACACTAGCAGAGCAATTAGCACTAAGAACTAGATTAACCACAAGGAAGATAGAAAAAACCTAAGTTAACACTAAAGAGAAAGATTAAGCAATTAACTAGGTTTAGCTAAGGCAACTATACTAGATTAGCATAAACAAGCTAAGAAGGCAAAGTGGATTTTAAGCAGTGATATTAGGTAGGTGGGCCATTTGGGGATATGGTTTGATATTAGTTGGGGGATCTCAACATAGCAAGTAATTATCACAATTCTATCTAGATTACCAAACCAAACAACATGGCAAGTGCTATTAGGATGTACCCTATACTACTAGTTGGAGAACTAGGGTTAGGTGTAATCCTAGGATGACTTGTCAAGTCTAGGTCTCTAGGGTAAGTGGTATTAGGACAATTGAGAGCCAAGGGTAGAAATAGGAGTAGAGATGAGGGTTTTTCACCTCATACCACTAGCCATCTAGCCTTTTGGAAGCTCTAGGCAATTGCACTAATCATACTTACACTAGCCACTTAGATCTCACACTCCCTTATAGAAGGTGGGATGTGTATGTAGGAACAAAGGGGGCTAGCTAAGGATCCACTAATTGAACCTAGGAGTCATTCCTAAGATTGGCCACATACACTCCTATTCCTCCTAGAAGCTAAGTGTCATCAAACATCTCAAAGTGAGAAATCCATATTATAAGAACAAACCACATGCAATAAAATAGGAAATGAGATAGAAGAAAGAAGCAATCATCATAGATAGAAATTATGTTCATTATAAGATATTTTCCCCCAACATGGTATCAAAGTCACATTTTGACCCCAAACAGCCCACAACTAGGGGCTTAGCTAGACATGATCAATAAAATAACAAAATAAAGGGGAAGAAGGGGGTAGAACTCCATGAAGCTTGAAGTAGAAGCCTCCTTCTTCACCTCCTAGCATCTTGGGGACGTCCTTCCTCCTCCAATGGTGCATATGGGCATGAGAATATGGGGGATTATGGAGAAAAACCCTAGAAAACTAGGTTTCCAAGGTGGAAATGAGGTGGAAATGGTGGATGGAGAGCATAAATGCAAGATGGAGTGCAATGAATGCTCAAGGGGTGAGTAGGGTGGAGTAGCAGCAGCTAAGGGGTCTAATCTTTGTGCCCCAGCCACCACCTATGTATATATAGGTGGTGGGGATGCACTAGGGTAAGTGGGGGTAGTTTAAGAAAGATAGTGTAAAAATTAGGTAGGGTAGGTTGGTTACCACGGCCATGTTGATGTACTACGACAGTGGTGGGGGTAGTGGGAAATGGTCATGGGGGAGTGGCCACAGTCAATGTGTGAAAGGAGGGTGAAAAGGCTAAGTATAGGTGGTGGCCACGGCCGTGGAGGGGTGCCACGGTCGTGTTGGGTAAGTGGCACCACGGCCGTGGTTGTGTACTATAACCATTTTAGAGGAGGAAGTCTTGATCGTGAGGGGTAACATGGGCATTTTTGTTTCTACTGGCCACAACCATGGTGAGTGGCCACGACCATGGTGTCTTCAATGGACCATGTTCGTGTTGATGGCCATGGCTGTGGTGAGTGGCCACGATCGTGGTGTCTTCAATGGACCACGACCATGGTGAGTTTGGTGCAGCAACCTCACATCTTAGTTGCTTCTTCACAATAATTGACATGACCCGTGGCCATGGGGCCACGACCATGTTGGAATATCCAGTGGCTAAATGAACTTCAATTTACATGATCCATAGACATCTTTGCTTCATGATGAATCTAAGCCATTATGGGTAGGTTGAGGGAGCTTTGGGGCCTTCTTTGGACCCCTCCATGAGTGGAGGAATCCTAGAGATCCTTCCTTTTCTTGCATCCATCCAAAGCATGGTCTAAGTACATGAAAATAGTGCAAAGAACGTCCATAAGTGCATTTGATAGTGAAGCACATATTAATGGAATTAACTTACAATCGAATTAGTTTAGATGTGATTAAAGTACAAAATGGCACAAGATGGAGCTCCAAAATAGGCCTACATCAAACTTGATTTCACCCTAGTGTTTTCTATCATTAATCTAGATCTAATTTTATTCCGAGCTTTTACTTTTCTTGCAATTAGCTTAACTCAACTAAATAAACTCTTAGTTTTTAATTATTGGTCTTAGTTCAAGTGGATACAAACTAGAAGGTTCTTGAAAAAGTTGTTCTTTGGAATTTGATCCTCAAGTATACTTCAATAAGACAAGTCTGCATGTGGGTGTCATTATTCCAAGTTTGTTTTGGTAAACTCTAGGAATTTTATTCCTGGTGAATTTGTTAGTGAGGAAATATTGACATCAGTTGACATAAAAAAACCTGGCGATGTAGGTCTATCTCAATGGATTCTAGATTAAAACTAACATCACAACTTTCCTTCATAGTTTAATTTTAACTAATAAGGAACTACAACGTTGGTTTACTTACACCAACAACAACATCAAAAACCTACATTGTTGGTTTTTCCTAGTAGAAACTAGAATTGTACACCAAAGAACATTCTTGTTTGCTGAGAAGAGTCCAACGTCGTAACTTAATCTAAGAAAAACTGACAACTAAACCCAAGAAAATCATATATATTTGTTGATATTAGGTTACATTGTTAGTTTGTTTTCCATAAATCAATGACGCATAACTATCGTTACAACATCTTTGCGTTTCAAAAAAATTGACACTAGGAATGTCATGTCAGTTCCCTCCTACCCTCAAAACTTACATAAAAGGCCTTTAGTTGTGGCGTTTCCCACTTAGTTGTCGATACAAAAATGACGCCACAAGCCTGAAAAATTGATGTTATAGACTGTAGTTGTACTAGTGTAGATTGCTATATTCTACAGTTCAATAGGATTGGGATTATTGCTTTTCTTAGGAAATAGGTCTGTATCGATAATTGTTGTAGATGTATGTAAATATAATAGTGTTGATGCCTTTATTTGACATCTCTTTATATTTAAGATTAAAAAAGATGTTGCAGTTAGTGATTAATGAAGTTCTTCTTTAGAGGCATCCTCCTATGAATATGTCCTTAGTGTTGTGTTAGAACACAAATATTTGTAAGATATAATATTATGAGCTGGCAAGATTTAGTGTGACTCAACACCTATGGCATTTGGTTTATGTTCCCATGGAAAGAGAATTTATGTAGGTGATGATCCCTTTTTGGGTCCCTCTTACTCACTCCTTATGATTTGGGGACGTTTTTATGACTCCCACTTCAGATGTGGATATGATTACTCATCTTTTTCTACATCACCAATGGGCCATTGTCCCAAGGAAGTTGAGTTGGATTGCAAAATTTGTTGATATATTAAGCGTGAAGAAACCTAGGGTTGATATATTGTTGACTAAATATTGTTTCTTCATTTGGTCAGATTCTTCGTGGGATCCATTTAACAGAAAAGCATGCCATGGGATCTATTTAAGAGAAAAGCATGTCATGATGTTGGATATCCGGTAATGCCACATTTGGGTGCATATACCTTGACCATGGTGGTTGGGTTGTTATGTGGAGAAACTATTAGTCAGGTGTGGGTGGAAGTTGTTAGTTTTGTAGAAAAAATCTGGCAGAAAGAGACCACCATGACCTTGATATTGGGTGAGCTATATGAGTTCCTAGATGAAGAATATTTGATATATTGTGAGGCCCTTCAAGGTTTTATATATTTCTATAGAGGTGTGCATAGGCCCTACTAGATACCAAGATTCTCTGAATCCTCATTGCATTCTTTCATAGAAATACTTGTCTAAGCATGTCCAAGTTGGTGAACCTCTCCAACAACACGGTGATCAAGATCAGTTCCTTTGACATTTGCCCCATGTAGAAGTTCACTAGCGATGGAGGAAGTTCCCCCTTAATACTTTAGAATTTAGAATAATGATGCCTGCATTTTAGTGGTTGGTCATTGGTTTAGGATTGAAGCATTGGGTTGCATATTGGTAGAATAATAAACATTTATTAGTCCCTTTATTCATTATTCTTTTTGTCCCTATATATTCCCTGTGTATATGGGATTAGTCCCACATTGTGTAAATGGGTATTGGCCACCACCCGTGTCCATATATATAGGTATGCCCTGTCAATACTAAAAGCATCTAATTTTGAATTTTACTTTTCTTGTTAAAATGGTATCAGAGCCACCAATACCCTAGTTCTCTGGGGGGGCATTACACAACAACAGTAACAATCATCTCTATCGATGTTTATGTCATCCTCACCAAGAACTTCCATTGTGTCCGTCTCTCCTTCTCCCCCATGGAAATCGTCTCCATCATGGAATTCCATCTCCTTTTCAACCATGGAAGTCATCTCCATTGTGGAAGCCTTTTTCCTTCCATCATGGATATCATCTTGATAACCTCCCATTTTGTGATGTTATCTTACTAATTTTCCTCAGTTTTCCATACTCTTTCTTAGTCAAATTAGATAGAATCTTTAACCTTCCACCTTTTAGTAAATATACCATTAGATTAACTTCTCCTTTTCACTTCCTACAGAGAAGCACAAAAAATTACAAAACCCCCCAAATGGTCCCAAGACCGAATGGAAGCCAAACGGTCCCAAGAACGAATGGAGACCAAACGGTCCCAAGACCGAATAAAGATCAAACGATCCTAAGACCATGTGAAGCCAAACGGTCCCAAGACTGTATGAAGCCAAACGGTCCCAAGACCGAATGGAGATCAACCGGTCCTGAGACCGTATGAAGCCACTCGACCCCAAGATCGAATGAAAGAAAATGGTTTCAAACCGAGAGGACTCAAACGGTCTCCAGACCGAGAGAGTCCAAATGGCTTCAGACCAAGAGGACTCAAACAGTCTCCAGACCAAGAGAGTCCAAACGGTCTCCAAACCGTGTGAAAATCCAAACGCCCACATATCCCAAACCGTTTAAAGCTCACTCACAATCCTATAAATAGAACCCAAAGGGGTCCTCATGGGGCATCAAAGTTTCAGATGGCCAAAGTCTGCCTCTATTGTTCCAGATCCATTCTATCCTTCATTCACTACCCCAAGGCTGCCGGTATAAGATCCATACTCCATCTCCAAGTTACTTTCTCTCTCATCGGCAAAGAAGGTGGGAAGAGGAGGATTCATCATTAAGCAAGCTACGAAGTGTGAAGATCGTTGTTCTCTCTCCTCTAAGGGGTCGACCTTCCTTCATCCTTCGTGGAGATGATGTTCTTTCTCTCTCTTCTCACCCCCTTCTTTGTTCTTGCCATGAGTGAGTAGTCTCATACACTAGGGTGTGAGGAGTAGCCCCATTACCCATGTTTTCATTTCATGCAATGTAATTCATGAGTTTTCAATAGAGATATACTTTCTTTTCAGTTCAACATCAATCGTTTAATGAATGCTTATTGCTTGATCACCAACTTGTATTACTTATTACCTTTTAGTATGAATTGTCTATGTTTGTGCTATTAGATTCAAATCTCGATTGAATGTTGGTTCCTAATGTATGTAGTCACCATGCATCTATTTCGGTATCTAGGAGTGCTTTTCAAGGAGTGGAGTAAACACACTTCCATCATTGTACTTTCATACTATGAAATGGAATCAGTTGACGTATAAAAGTACAACCTTGATAAGTCGAGGAACACACTTTGCAAAGGGAATGATGCAAAGTAAGTGACCATTCGTTTGGGGATGGCTGGCTTTGCAACATTCCCACACTTCTCGTAGTTAGTTCTCCGAAAGGAAACTAAATCTACAAAGATACTAACTGTTTAGACTCTTATTGCAGGCTATGTTACAATGTTGCATGTTTTGATCCATGTATAGTGGTGATGAAAGCCAATCACATCCTAGTGGTTTCTTAACATTGTTTACAACCTCAAAATTACTTTCTTGCCTTTAATTTACTTGCACTTAGTTTGAACAACCAAACCAACTCTCTGATCTAAATACCAACTTCTAAGGAGTTAAATGAAATTCTAATGTTTTCTATCTTCTTGATCTCAAAAAGACCGTTGTCATGTAGATTCGACCCTTAACTATACTACGATAAGACTTCCACGTATCCTAGCATATGTGGGTGGAGATTTTAATCTAGTATAAGCAAGGCTAAACCTAAAGACTTACTATCTTTAAGATTTTTAGTGGTGCACGCAATTCCACGCAAGTGGAAGCTCCATCAAAAATTGGCGCCGTTTTCGGGGACAACGGAACATTTTTTTATTTCATTTACATCTTGCTAGTTGGTTAGGGTTTTACACTTTTTCTTTAAACGTCACCCCATATTCTCTTGATTTCATCACATCGCCTGCATCATCTGAAAAGTGTGTTTCTTCCTCTACTCAGGTAGAAGACGTGTATGCAACCATTGCATAATCTCAGTTTCTCCCCTGATCCAGAGTACGACTCTGAGGTAGAGAGAAGCTTCCACCGCCGCATTAGACTTAATCATCAAAGAGCTGGACAAATGGCTGAAGATCAACGCCAAGTTGCATTAGTGATGGAAAGGGTCAATGTTGCCATAGCAGCCCAGCAAGCGCAACTCATCGCTGACACGCGCACCCAAGTTCAGGCTGAAGTACGAGCTAAAGAGCAAGCCTGCATCCGCACCGAGAATGAAGCAGCCAAGGCTGCTGCTCAATAGTTGGTAAGAAGCAAGCAATTACGGGATTACGCTATTCCCAAGAACTACAAAGACAACCATCCTATCCAACCACCACTCATTAACACCCCTAATTTTGAGATTAGGACACAATGGATCCAAATAATGTAGGGCATCTCATTCTCTGGAAGTGTCGGAGATGACTGCATGGACCATTTGAAGAGGTTCAAAGCTCTTTGTAGGTTGGTACCACAAGCTGGAACAACCATGGATGCAGTCATGCTCAGACTCTTCAATTTCACCTTGTCTGGAAGAGCACTAAGCTGGTACAATTCTTTGGACGGGGAGCCAATCACCACCTGGGCTCCCATAGAAGAGAAGTTCTTGGAGAAATTCTTCCCCCCTTTACTAACCTACCAAATTAGAGGACAAATCAACCAATTCCTTCAACTACCAGGAGAGTCGCTGACTGACTCATGGGAAAGGTTCCAGGAACTCTTGAGGAAATTCCCTCACCATGGAATCTCACAAAATCAACTCAAGGAAACTTTTATAGGGGAGTAAGTGATGAAATTAAAAAGTTCTTAGATTCCTCATCTGGAGGAAACTTTATGAGACAAAACTATGAAGACGCCAGGAGGATTGTCACTCTTAGAGATGAAAATCAATCCAATTGGGGGAGGGAGACCACAGGAGGAGTTTTAAAGGTTTGTAAAGATGAAGAATCTACAGAAATGAAAGCCATAGATGAAGCTTTGAAAACCATAGCCAACAAACAACAAGCCCTAAAAGCATCATTTGGGGAGTACGACAGAAAAAAGAACCCCCAACAAGCTAAAGCAGCTATAGGAACTTGCGAGGCCTATCATGCATCTGATCACCCCCACATTGTCATGTGGTCTCCTATACAATGTAATGATGGATTTGCAACCACCTCAACCACAGTACGAGCCGATCATTGAGCACCCTGAGGATCAGATGCCTGAACAAGTAAATTCCATCCATTCCATACCAGTACAAGCTTACTACAATCCAAATCAACTGAGAAACCACCTCAGGTTTCAATATGGAAATCCTGCAGGGACTGCTAACCCACAACATCAAACACAAGGTGGATCTTCCAACAGACTACCACCTGGATTTCAAAGCAACTACAACCAAAATCAAGGGAATTTTAGAAACAATTTCTAGAGATCCAACTACCCAAGGAATCCCTCTGCATACTAACAATATACTCACCCTCCTCTGCACCCGCAATTACAACAAACTCAGCTGCAACAGCCACAGCAACCTCAGTTTCCAGCACCTCAACAACAACCACCTCAAGGGCAGAAACAACTCACTCAATTTCAACAGAAGAATGCCCCACCACAGCATACTAATGAACTATCCTTGATAAGGCAGATGTTGCAATCACATAAAACCATGTTGGCTAACCAGCAAGCCCAGCAAAAAGTTGTGGAAACCCAATTAGCACAGATAGTAGCTTAGCTAAAACCTCCAGTGGGCACTTTTGCTGGCCAGCCAGAAGCAAATCCAAAACACGATCAACATAGACCAGAACAACTAAATGTTGTAACAATAAGGTTTGGTCGTGCTCTCACTGAAGCCATCTTGGTTAATTAAGAATACATGGATGTAACTGAAATCATCCCAACAGAAGAATCAGGTCAAGAAATTGAAGAAAGGAAAGAAAAGCGACAAGATCCCAAAGAACCAGAGGTTCCACAATATAAGCCAAGGATACCCTATCCCGGCAGGCTAAAGGAAACCATACTAGACTCTAGATTCTAGAAATTCAAAGAGGCAATGAAAAAACTTTATGTTGATATTCCCTTTCTCGACGTCTTATCTGAAATCCCAGCCTGGTCCAAATATCCGAAGACCTTGCTGTCAATGAAATATATGACAGAGGAGCATGAAACTGTCAAGCTAGCCCAAACAACTTCCAACATCATTTTGATGAAAATGCCGAAAAAATAGAAGGACCATGGCTCCTTTGGCATACAATGCTCTATTGGGAACACTTCTTGTAAAAAGGGATTGGCCGACTTGGGAGCCAGCATATCAATTATGCCATTTTCCATGTGTAAAAGATTGGGGTTCACTGACTTGTTGCCTACAACAATGACCATCCAGCTCGCTGATTCCACCATTACTGCACCCCTGGGAATCCTGGAAGATATTCCAGTAAGGGTGGGGAGGTACTCTTATGTCCCTTGTGTTTTTGTCATTATGGATATAAAAGAAGACCTAAGGTACCCGATAATATTCACTAGACCCTTCCTCACCACAGCTAGAGAATTAATTGGCGTCAAGGCGGGCACAATTACCTTGAGGTTGGGTAAAGAAACTGTTCAATTCAGGGTTTTCAACAGCCTGAACAGCCCTAGTATCCATGAAGAGGTTTTTCTGCTTGAAGGAATTGATAAAATGTCTCAACTCAAGCAAGCAAATCCTGAACCAGCAGATGCCCTAGAGGACGCTCTAATAAATCTGAAAGTTGATTTTTCAACCTACGAGTTAGTTCAAAAATGCCTGCAATACTTGGAGCAGGCGGAAAAAGCCCCAGATGCTACTTTTGAAGAACTAAAATCTATCACCATATTAGAGATAAAAGAAGTACCCAAAGCCCCATAAATGAAAACTCTACCAACTGGGCTCAAACATGTCTTCCTAGATGAAGAAAAATTATGTCCAGTTATCATTAGCTCCTCTCTATTTGATGATCAGGAAGAAAGGCTTCTCACTGAACTAAGGAAGCATAAGAAAGAAATTGGGTATAAGATGACTGACCTAACATGCATAAACCCAGCTCTATGCATGCATAAACTACCTATGATAGAAGAGTTCAAACCCTCGAGAGAGCACCAGAGAAAACTGAACCCAAATCTAAAAGAGGTAGTTCGCCTCGAGGTTCTCAAACTCTTAAAAGCGGGTATTATCTATCCAATTTCTGACTCTTAGTGGGTTAGTCCTGTCCAAGTGGTCCCTAAAAAGGGGGGAACCATTGTTGTCTTAAATGATAAGAATGAACTAGTACCTACAAGGACCGTTACTGGTTGGAGAATTTGTATTGATTATAGAAAACTGAACAAATCAACAAGGAAACACCATTTTCCCTTACCCTTCCTTCACAAAGTCCTTGAGCGGATAGCCCACCAAAAAAAATTCTACTACCTCGACGGATATTCTGGTTTTTACCAAATACCAATTCATCCCAAATACCAAGAAAAAATGACATTTACTTGTCCTTTTGGAACATACGCCTTGAGAAGGATGCCCTTCGGGCTATGCAATGCACCCGCACCTTCCAAAGGTGCATGACTGCTATCTTCGTGGGATTAACTGAAACCATTATGGAGGTGTTCATGGATGATTTTTCAATATACAGAGACTCTTTTGATAACTGTCTTCTCAACCTAAGTAAAGTCTTATAGAGATGTGAGGAAACAAACCTTATCCTAAACTGGGAAAAATGTCACTTTATGGTGACCAAAGGTGTTGTCCTCGGACATCGAGTAAGAGAAAGAGGAACCGAAGTAGACAAGGCAAAAATCAATGTCATCTCAAAGTTGTCACAGCCCAAAGACATACGGGGAGTGCGAGCTTTCTTGGGACATGTCGGGTTCTACCAGAGATTTATCAAAGACTTCTCAAAAATAGCAAAACCTATGACTTACCTAATTGACCAAGGATACTGATTTCAACTTTGACCATGAATGTCTGCATAGCTTTACAACCTTAAAGAATGCTCTAATCTCTGCACCCATTCTAAGAGTGCCTCACTGGTCACAACCTTTTGAAATAATGTGTGACGCTAGTGACTATGCCATAGGGGTTGTGTCGGGGTAGAGAATAGACAAAAAGCCATATATAATATACTACGCATCCAAGACATTAGATGAGGCGCAAAAGAATTATACTACTACTTAAAAGGAATTCTTAGCTATCATCTACACTTTCAAAAAATTTCATTCTTATCTAATTGGATCAAAGGTCGTAGTATATACAGACCACTCCGCCATCAAATATCTTATTCAGAAACAGTATGCAAAACCCTGACTCATCCGCTGGGTATTGATGCTGCAAGAATTTGATCTTGAAATAAAAGACAAGAGCGGAGTGGAAAATGTCGTCGCTGACCACTTAAGTCGCATCGAGTGTCAAGAGGACGATAATGTACCTATTCGAGACTCCCTCCCTGACGACCAGCTTATGAAAATTACCACCAGATTTCCCTGGTATGCCGACATAGTGAACTATCTGGCTACAGGAATCATCCACCCTTCCGCCTCTCACCACGATAAAAAGAAATTTCTCCATGATGTTAAGCAATACTTCTGGGACGAACCCTATCTTTTTCGTCTATGTGCAGACAGACTTTTCCGTCACTACCTACGTGAAGAGGAAATTACCCCTGTCTTAGAGCACTGTCATTCTGGCCCCACTGGGGGGCACATGAGTTCAAAGAAGACCGCTCTCAAAGTTCTACAATCGGGTTTCTTTTGGCCAACAATAGCAAGAGATTCCTATGATTTTGTAAGATCTTGCAATAAATGTCAACTTTCTGGTGGTATAACTAAACAGAATGAAATGCCTCTCACTTTGTGGCAAGAAATTGAACTTTTTGATGTTTGGGGAATAGACTACATGGGTCCCTTCCCCTCATCTTATGGATTCTCTTACATATTGTTCGTTGTGGATTATGTTTTGAAATGGGTAAAAGCTATACCCATTGTATCCTGCGATTCCAAGCCGGTCATCAAGATGTTCAAAGATATCATCTTCCCCAGATTCGGAGTCCCCCACACTATCATATCAGACGGAGGAACCCATTTTCTAGAAAGAATCTTTGAATCCCTCCTGAGAAAATATGGGGTCAACCATAAGGTCGCCACACCTTACCATCCACAAACAAGTGGCCAAGTTGAAGTTTCAAATAGACAACTGAAAGCTATCTTAGAAAAAATAGTCAATAGACATCGTACTTATTGGTCTACCAAGCTCCCCGATGCCCTTTGGGCATACCGCACGGCTTACAAAACACCGATAGGAACAACCCCGTTCCATCTGGTGTATGGAAAATCGTGTCATCTACTGGTTGAACTAGAACATAAAGCTTGGTGGGCCATCAAATAGCTAAACTTTGATCTCAAAAGTGCTGGTGAATATACACAACTTCAACTACAAGAACTTGAAGAGCTTAGAATGACAGCTTACCAAAGTGCCAGAATCTATAAAGAACAAACAAAGATGTGGCACGACGACCACCTCAAAAGAAAAGACATTGCTATCAGAGACAAGGTCCTCCTCTTCAATTCTAGACTTCAGATGTTTCCTGGAAAGCTCCGCACGAAATGGTATGGACCTTTCACAATTAAACACATCTACCCCACCGGAGCAGTCATCACCCTTGATAATAATGGGGGAGAACGGATAGTTAATGGCCACAGATTGAAGAGATATTACACACCAACGGACAAAATACCAAGACAAACTATTGAGATCTACGATCCCTCAGCACTACTTGGGAGGAAACCCAAGATCTCAGTACCACTTTTTTTTCCTAGTTTTGCTAATTTTCTAATCTCTTCGTTTGATTTAGGCTTATCATATTTAATCTGAAAATATAAAAATTCACATAAATAACCAAAACAAACATAAAAATATAAAATCCAATTAAATCTTAACCTAACGGTTTGGAAATCATTTGGTCCCTTCGATCTCAAAACCGTTCGGTCCTTTCGGTCCTAAAACCATTTGGAACCCAAACGGTCCCGAAACTGTTTGGAACCCAAACGGTCTTAAGACCGCTTACCCTTGGGAATTTGTAACGACACCCATCATTTTCTATAAATATAAACCCCCCACATCATTTTATTTTCCTTGATTCTTGATTTCTCTAAACCTTCGCACGAACCCTATTCCATTCCGTTCATCTGCTCCTAACTCCTGTTCGCTCTACGACCACCGTCGATGTCACTGTCGATGCCACCATATCTCTGCACCCCTTCGCGACTTCATCTCTATCGTTATCATCGTTCGTCACTTCGTCTTCATCGTCTTCACCTTCACCCTCTGCACCGTCACCTTCTTTGACCACTGCAGCAAGGTAGAACCAGCCAAAGCTGTCCTTTCTAACGCTAACGATGAGTTCTTCCTTCATCAGTGCCATCTTCGCTGCCAACGTGCACGCCGCCATCGTCGTCCGCTGCTTCCGCCCATTTTTCATTTGATCAGCGATGACCACGACGTTTCACCTTCCTCGTGGTTTCAACCATTTGGAGCCGACCGGTCTTGAAACCGTTTGGAGCCAAACGGTTGTGAAACTGTTTGGAGCCAAACGGTTGTGAAACCGTTTGGAGCCAAATGGTCTTGAAAACCATTTGGAGCCAAACGGTCGTAAAATCATTTGTACCAAACGGTCTTGAAACCGTTTGGACTACAAACCGTTCGGACCCAAACGGTTTTAGAAAATATGTTTTCACCTTGAAAATGATTTCATTTTTCAATGTGAAAATTCCTTAAACATTTTTTCTTCTCTTTTAACATATATACATTTTCAATTATAGAATGGTCTCCCCTGCAAAAGAAGCCACCGGAACTACTGATGCCCCCTTCTGGACAAGGGAGCAACTGATGGAGGAATGCGCCAAGCTCCAGAAGATCATAGACATCTATGACAAGACTGGAAAGATCCCACCGAAAGTTAACCTACTTAGTGTCATGAATGAAATTGACCACATCAACATGTGCTTAATTGAGGATCATGTCCAAGATATGGAAGAAATTTCTTCCAGTGATGAAAGCTCGGAATACGAGCCAAATTCTGAATAGGAAGAAAGGCTCAGGAAGAGGAAGGCCCAGGAAGCTGCCAAAGAGAAACCAACACAGAAACAGGCAAGGAAACAAGTTCACCCCACCACTGCAAGAGAACAAATTTTAGTGGGATTCGTGACACCACCTGCTGCCACTGCTGATGCTTTCCCCACCGTCACCACCATAGCACCAGCACCAGCAGATCTATACATCCACAACCTCCCATCGCTCGAAAAAACTCTAAAACCAACCAAATACGTTTGCCCCAGCGTACTGAAGAAGATGGGGACATACAACAGAATTCTCACTCTGCTCGACAACGCAAGCCTCTCAAAGCTTTGTTTTGTCCCAGAGATTTCATATGTTGAACCCACAACTAAATTCTTCACGTATATCAACAAAGAAGCTGTAGACATAATGGATAGATCGACAGACGGAGGTGACCACAGGATGGTCACCAAACTCTTTGGAAACTAGGTTGTCATAATTGAAAACATGTTAAATGAAATTTTCATTGACAACTAGGAGCAGCTGAAGAAAGCCAAAGATGTAGGCACAGAAAGCTCCGATTTCAACAAGCATATCTTCTGGAAATCCCTGACAGGGATCCCGACCTACGAGGCAAAAACCTGCAAGGACTCCAATATTCAATCTGGCCTGGTGTGCACATTGCATAAAATTCTTACAAGTGCACTTTTCCCCAGGACAGAGGGCGGAAATGTTAGCATTTCTGATCTTTTCATCCTCTGTTCCATTCTAAAAGGGCAGCAAGTCAACATTGGACGACATATGATACAAAAGCTTTCATCTTACACCCTGGGGAAAGAAATATGCATGGGTGGTCACATAACCTCTATTCTGAAATATCTTAAGATGAATAGAATACTACTCAGGTGCACAGTAATCAAGGGCGACATCCTTACCAATGAACAGAGCTTAAAGAGCTCTTACATCACAAAAGAGAAGGATGCTAAACTACACTACATCTTCTACCCTATTGTA
The DNA here is from genome assembly GCA_963693085.1 of Alisma plantago-aquatica. Taxonomy (NCBI): domain Eukaryota; kingdom Viridiplantae; phylum Streptophyta; class Magnoliopsida; order Alismatales; family Alismataceae; genus Alisma; species Alisma plantago-aquatica. The sequence goes on along the minus strand of OY856413.1, from coordinate 312,006,798 downwards.
AAATCCTCAAGGACTCTACTGTTGCTCCCGGAGCTTGCTGATTATGACAAGGAAAAGCTTCTCTTCACCGAAGAGGAGCTTGCAAACCTCCTAGCTTCGGTCAAAAAACAAGAAATGAAATCCAAAGCAGGGCAGACAGAGCACAACATCACCGCCCCTGCAGCAAGAATAATAGAAATACTAGTGAAACAACCATCCAAAGGGCATTTGCAGACACAAAAGTTGTCGAGAACGCCGAAATCAAAACCAAATCAAGAGGCAGAACCTCCCCTCCCCAAAGAAAATATCATCTCCTCATCACTAGACTCCTTCATCCTGAATCTAAATGTTGAACTTACCCCCACCACCACCCCCACCACACTACCATCCTCCACTATTCCACAATCCACAACTCTCCCATCATTGTCCACAATGATGTCCACCACATTTCCCTTACCCACATCTGCACCTCCACCAACATCCTCCGCCTCCTTCTTTTTCTCATCGGGCATCCCATTCCCCACCACCACATCTGACCTCGCTTTCACCTCCACCGCTTTTCCCTCGACTTTTTCACACTCCTCACTAGAAATATTGCCACCCTTCTCACACACATCATCCACCACCACCCCAACACCACTGATGACACCATCTACAGTCACCACGCAATTCGTACATCCATCCATAGTGTTTCTTCCGCAAGGCACTTCCACCCCCACCCCGGTCCCAACCCCTCACCCTCCCACCACTGGGGTCCCCTTTACAAATGTTGGTGAGGAATTCGGTCGTCAATTTGACACTATTTGAAACCTCCTCACCGACCACTCCAATATAATACAATCTATTTTCTCTTGTGTGCAGGGTCTTACTAAACAGGTTGCCAAGATCGATGAGCAAAACCGCACCTTGCCAAGCATTCTCTCAAGTATCCACCAACGGTAGGAAGCAGTGTCCATGCAAGTCGAACACATCGAGGACCGCATACAACTACTACCACAGGTGGTGCTTGAAGTGAAAATCTAGCAAGCAGCGTTAGCTTAGCAATTTGACAAGATCTCTACGCAGACTCAACCTCTTCCTGAGACCCTGTGTGAGCTTAAATAGCAACAAATTGCTTTTGGCACGCGCTTGGACGACATCAAAAAAACCCTCACACACATCGTCCACCGCCAAGAAGAGTCATCAAACGAAGAAATAATTCAGCTGCGTGCACAAGTGACAGACCTTTCTGCATGACTCTTTTCTACTGAAACACGTTATTCGGATCTTAAAGAAATCCATGACGCACTGCTCGAAACACATGAGCATGTGCAAGTGGCATTCGACGAGCTACAAGCTATCCATCGACAGTGCAAGAAAACAACAATAAAGAAAACAACAGATACGGCGGCAGACGACAATGAAGATGAAGACGACGAGGATTCTGATTCCTCGGCTGACTCCAACAATGATGCTTCCTCTTCAGATGACAAACCTGATGACCCAGGACATGCTGGGGAGGGAACCAGTTGAGGAGAATAACCTTCAAAGAAAGCAGACGACAAAGACCACCATGAAGGTGGAAACAATCTGAAATCCCATGATCACAATGACAACATTAACATGTCATATGGGGATCAATTCCTCGACTACTCAGCCGTGGGATCTCTGGGGGAAACCATCAAACAAGCAGGCTTTGCTGATTTCCAACAATGTAAATTGGGAACCAACATAAGTCAACCAACAAAAAACCTTCCACAGCACTCCGCCCCAGAGCAATCTTCAACTTTTCCCCCAAACCACGATGATGAATACAGAGTGAGTATAGACATGGATATTGGACTCGACTCTACTTCTGAATTAGAACAAGATGAAGATCTGCAACATTATATGGATGACTTAGTGCAGACTTCTCCTCCACCTCTGTAAGAGCTTCCCCCGCTGCCACCCCTACCTAAGATGATGCACGACCTAGACATGGCGGCCATCTCTACCATAGATGTCTAGGATATCTTCATCCTGAACACTATCGTAGACGATGCCAAAGAGGGGGGGACATCATCTACATGAATATAAAAACTAAGCGTAATTTGACACGTGAAGATTTCCACACCATCCTTCGACTGCAATCAATAGTGAAGATGGCAATCTTCCATGTCCTTCTTGCCAACTCTATCAAAATATACAGAAGCTCAAAGCGACTGCAGCCAGTTTTCAACGCTTCACCAGCTCTGGCTATGAGCCTATTATACAAAGACTTACGCAATAAATCTATAGAGTGGTTGTGCATTGGAATCGCTCGAAAGGTGTGATATCTCAAGGTCCCCTTTCAAGTTTCCGACCAATGGCTACTCATGATTGTTGACACTGTGGCCCGCGACGCCAAGGTGTACAACTTTTGTGTCAGCGAACTAAAGGTCGGAACAATCAATTTTGCTGGAGAAGAAGCCGAAGAAGCAAGATGCATCCCATTCTAGTTTCTCAAACTAATTTGGGCTGCCTTCCCCTCTCTTAAGAATGGTTGGAACCAACCTTGGTTAGAAATCATCGCACCACCAGTCCAAACCACTGACGGATTTGGGGATTGCGCCTTCTGCACTATACGCCACATACAAGCGCTTAATCAACAAACCCCCTTCACCAGGCTGGCCACAGAAGATTTTCACTCGCTATGAGGGCATTACGTCATGGAACTCATATGTGATTGAAGGTTCTTCAAGGACCCGACTATGGTGCCAGACGACATCCCTCGCTACCTTTTCTTGGCCATCCAACGTCCACAACGGTGACCTTTCCGACAAATGTTAACAGAGTTGGAGACAGAACAACAACCTGCCACGGTCCCTAAAAAAAGATAATGGGACCCTTGCACTTTTGATTTGGCGGAAGATACAGGAGACATCGAATTGGTATCAGAGGCCACCATCACCAAACCTTCCACACAAATGGTGCCCCTACCTGCCATAGAACTGATGTTTCCTAACTTCGACCTTGCAGCTTGCAAGAATCTTTCTGAAAATGAACTCCGACTCATCATGTCTAGGCTATATGCCGAGAAAGATGAGCTCATTTTTCTAGACAGAGATATTCTAGTCATGGCAGATACCCTCCATGAAACCGTACAATTACAAGGATTTCTATCCGTGAGCCGGATGAATGCTTATCAATATCTCCTCAGATGAAACCATCCTACGACTTGCATGGTGTCTGCTTACATGAAGGATGACTTACTAAAGACAAAGAACTTCGGAACCACAAAGGTGCTTATCTCTTGCCTCCAGCATACAACTCCGAAGTTCATTATGCTTTCTTTCCTTTACTCAGAGCACTAGATGTTACTGACGACAAACCTTCCTGAAGGAACAACAATCATCTATAACAGTTCCGACAGCCAATTTGATCCTAACCAAAACCAGTATACTATAATAGCTAACACACCCACGGAGGAGGTGGCAAAGGAATGTGCTAACAAACTACATGATCTTTTAAGCAAGCACACAAGGGCGTACGATAAAGAACACTTTCATCGCCCAGCCTTCAGCCACAGATGCCCCCAATAGCTCTGAGAATCAAACGACTACGGTTTCCATGTCCTCTACTGGATGTACACCCTAGTTATTCTTGGAAGACCAGTAGAGGACACGACGTATGTGGATTACCACGCTCTACGTGGAAAGTTCGTAGCTAATCTTCTCTGAACGCATGGAGCTAACAAAGGACTAACAAAAGCCTAATGCCCTTATCCATGTACTTCTCAACCTATCACTTTGACACTCTGGGGACAGAGTGAGTGATAAAGTTAGGGGGGTACACTGGACAAGGGCAAGGTATCATTTTTCAACCCTTCTCCTTCTGCTCTTTTTATTCACTTCTATTTTTCTATGCATTTTTTTATCTTGCTTTTCACATTTAGACGTTTTCAGTCATTTCTTTGATAGAATAATCCTTGTACATAAGTACAACATCATTCTCGGAAAAGGTCACCCCCAGCCAAACTTAGAATCAAAGTAGTCCTCAAAAAGCAAAAACAAAAAAAACATTTAGGCATGTAATGGTGAATTAATAAATTACTTTCACACTCTATTTCAATGCTTTTGCTTCAACTCTACTCCAGACTCTCCACAAGTTAACATCATAGCCGAAGCCAGCCAAAACCCTTTCAAGGACGGGAGGAAACCAAGTGAAATCCAAATCAAGGAACCTCGCAAGTGGACCACTAAGTACGAAACCAAATCAAGTGCATGTCAAGAGACTCCAAGAACAGTTTTCTTCTTTTTAAAAGAGGCTTGGTAGCCCAAACAAAATCCATAAATATCCAACTCCTAAGCCTGTGAGTATAAGAATAAAAGCCAGAGTGTCGAATAAAAACATGAGAGTTGTGCCACGCCTAAGGACCTATATGAAGGACCAATAAAGGTCTCACCCAGCTGGTACATTCAGTTGCCCTCACAAAGGCAGATGTGTCGCGCACGGTAATGAGATCCTAAGGTCTCTGAATATATGAAAAAGCTGATAAAGGACTAGCCCGGCCGGTACATTCAGCTGCCCTCACAAAGGTAGATGTGTCGCGCCCGGTAACGAGATCCTAAAAGTTTATATAAACCCTCCCCCGCTAAAAGGGGGAGTTACACATCAGCCTTTATCCAACCCTCATGCCTATCTTAGTTTCCAGTAGGTTTTTTCAAAAGAAGTATAAAATTGATTAGAGTTGAAAACATGCACAGAATGCGATCGAGGAAAAGGTGGTCCCAATGTGAGCTACACGATATGGAAGATCCACGCAACTCCCAATACCTGAAAGAGTTAGTGCAAGCAGAAGCCCGATAAAACTCTAAGGGATCTCTGGTGTAGAATTGAAGCAAGAGTATGGAACTCTTCACTAAATAAAATCACCTCACCACTACATGCCTTAGCTCTATCTAGCTTAAGGACAATCTAGACTCTAAGTTAGGGGGGTGATAACCTCCCATTTTGTGATGTTGTCTTATTAGTTTTCCTCAGTTTTCCATACTCTTTCTTTGTCAAATTAGATAGAATCTTTAACCTTCCACCTTTTAGAAAATATACCATTAGATTAACTTCTCCTTTTCACTTCCTACAGAAAAGCACAAAAAATTACAAAACCCACCAAACGGTCCCAAGACCGAATGGAAGCCAAACGGTCCCAAGACCGAATGGAGGCCAAACGGTCCCAAGACTGAATAAAGATCAAACGGTCCCAAGACCATGTGAAGCCAAACGGTCCCGAGACCGTATGAAGCCAAACGGTCCCAAGACCGAATTGAGATCAACCGGTCCCGAGATCGTATGAAGCCACTCAACCCCAAGATCGAATGAAAGAAAATGGTTTCAGACCGAGAGGACTCAAATGGTCTCTTGACCGAGTGATTCCAAACGGTTTCAGACCAAGAGGACTCAAATGGTCTCCAGACCAAGAGAGTCCAAATGGTCTCCAAACCATGTGAAAATCCAAACGGTCTCCAAGACCATTTGGACCGACATACCCCAAACCGTTTAAATCTCACTCAAAATCTTATAAATAGAACCCAAAGGCGTCCACACGGGGCATCAAAGTTTCAGACAGCCAAAGGCTGCCTCTATTGTTCCAGAGCCATTCCATCCTTCACTCACTGCCCCAAGGCTTCCAGTCTAAGATCCATACTCCATCTCCAAGCTACTTTCTCTCTCATCGACAAAGAAGGTGGGAGGAGGAGGATTCATCATCAAGCAAGCTATGAAGTGTGAAGATCATTGTTCTCTCTCCTCCAAGGGGTCGACCTTCCTTCATCCTTCATGGAGATGGTGCTCTTTCTCTCTCTTCTCACCCCCTTCTTTGTTCTTGCCATGAGCGAGTAGTCTCATACACTAGGGTGCGGGGAGTAGCCCCGCTACCCATGTTTTCATTTCATGCAATGTAATTCATGAGTTTGCAATAGAGATATACTTTCTTTTCAGTTCAACATCAATCATTTAATGAATGCTTGTTGCTTGATAACCAATTTGTGTTACTTATTATCTTTTAGTATGAATTGTTTATGTTTTTTCTATTAGATTCGAATCTCGATTGAATGTTGGTTCTTGACGTATGTAGTCACCATGCATCTGTTTCGGTATCTAGTAGTGCTTTTCAAGGAGTGGAGTAAACTCACTTCCATCATTGTACTTTCATACTATGAAATGGAATCAGTTGATGTATAAAAGTACAACCTTGATAAGTCAAGGAACACACTTTGTGAAGGGAATGATGCAAAGTAAGTGACCATTCATTTGGGGATGGTTGGCTTTGCAACATTCCCACACTTCTCGTAGTTAGTTCTCCAAAAGGAAACTAAATCTACAAAGATACTAACTGTTTAGACTCTTATTGCAGACTATGTTACTATGTTGCATGTTTTGATCCATGTGTAGTGGTGGTGAAAGCCGATCACATCCTAGTGGTTTCTTAACATTGTTTACAACCTCAAAATTACTTTCTTGCCTTTACTTTACTTGCACTTATTTTAAACAACCAAACCAACTCTCTAATCTAAATACCAACTGCTAAGGAGTGAAATGAAATTCTAACATTTTATATCTTGTTGATCTCAACAAGATCGTTGTCCAGTGGATTCGACCGTTAACTATTCTACGATAAGACTTCCACGTATCCTAGCATACATGGGTGGAGTTTTTAATCTAGTATAAGCAATACTAAACCTAAAGACTTACTATCTTTAGGATTTTTAGTGGGGCATGCAACTCCATGCAAGTGGAAGCTCCATCACATCTCCAACTTGGTAGCCTCTCCAAGTGATGGAAGTCATCTCCACCTTTTGAAACATCATTTTTAAAGATATCACCATCCAAAGGATGTCCATATCCTTCCCAAAATCTTCACCACCATCATAGTAGTAGATACATGTATGCCTAGGAGGTTTTTTCACCAAGAAAATCCTTCCATGGTGTGATTTTTGGGGAGGAAGACCTAAAGTTTTCAACAACCAGTGATTCATTGAGTTCTTTGAAACATGTAATGTGTTTTATCATACACTCCATGTAAGACACATGTCAAATCTCTGCCTTCTTCAAACACACCGTATGTCCTTCCATACATGCCATGTAAGGTACCTATTGCCCTACTCTACCTCCTATCTTCATCATGTCAAAAAAGAAGGAAGTGATTACTCCTCTCCTTATTTGAGATCAAGTCATCACTACTTAGAATCTCAATGAAAAGAACTTCACTCAATGGAGTTGATTGGTGAAAATTTGGTTCAAATGGAAAGGAAAATGCAAACACCTCACAAAAGATCATCCTACTAATAGTGGGAGCAAGCTGATGCCAATCTTCTCTCCATCTTGTTGAATACCATGGAGCCACAAGTAGATGATGTCACCAGTCACATTGAGAGATGCAAAGATGTCTAGGATCACCTTAATCTCATGTATGAGTCAAACATCTCCCGTATGTAAGAGATGACTGTGGAGTTGTACAATCTTCAACAAGATGACAAATATTTGACTGAATATTTCAAGGAGGTAACTCACATCACCGACGGTATCCATTCTCTTATTCCACTAACACTAGACCTTAATGTACTCCAAAAGTAGAGGGATCAAATGGATATCATTAAATTCTTGGCTAGGCTTCCACATGAATATGAAGGAGTACACAACCAAATTCTTTGTAAGTCTGAGATTCCCAAATTGGTATAAGAATATAAATGTGTACCACATTCTACCACATAAAAATTTAACATGGTCTCAACCATGAAGGGTCACATCAACATTGTCCCTACTACTCATGGATGAGGATGAGGAGGATGAGTAGGCCATGGAGGAAGGACAACTGGAGGATGTGGACGCCCAGAATGCTCTCATTGTGGCAAGATGGGGAATTACAAAGAAACTTACAATGAACTTCATGGGTATCCTCCCAAAACCATAGCTACAAATGTGGAATCCACTGACGACACTTTAGGGGACACTGGCTATCATATTCAGGCGATAGATGAGGAGTGCAATCAGTTCTGTCAGTAAAAAGCTTCTCATCAAACCTCGTCCTCAAATGCCTTAATGGCTTCCTTTGCCCAACACCCTAGTGGACCTACTTTATGCATATCTCAATATTCTAATGCCGGTTCATCTTTTTGGGTTCTTGATTCAGGAACACTAGATCACATTACATGTAAAACACATTTTACATCCAATCTATCCACTAACAAAACACATATGTCATCAATCACCATTGCTAATGGATCTAAAGTTCCAGTAAATGTTACATGGATTATTAAACCTATATCTACAGTCACTGTACAATCAACATTATTTGCTCTTGAGTTTCCTTTCAATTTACTATCCATTAGAAAATTAAATTATTCTCTTCAAGTCTCAATAACATTTAACCCTGATGATTGTGTGATACAAGACCTCCAGACGCAAAAGGTGATGGGTGGTGGGTATGAACTTGCATATCTCTACTATCTTGGTTTGGAATCCAAGGAATGTGTGGAAAATCTCCTCTTCATATCTATATTCTTCTTGGACACATGTACCACGTAAAACTTTGGGTTCTCCATCCCTAGCTATCTAGGCTTAGCACACTCCAATAGGATTCATGTTAGTTAGGAAATCATCATCAATACACCTTTAAATCTAGGGATTGGATGACTGCTCAATCAAGTTTTGATATGATTGATTCTGATGTTTGGGCCCCATGTCGGGTTCCATCAAAACTTGGAAAAAAATATTTTTCACTTTCATTGATGATTTATCTAGAATTTAATGGTTGTATTTGATGAAAGATTATTTTGGGATTTTATCAGTAATAAAGAACATTTTTGATGATATTGAAACCCAAATCTCTCGACATATTCATATTTTTCAGATAGAAAATGCCAAATAATATTTTAGTAATGCTCTTACTTAATTCTTATCTTTTAAAGGAGTTATACCCCAGTCATCTTGTAATCACACACAACAAAATGGGGTAGCCGAGAGGAAAAACCATCACATCGTCAAAACTGCCCATACTCTTCTTTTGCATACGAACATTCCCAAGGAATTCTAGGGTGTCACTGTCCTAACTGCAACATATATTATCAATCACATGCCATCACCCACCTTAAATAAATGCGTCCCCTTTCAACTTTTATGTCTTGGTCATCCCATTTATATTGTTCCTCCTAAAGTTTTTGGATGTGTCTGTTTTATTCATAATATTGGGATGGGTCATGAAAAACTTAGTCCAAAGGCTTCCAAGTGTGTCTTCCTTGGTTATTCTAAGACTCAGAAGGGATATCAATACTATGATCCATTTGATCACTGTTTTTTGGTTTCAACTGGTGTCACCTACTTTGAAGAGACTCCATACTATGGAGATCCTCAATTAGTGAGAGATCTTAAAGAAGCTCTTCCACATCTAATTATCATTGAGATATCGTCACTTGTTCCTCCTATGTAGGGAGAGTCTTCTGCACCTATGTTACAAGGAGAGAAATATCCCATCACTCATGTTTACACACGTCCTGTGTAGGACACCATCCAAGATCAGGGATCAAATAATGCAAGTATCAACCCTCCTTCAATCATCATTCAATATGAAACTCCAATGAACAAGGATAGTTCCTTTGATCTACCAAATATATATTCAAAAATGAAAATGATCATGTACTCTACATCTAATTTCTAACTTTTATTCATATGACCATGTATCTCCCTCATATGAAGCCTTCTTATCATCCATAATAGATATTTCTATTCATAATTCTATATTTGTTGCCATGAATCACCCATGATGGCATCATACTATGGAAGATGAGATTAATGCTCTTCGTTAGAATCACAACTAGAGTCTAGTTCCTACTCCAATAGACAAGGCTGTTGTTGGGTCCTTATGGGTTTACTCAGTCAAAGTCAATCCTACTGGTGTTTCTTATTATTTGAAGGCTCATTTGGTAGCCAAAGGATACACTCAAGTATATGGCAAAGACTATCTTGAGACCTTTTCTCATGTTTCTAATGTCCTATGTTCATCTTTTTATTTCTCTAGCAGCTCGTTTCTCTTGGCATTTTCACCAACTTGATATCAAGAATGCTTTTCTCCATGGTGACCAGTCTGAAAAAATCTATATGGAGCAACCTCCTGGTTGTGTTTCTCAGGGGGTCATATCTATTTAGTCATCTTCATAATCTCTATATGGGCTCAAGTAGTCTCTAAGAGCTTGGTTTAGGAAATTTAATCAATCTCTACTTAAATTTGATATTCTATAATTAGGTTTTGATCATCCAATCTTCCATCAACAACGATCTTCATGGTGTGTTCTCCTTATTATTTGTGTAGATGATATTTTCATTACTATAGATGATCAGTAGGGTATCCTTCAGCTTAAATAGTTTCTTCAAAATAAATTTCAAACTGAAGATTTAGGCCTTCTAAAATATGTTCTGGGTATCAAGGTTGCTAGATCTAATGGTGGAATAGTCATCTAACAAAGGAAATACACTCTTGATCTCCTAGATGAGACTAGTATGTTTGGAGTAAATCCTACACATACTCCAATGGATCCTAAAGTCAAGCTGCACAAGGAGGAGGGGAAGCCACTTGAAGATAAATGGAGATATAGAAGACTGGTTGGAAAATTAAATTATCTTACTTTCATTCATCTAGATATATCCTTGTCTACTAGTATGGTTAATAAATTCATGGATAAAACTTATAGTAATCATATGGCATCTATCTATAGGATTCTTCACTATCCCAAGAAGATACCAGGCAAAGGTATACGATACACCAATCAAGGAGATCTCAAAGTGCATGATTTCTTAGAAGTTGATTGGGTAGGATGTATCATAGACCGCAGATCAATTTCATAATATTGTGTCTTTGTGGGGGCAATCTCATATCCTAGAAAAGTAAAAGGCAAATAGTGGTATCTCAATCTAGAGTTTAATGTGAATACAAAGTACTAGCTCATGCAACCAATGATCTCCTATGGATCAAGAATATTATGCAAGAATTGGGAGTCATTCAGTCTGAAGCAACATAACTCATGTGTGATAATAAAGTTGTTGTCATGTTGCCTCTAACCCCATTTTCATGAACAGACCAAACATATTGAAGTTTATTGTCATGTCATTTGAGAAAAGGTACAAGATCACTAAATTGTACTTATCCAGTCTTTTCAAAAGATGAAGTGGTTGATCTCTTCACAAATTCTCTCAATGGTTGTCGAGTAAATTTCTATGTAACAAGCTTTGTGCCTATGACATCTATACACCAGCTTGAGGGGGAGTGTTATAATAATAAGCATTTATTATTCCCTTTATTCATTACTCTTTATGTCCCTATATATTCCTTGTGTATATGAGATTAGTCCCACATAGTGTAAACAGGTATTGGCTACCATTGTGTCCATATATATAGGTATGCCCTGTCAATACTAAGAGTTCTTATTCCACACTTTACTTTTCTTCTTCACATTTCTTATGCACAAATATTACCCACTATCGATGTCGAGGCAGTTTAGATCTTGTTAGTGCATGCACATAATCGTAGAGCTTCCATCCTTCTTAAGGAATCTTCTAATTCATTCCCAAAACATTCAAGAAAAGGTAGAAAATATGTGGTTGAATCAAAAGAAGACGAATCCTGATGTGTTTCCTATTGGCAGAAACTGTTCCCCAAAATACTATTCCCAAAAATATTTTAGATGTCTTGCAACATCGTCTTTGTCAATACGGACTTGTAATCCCCGAGGAGGGGCTTGTATGATGTTGTCACTTGCTTTATTTTGAGGTTTTTGTTGATTATTTCTATTTTCTATAGCACAAGGTTCCATTTTAAGTTTTTTTAAGAGATTTATTTTGAAAGTAAATATAAAGGTTTCTTTTTTTCTTATGGTAAGAAACACCATCTTTGGGTACTTCCTCCATGATGTTTAATCATGCATTTAACTTAGATCCTAGTTAAGTTTGAGTTCCTTGCTAATATATACTTATTTTAGTGAACTAGATGACCCAATGTTGTCTAAACCTCCCACCTATATGTTTGAATCACTAAGGATGGTTTGAGTTTAAGTAATTTGGGAAATGATAGTTGTCTGGGTCACCTACTTGTCCACTTCCATTACTGGAGTTAGAGGGTTGAAACCCTAATAATTTTTAAGCCTTCTCATTTTTTGATCTTATACTCACAAGTAATACCTCCTTTCAAATGTTTGTAGCATGTTATGTCACAAGAGGATCATTCATTATAGGGGAGAAGTTGGATTAGGGTCTCTACTCACCCTATATGTCATGCTAGGGGCTATAGTTATGCCATGTGATGCGTTCATGAGCAGCAAATCCCTACCTAATTGGGCCAAGGAGCCATGTAATAGAGACACCCCGATGGGCTTTTCTCTTGACATGCCTTAGTGTAGAAATCCATAACAAGCATATGTATGAATGATTAGAGTGACATTTTGGTGGTTGTGATATTGTTCTTTGTGAGTTTCCCACATATAGTTATTATTTTATTATAGTATTGAATGGTGATACTCAAAGCCTTGGTATGAGAGCCTAGAATTATTGAGGAATGAATGGGGTTTTCTTGGTGAAGGATTTCCTTATTTGTTTCTCACTAGTTAGCCCATGAGAAATTTAGTCGCACCTCTTTTGTAGATATGAGGATTGGATGTACATAATGAGTTTTCACCTTTACTTCAATCCTCCTATCTTTCCAATTCTAGGTTGACCCAAGTATATTCCATTATATTATGCAAGTTTCACCCTGTTATAGGTGTTTGGAATCTTTGATGTTACATATCACATCTAACTTGCCTATGGGGACTCATAGTTTTAGCAAACATCTTAATATTGTCATGATTGTGACTATGACATTTTTCCTTGTCTCAGCTGCAATCGTTAACATTTTCTACTATTTACATTAAGATTTGCTAATTTAAGGGGTTAGTTTAGGTTGGAAAACCATTAGGGCCTCAAAATAATGGTTGTTCTCCTTCTATCTTTGGCCCTATTGTTCTACTTTGAACTCCTCACTTTAGGGGTAGGGACATGGGATGGTGCATTTACATAGATTTTATCTGTATGATAAAGGGTATTTTTTTACTCCTACCATGGATCTTCATTGGAATCTTGATGTTGATGAAGCTCACATGTTGGTAGTAGTAGTGATTAATGAGATTTATGTTATTGTGATGAAGATGAATACCCCTATCCATGTCTTTCAGGTGCATGACACCCTGATTGTACATGTCACAGACGATGTGAGTCCCTTTCCATTTAGGATTGAACTTTCCCCTCATATCAGCTTTCTCTATGACGTAGAGTACTAGACCACCATTTTGGAAACTATAGGAAAAAACCTTAGTATTGAATGCATGAGCTTCTCTAGCTTGATAACTATATGCATGTTATAGCTCTAGTTCATCATTGTTCCAACATGTTGAGAAAATATTCTATCTTGCACCCATAATGCCCTAGGAGTTCTATTTCTTGTAATATACGAAGGGAAAATATCTAGACTTCCACTAGTAAGATCGCCTCCATTCTGTACATGAGTGAATACAACATGGATCTAGTTAAAGTTCTAATGGAAGTTCGATATGTCCACACCACTATCAAAAGATGTTTATGCCATTTGGCATAGGATATAATTATCATGTTGAGGATCTTAATCATGTTTTTGTTGGTAGCTTCTCTAGCTCCATTCATCTGGGGCCTACATGGTGATGTTTGGTGATACTTGATAACCAAAGAGCTCATATACTCCTTGTCAACCATATCTATGAAGCGTGTATCATTGTTGGAAATACTTTCATTCGATATACCATAGGCTTATGAAGCTATTTTTAAGGAACTTGGTTACTTTTTGAGCTAAAGTATTGATTATATAAATGACTTTGACCCATTTGGCAAAGTAGCTTATGGTGAACATAATGAATCAATTCTTATTTGAACCTTTAGGATTTATGTTTCCATTCATGTTGATTTCCCAAGTAGAAAATGACCAAGACATGGCCCTATCATATAGATCATTGGCATTTTTATTAATGTAGTCACTATAGATTTGGCAAACTTGACATTTGCGAACATGTTGGAACAAATCTATTTCCATGATGTTCCAGTAATATCCCAAAGTTCTATCTTCTTTGGCAGCATGACTCCACTAATGTGTGTGCTCCATGATCCTCTGTGAACTTCCTTAATGAGGGACTCCACCTCTGTCTTCATTACACACCTAAGGGGAGTCTAGTTTTAAGGTATGTACTACAGATGCCCTGCCCCTAGGATGTACTTGCTTCTATTTTGAATGTCTAATACTTTCTTTGGAAGAAACCTTAAGGGATGACTTGGTTTTCTAGGTATGCTTTGATGTCATGAAACTGAGCCTTTTATATACTATTGACTACATTGACAATGACCATATAATAAGTAGGTTGAGAAATAATTTGTACTTCAAAAGAGAAGCTCTGGTCCCCTTGGATGTTGATCAATGAAACAAGGGTAGTCAAAGCATCAATGAAGGAGATGTGTTCTATTTTCATGAAATTGAAGAAAATATTCTCAATATCTTAGGAAATTGAATACAAAAATTCTTGCAAAGGAATTAGGTTCTGATGGTGAGTCCTCCAATTGTTTAGACTTGAGAGGTTATGAACAGGGAATCACCATATACCTGGAGATGACGAGCCCCTTGTTGTTTGGCGAGATGGAGTGCTAGGATGCATGCTTTATACTCAGCCACGTCATTAGTGGCTAGGGGTGGAGTTAGAGTTGGATCTTGGGCGGGGGGATAGTCAACACTATTGTTGAGTTTAAAAATGTAATAGAGATATAATATTAGTATGTGTGCATGGGTTTGTTAGAATTATATATAGAACATGGTGAAAATGTTCTTGTTGATGATACAAAATTTACAAGCTACATAAATTTACTATATTCTAAGGTTACATTAGAACATAAAATGATGGATTATAATATATTTGTTTATGTGTTCACTTTACCATAATGTAGTGTATAATATTAATTATGTCAAAACTATTACGTAAAATGAAGGCCCTTAATCTTGTTGACATATATTTTGTATAAAACAAAAATAACTATAAATTGATCACATGAAGTTGATCGGTCTTTCATGTTTTAGAGATCATATGAAAAGTATTTGGCTCGGTCTTTCATGTTTTAGAGATCATATGAAAAGTATTTAGCTAAGTAGAACATACAAGTCTAGGAAAGGAAATGTGAAAATAAGTTTAATATATTTTCTACATATTTTCTAAAGTAATTTGTTTCAATATTAATGCATCTTTTATGAAACATAATTTTCCTTCATAAATAAAACCAATAATTATTTTTTCTTTGAAAAAAGATTGGTGTTTTTATACATTTAAATTATTTGTTGACAGTAGAAAAAATAAATTTTTTTTTGTATTGGTGTATAGGGTTATAATTGGAGACACAGGACCCTGCTAAAAAAATTTATAAAAAAGTGGCATATGACTAGTTAAACTTTTCAACTTATTATAAAGAAAGGAATAAAAATATAGGACTACAACAATAATCAAAGGGTAAGCATAAGTATGTAGACACTCCAATAGCCTTTGAAAAACAAACAACATTGTTTCAATGAGTTAAATGATAGATATTAGAGAGTCATTGCAAAACATTTGGTGGTTAGGAGTTTATTAGAATTCAAAGATACATAAAATTGTAAGTAAATATTATTTTTATAAATATGTATTTGATGCATGTTTGACTTAAATTACTTAAATAATGAGTTGTAAAACAATTGTGTGTTTTTTTAGTAGAGGTGGTTGAAAGTTAAAATATAATTAATTTCTTCAAAAAATATATACAGAAATATTTGGCTACAATGTTTGACACCACATGGACTTTGTATTCATGTAGAAATGTATAATCGTAAGTTGTGCATATGATTTTTTTTAGGTTGTCCATTATTAAGAAAATATAACATCTTGGAAAATAAGGATCGAACATGCTATTATTAAAAAATAATTCCCAAAATGATTGATTAAGGTTCTTTCTTGTTCCCAGTTTATTTCACCATAATTATTAACTTTTAGTTGTAGCTTTAAAAAGATAAGTAATAGTCTCTTTGAGTTTAATGATAAAAGAAGAGAGTCATTTATGATTATAAATAGAAAAATTCCATGCATTTTTATAGCAAAGAGATTAATGGTATTACCTAAACTATGAGATACAATAGAGTATGTAAAACTAGAAGGAGTTTTGACTGAAAAACTTTATTGGTTACAAAGAGTTTGTAGAACAATTTAAGCAACAAAGAGATATTTTAAATATGTGAAACAAGAGGGTTTATAAGGACATGGAAACCAACTCTTTGGATATTGTGGTTGTAGTTTGTAAAAGAACCATAATAGTTACGTTGAGTCTAATGATAGAATAAGAGACTCATTTGCAATTGTTAGCAAAGAAAGTGGCTGGAAATATTTTTTGAAGGCAAAGAGTTGGTGAAAATAACTAAACTACGAGTTGCAATTATATATACACAATTATAACATTTTTGATTGAAAATAGTTTTGGTAATGATAGGTTTATATAATTGTTTAAACTATAAGGAGTTTCCTAGAATATTTGACAATTGAGGTTGTTTGTTGACATAGAAATAATTCTCTAGATTAGCTAGTTGTACTTCTTAAAAAGATGAGTAATAGTTCTATTGAGTTTAATGAAAAATCAAAGTGTCATTTGCAACTTGCAGTAAAAAATGGATGTAAATATCTTTTTATAGTAAAGGAAAGGTGAGATCACCTAAGATATGAGCCGCACCAAAACATATAAAACTAACACATTGTTTACAAAAATCTTTATTATTACAAAGAGTTTGTATAATTATCACAATTACAAATAGTTGGATTATATATGTGAAACTAAAGGATTTCTACACTATCCACTGAATTAGATTATAAAAATACCAAATCAGGTCTCAACCAACGACCATTTGGCTGAAGTCAGGAAGACAACACCACTATAGTGAAATAGTTTTCATGTTTGTTTAATCCAAATTTCTTCTATGGTATTGTTTAAAAGTTAAAACTATATAAGCACATATATAATGTATTTTCTTATTTCCTTCGATCGACATGGCCTAACTAGCCACCCTTCGGCTCCTCGATAGTTGGTGGCATTGAATTAAAGTCACCTGGCGATAAGCAATTTCTCTCTATGTGAATCTTAAAGGAATACTCTTATCCCAACTCATTTGTGATTGATAACTCCATCTAAGAAGATTGTACACCAGTCAGGATTCATGGATATAATGACATAGATTCCTGTCACATAATAATTTAACTGACCTCAGTGTCATTGGATCTTCAAAAGATAATAAATTGTGTGCTTGTTATCAGCCATTTAGTGACTCAAGATCCCCTCGTTGATGTTTTACTGGTTGATGATTGAAGGGTGGAAGGATATCCTAATATTGCTAGTTTTAAAATAGGTGGATTAGCAAGGCAATATTTAAGCTTCTGGAGCACTTTCTCTGACAATTCGTTCCATACAGAGTCAAAACTTTTCTTGAAAGACTTGAATTTGGGCTCACACATAGGTGTGATCTTTTTAATGAAGTGATTGATATATTGTATACGTCCAAGCAGGCATTTTATCTCATCCTATTCTTGGAAAGGGATTTTCTACATGGATTTATATTTCCTAGGTTCAACCTTGATTCCTCTAAGATTGTCAATGTACCTAAGTAGGTTACCAGATGTAACTCCAAAGGTGTACTTCACTGGATTTAAGCGCAAGATATAGTCATTGAAACAACTTCTCAAGATTGGCACTATGATCTTATCAACTTCTGGTTTTAGCTATTATGGCATCCATGTAGACCTCCATTTCCTTGAGAATCATGTTATAGAATAGATCGACCATCTGTCATGAATCTATTATTATCCAAATTCACACTCCTAATGGATAGACAACTAATGGTGAAAGGACTCAAGCATCTTCCAGTAGGATGGCACGTAACTTCACACAAGCAATATATGTGAGATGGCAATACATTCCATACGTCATAGTGAACCATAAGATATATATTACAAATCTTGTAGGAAATAATAAGTAAAGACATAACCAAAGAGATAGCATACATTATAGATACAGACTCATGTACACATTTTCATAGTTAGAATATTCCATTGGCATATTATTTCAAAGATTTCTTATGTCAATGATGTGTGCAACATATGTTCTTTTGGCATCTAAAAATTTGATAAACAAAATATATCAATGCAAAGCATTAAGTATTCTATGAAATGACATGTAAGAACAAGCTAAGGGTATAATAAGATTTTCTTGCCTAGAAGAATACACTAATAAAAAAAGGAAAGAGGACAAGTAAACTTTAAATGACATTTTTTTATACAAATCATATTTTAGGTTGTATTTTCCATTATACCAACATTAGGAATTTGACCAACAACTAAAGGAAGGGTCCTTGAGGGGAATCAGAGGCTAAAATCCTATATGTCACCATGTTTCTATGTGAGGGACCTCATGAGCAAAGTCAATGTGTTAACCCTATTTCAACATGACTTGTTCCCTTAACCTGAGAATTCAGGCATATATACACGGGTTACATAATGGAAGCCAATATTATGTTCAAGGTTTGTCAATGTAGTAAGATATTTAATGAAAGTAGTATCATATAAACAATATTGAAAACAAGTAACTAAATAGCCAAGCATTCATAAGAGCCTACATAAAAAAATCCAATATCATAGTAGTATTAAGAGATTAAGCATACCTTGTGAGAAGTGAGTAGTTATAATCCTTGGAAAAGATTATAGGAGAAGGTCCAAATCAAAGGAAACCTAATATGTAAAACTATTTCTTACGAGGTCTTATATTAGTAAGGTTTTTAGAAGATAAATACCATTTATGTCATATGGATGTTCCCAAAAACCTAGGTTTCAGATTAGTTCACACTTAGATCCAAATTTCCAAACATTCTTTGATGTGCATATTTTATATCATCTTTGGGACCACTTTTTCTTGCATTTACAAATCAATTTCACCCAATAATAACTCTTAATCATGCTAGATTTTCTACTTTACTATTATCTTTACTTGCTCTATGGTTTTTATTATAGGTATAGAATTTTGGGATAAAAATGGGGAAAGAAACGCCATCATATCATCCATCAACACATTAAACAATCATTTATACATTTAGAAAATCAATGTTATCCAAACTTTTAGTGACACACCGTATCCAGATATTAAAACACCATGTTCAAAATTAACATGTTATCTTGACATTTCAACATGCCATGTTTTAGTGCAGAAGTTGGATCCAGATTTCCCTGACATCAAGCAACATGCCCTGTTGAGACTTCAGCACACCATTTTGCTTCACTCCAGAATTTGCCAAAGTTCCTTTACTTTCAACTACGCACCGAGTTGGACAACCAACACACTATGTCATATTCGATCAAGACAGTTCCACTTTAGTTATCGCAAGTAACACACCATGTTACATGCAGTTTCTTTTCAAATTAGAAGATAAATCGTCCCATACTTTTAAATATTAACAAGAGTGACTTGGGACAAATATGATAGACAATATTAGCCATTTTAGAGTGGGACTCAAGCAAGTCAAATCCAAGATAATATGGAGGTGTCCAAGGGAGAAAAGGTGGTTTCTCAGGAGGAAAATTTCTTCTTCTTCCTTCTTCTCTAACAATTGTAGAAGGGATCTCAACCATTTTCTTCTCTCCACTTTGGAGTGAAGATTTTAGAGAGTTTCTAGAAGAAAGGATTGAATTTTGACTCCTTTATCAGATTTCCAACTCTTTCTGGCTTCTTTCACAAACATCCAAGTTTAATTACTTCTATTATGATGTCTAGCACTATTTTCTATTTCTTTCATCTACTTTCAACAACCATAGACGAGTAGATCTCCATTTCTTCAACATGGGGGAGTAATTCCCATGTCATAACTCTATGAACACGAATTTCATATATAATTCTAAGGTCCATCGATGTTGATTTCTTCTTACATGCTTTGTTGGAGACTTCGTATGTATGATTTATGCTCTTTATATAATCTAGGAAGATATGCATAGGAGTAAGGTGTACCTTATCTGAACTACGTTGACCACAAGAGTGACTGGGATATGTTGGGGAACAAATGTTTGTAGTCCAAATTAATGTGTATCCATGAGAGTGGTATACAAAGTTAGGATTGTTCTACACTACCAAGAAGTGGGTGTAGGATACAAAACTCCCTTGTATTATTTCTAATACTTGATCTTCATTGTTCTTCATGTTATGATGTGGATGTGAAACTTATTGTCAAGAATTATTAATCCAGTTTGATCCTTAACATAAGTGATTCCTATCTTAGTTTTTTCCTTCAAAATTACTTAATTCACATTACAAAACCTCTCTTGCTAAACAGATTTAGGTTGTACTCTTGCATTTAACAATACCTTGCTCCTTGAATGATATCAAATATACTACATTCATCCGTATAATTGTAGGGATAGTGCTCGAGTTTATATATATTAGGACTTGCACACAGTGCTAACATGCATGCAATTATTCAACATAATTCATGTATCATGAGAATACCTTAGGTTTAGGTGAAACATCAACATTATAGGAGTAACTAGATAAAGATAAACTTTAATTTGGAAATATGAGAGGCATAGTATTTGAAGTATTATCATGTTTCAACTACAAGATCATGGTCAAGCCATATTAGATCGATTTTATGCAATAATGTCATATTCCCAAGTCATATGATCAAGAAGAACATAAGGCATATTAATTGAGGATTTTAATACTAAAAATAGGATAAATCTTCTTATTTTAAGTCTAAAGATAACATGTGCTACATTAGAGAAAAATTCTTGCAAGATTAGAGTCCAATAATCAATATATGAATTTAGATCATGTAAGGTTTCACATGTATGTCACATGTAGTTAAAAGAGAATATATGTGTTTTACATGGGATTTCGTGTCACAAGTCATCATAGAAACTTATTTGAAAGTCTAGATACTTTTGTAACACTATGGATCAACTTGTTAATAGTGATTAAAGATCCAACCATAAAAGTATTTAAAAATCACATTTTGGGCATATAAGAGTAAAAAGGTGAGTCTTCAGATCATTTGAGTTACTTGTGGAAAAGTAGCATGGCGTCTTACTCAATCATGCTAGAAAACATCATAAAGTTTACTGATTTGGAAGTTATATGATAATACAATAGTAAAATTGGCCAAAATTCCATCTTTTGATATGCTACATCCTACATGTATATAGAAAGGTCATTTTAGGTCAAGGTAGTCATTATAGTCACATCATAATGATCAAAGGCACTATTAAAGTCCTTAGTGTAGTAAAGTTTCTAATTTAGATATTAGTAAAGAATGGTATTAACTAATGACATAATGTAAGCATAGTTGAGAATATCAAATCCATAAATCATAACAACATATCTTAAGATTATAACATTTGGGAGTACTATAGAGCTACGACTAGATCTAGGATGTAGAACCATTTTTAGTAGAAAGGACTTTTTTTATCAGAATTTGTACATTATATGTTGTATTTATCCATGTCTCTTGTAAGATACTATATTGGCAAAATTTACCTCAAAATTGATGATTTTGGATCACTTGATCCCGATCTTAAGGCCATGGAGGAGACACAAAGTCCTTAGACGATGCACCTTCTACCTTGGGCCCATGGCTAGAGAGCCACATACCCGACCAGCTCACCCCGGCCACCAGTGGCTATGAGACATAGCTCGAGCCCCTCTAGTTGTCAACAACAACCCTAGGTCACCATCCACTGCCACACATCACCACATCTACAAGTCAACATGCCCACATTTGGGATGAGTTGAGCTCAAGTGGTGGAGCTCACATGAAGGTGGTGGATGGAGTAGCTCACTATAGAGGCTTGAAACCAGAGTAGGGGGAGTCATAGAAGGATGCAAACCTATTGTGCAAGTTTGAGGAAAGGGTTTAGGTTTTAGTTGGGGATGAAGGGAGCTGGAGAAGAAAGCGCCAACCGGTCATGCATGACAGTGCAAGAAGCCTTGAGAAGAAGAAAGTGAAGAGAAGAAGAAAAAGTGGTGATAGGTTTGTGGTGCACGATTTTGCACAAGAATAGGTGGAGATGAAAGGGGAAGAAGAAACAAAGTAAAATGGAGAATCAAATGGAGAAAAGGGGTGTAGAATGGCCAGATTGGTTGGGAGAAAGCCTATTATACTTGCCCTGACACAAGGTAGAAAAAAAAGCTAGGGGTTGTTGGATTAGGGTCCATCATGAACCAAAAGTCAATCCAAGAGGAGGCGTCAAAGGAGATGTCAACAACTAGGGGTGATCATTCTATACATTTTCCAGTTAATGGTTAATTTGGTTCAATGAATTGGGTAATTCATTGTTTTAGATTTTAATCATGAACCTAACTAGATAGAGTTGGTTAATTTGATAAAGGTTGTTTGATTAATGGTTGATTGAATTATTTGGTTAACCAAAAAGCACTTATCTAATAACATTGTTTGTCATATAGTAGTAATGCATACTCTAGCACTACATAATTAGTTAAAACTTGATTAGAATATAAATGGAGAGGTTTATTGAAAAAGAATCATATATGTACAATTCTAAGAAAATATTATATGAATAAATTGTGATTGTTTGATTGGTTTGATTAAACCAAAACAATAACCGACAAATATCCATTGAAACAATTAACCAAAATAAGTTAAAAAATATATACAAAATTAACCAAATTGTTCAAACTAAATTAACTATTCATAATCAACCATTTGTCTAATCACTTCTTAACCAAAATTTTCTCACCCCTTATCAGAAAAAATAAGAAGGACAAGCCAGTTGGAGGAGAGAATACCAAAGAGGCCACATAGGTGCCCGCACATTTCACCTCCCAATAAAACTTGCCATAAAATGTATCTTAACAACAATAAGAATCAGTATTATGCATCCATATGGCACAGATTACATGGAGTGGTTGCATGACCCAAAATTTATTCGATAGGGAGACAATATGCTAGTTTAGCGATAAAATCATTCCCATATAACATATCAAATCCCTATCTTCACCAACAAGTGCCTTTCAATCTAGGATCATACCAATATCTAGGGCATGTGTATGCTTGTGCAATCCCAATTATGCTCAAGTCTATGACATTCGTCCCAAACCCCAATGGTGAAATGAAGGAGGGGAGAGGGAACAATAGGTCATGATCACTAGATAAAATCATGAAACTATAGAGAAGGACAATTCCATTAAGATTCAGGCACATTACATGAAAAATGTGGGATCACTCTCCATTCTACATTTTTTAATAACCAATGCAACCCTCCTGGTGCAACTCATATAGGGAAGGACCATATTAGTTTCTATCATTAATATATATGATGCCACCAACAATAATCAAACTACCACTGACACTTTTGCAAGTAGCCTTACAAGAAGATTCCATCCAAATCCCTTTTTCATATATCTCCTCATGCTCAAGATTCTATATAAGCTCAAGTAATTGGAAAGGAAAAGTGACGACACAAAGACCTTTAGCATATTCAGATACTTCACAAATGTGAGGTTTTTTTATAACTTTACCATGCCAAAATTCACTAATACTCCAGGAAGGGGGATCCTCTAGGACATGTCAAGTCATATTGTTTAGACATGGTGGAGGTACAAGATGATGACAAGGTCTTTATCCACTACTTTATAGGAACCCAAACGGGTCCAACCTTGGCATGGTGAAACTATCAAGACTTGACAATGATCACCACTTGGGCCTGATTAGGTGAAAAGTTCATCGACCAGTACACTTAGAATCTTGATCAAGATCCTACCAAAGAATACCTTGAAGCAATAAAACAAAATGTAGAGGAGAGACTCTTCAAGTTCATTGATCGATGGTGAGAATTGACCATCAAGATATAGTTCAAGCTTATGGACAAGGAAGCCCTTGACATGGTGATCAGGGTTACTTCACCTTCACTCACAACTTTTCTATACTTAATACAGTACAACACCTTCTCATAACTATTGAAGCAGGGATTTGGATTAAGTACTCCATTAAGAGAGGGGTTTATCAAAACATTGGTCGCACCTTTCAATCGCAATATGCATTCAGAACAACCAACCAAGAGTCAAAATGGAAGAAGACAAACACAAATGATTCAATAGTAGGAGCCATTTTAATTTTAGCTAGAAATAACAAGATACAATGGCCATCTATAGAGAGAGCTCCCTCTCTAGAGAAACCACCTCAAACTACATATTTTTCTAGGGAGCCACAATAGTAGTGCTTAAATGGCACCACCCAACACCCAATGCATCCATCCTCAATATATACCACCTCAATATCAAATCAAAATGAATTAGTTCTATGGGTACGCACCACCACCATTTTATCCATTTATCAACAACCTATTGCAAGTAGCATTCCTACTTGCAGCAACCCACCACCACAAGAAGAGTTGCCAACAACAACTCATACGACATAAGAGCTTGCTAAGCCAAAATGAAATTTCAATATGTTAGGAACTTCTCTCATCTATATCTTCCCTACAAAACAACATATGCTCAAAATTCCTACCATGAGGGATCCACCAAATACCTTACCTAGGAGTTATGATGCTAATTTGTACTATGACTTTCACCAAGCCAAGGTCCACAAGATAGATATGTGCATTACACTCAAACAAACTTTACAATACATAATCGAATTAGAATGGATGAATACATATATGCCTGAAGAGATGATGTCATCATACAAAAATGTTCCTTTCATATTATCATCTGAAGATCCATCTCTTGGTCCAATTTCCTCCTTGAAGCAAACTCTCACGAATTGATACCAAAGTGCTCATTTTCAACTATGCAAGAAAAGAAACTAGTACTCCCCATCAGCACTCAAAAATCAACAATCGTATGAAGGGCACGTCTAGGATAGAATGTCCACGTAGTGTGGGTTCCAATATCACCTATCCTACAAATGTCCAATAGGTTGTGGTATCTTGACCTACCATGATCATCATAGACACACCTACCATAGTGATTTGGTTGGAAGCACCTAAGTCAAAAAAAGTGCAAGTGATCAGGCCACACCTATAGAGGTTCCTTTATCCCTTGATATGGGGAAAGAAAAATTAACTTCCTACAAAGGAGTTACTACTAACACCCAAAGGAGAAAACATTCAAAGTTCATGTTCCTACAATAAACACTAAGAAAGTACCTCTTACCCCTGAGATCTATGAAAAGACCAATCCATATATAATTTACATTTGTTGATGATCCTGAATGAGAAATGTCCCCAACAGAGGTGATGTAGAGTTTCATCATACATAGGGAAGTCATAATGAAGACACTGTAAGGATCCTATGTATTCAAAGACGTGAAACCAAAATCACTCACCATAATAGTTGGCTTAATTAACTTCACATCTAATCTCTTTTGTTGAAGAAGAGAAGTACGATGGAGGGAGACACTGACATAACCCATGTTGGTCACTTCTATCTATAAAGGTTTCAAGATTCGTTCTTACTTCATTAACAACAAATAATGCCTCAACATATGTCTCCTCAAT
The DNA here is from genome assembly GCA_963693085.1 of Alisma plantago-aquatica. Taxonomy (NCBI): domain Eukaryota; kingdom Viridiplantae; phylum Streptophyta; class Magnoliopsida; order Alismatales; family Alismataceae; genus Alisma; species Alisma plantago-aquatica. The sequence continues at coordinate 311,981,230 of OY856413.1, read as the reverse complement.
ACACTTATCAATCTCGATAGGGATCCCTCAGACCTATAATCAACAATCAAGAAAGCAAAATCCTTTGATGGCCCACAAATAGATGCACTACGGAAGATTTAACTCAAGATGTATATTGGAACATAAACTTTCTTAGTTTTGTCCATGATCATGGATTTGAGTCACCAGAATTAGGTGTCCCTTCATCACTGCATCAAAAATCTCAAGTACCAATTGGGGCATGCTATTTTCACTATCCTACCAATAGCTTGAGCACTACTGTAGCTTTTATAGAAGAAGACAACACCTATCTCAAGTTTGAGATGCTCCATGTCATCTCCATTAACTATGTGACATTATGAACAATACAACCAATCCATTTCCCATATGGACCTGTGCAATTTACTCAACGATTATAGGAAATGCATATTCACCTAGATCAAGGTCTAGGGGCTAGATGGCAAGTGCATATCAAAATTTTAAGATTCTGCTAAGATAAAAAGTGTTGGGCCTTGGATTATATGGGGGCATAGAGGAAGAATATTCTTTCTCTCAAATCACTAGGCAGATGCCATAATAAAAGTCAATAGTATTGTTGCCCACTGGAAATGATTTTACCAAGAGAGGTTACCTCAAATGTTTCCTGCCATCCTGCAACCTAAGTGAGGAAGTCCAATGAATTCATATTGATCAAGAATGTTAACATAGTGTGTTTTACTAGTGGGACTTAGTCCCCAACTGCAAAAGTGGCCATCCCTACTTTCCTTGTAGCGTCGTCATGACAGTAGTTGGTTCTAAAACTGCCAAATCCCATATCCATGTGATGATATCATACCTTATGCAAGAGATTGGCAAAGACAACTAGGATGGATTCTCTAGTTTTTCCTCCAATTTTGGGGAGTTATCCCTCATTAGCAAAGATAGACAAGGTCAGACTGCCATAACAATAAAAAATCTAAAGACATGATCATCCCTTCAAACAATGAACCAATCAAATTGAACATCACCCTTATGGTCGGCCTACTATGCTTCAAACACCTAGACAGAGTGATCATGGAGGAAGAATATGGATGTGTTTATTATAATCAAGATGACAAAGTCATGGGAGACTACATAGAGTTCATGGATCCAACACCTGAAGAAATTGATGCTCAAATCAGCCTAGACATCTTTGTTGCACCAATACTTATCTGTGAGTCACCATTCCTAAAATCTGATAAGTAGAGTGATGAAGGCATGGAAGACGACTATATTCTCCCATATGATGATTATGACAATGCTTATGAAATTTTTGAAGGATGGAGGATCAATGCTATTTTTGAAGCAAAATTATGGAAAGGTCACAGGCACTCATATGCCACATGCAAAGTGCAAATGAGGTACATAGTTGGGGTGTGGAGGATCACAATGTCTAGAAGTCAAAGCCACCTCCCCTACCCATAAAAATCCTATTAGAGGAATGGAACCTTTATACTATGGATATACCATAGTGTTTGCTTAGCAAAGATCCACAATATCTACACTTTCCCAAAAGATTAAAAAATCTAGAATATCCAAAAAAAAGTAGGCGACACTCTGGATCTCCAAAATTTTGTTAATCACTTCATAGAAGTAGCACACATTTATAATAATGAAGACACTTAGTTCAATTATGTTCTTGTTATGGACTATATGATAAAAACATTAGCTCTTTCACATTGAAGACAAGAAAGATATCGTTAGTCTCAACTCAAGCCATATGCTAGACAAAGTCAAAATTGGGGAGCATCCAACTCAGACTATCAAAGACTAATTTGTAGAGATCTTACAAAACTACATCAATGTATTTGCATGGAGATACTCAGATGTTTCTGGATCGATGAGAAGATCACAATACATCAACTCCCTATAATCCTAGGTGTATGTCCAAACAAGAAGACCATAATGAAGGCTCAAGATTAGAGATGAAGAGGAAGTTCAAAACCAATAGAGTCTTGGTTTCTTTGAGCTAGTAAACTACCCTACATGTCTTTCCAACATTCTAATTGTACCAAAGAAGGGTAGGGCAATACAAATATGTATGGATTATTGTGATCTCAAAAAAGGATCTCCTAAAGATGATTTTCCATTATGTGCTTGTTGACGACACCATTGATCATATACCTTTGAGTTTTGTGGATGGTTTCACCAACTGCAATCAATGAACATAGCAAAGGAATATAAAAAGAAGTTGACCTTAATCAAAAAATGGGGAGTTCTTTCTATTGGGTCATTCCATTCGGTACCAAATATGTTAGGACTACCTATCAAAGAGAAATGGAGTGATAACCAAGATTTTTTTATTTCATCTAAATAATACACATATAGACTTTTAAGAACCTCTATTGTGTTCAATAACCTCCCTCATGCTCAATTTTATGACTTAGAGTCACATTATGCTCAATTGATGAAATGGACTTGACTAAATGTCACCTTCTGTTTATATTGACTATGGTTGAGTGCACAATTAGACTTTGAAAATTGAATTTTCATCATTGGGTGACCTCAATATTATTATCTTGGACTCAAACTTTTATCATAGGAAATAAACAAGTCAACAATTTGTGGGAGTTCCTCTTAGCCAATGAGAGGACTTGATTTTTGTACCACGTATCCGTCCTCTCTGTCCTAGGATCAATTTTTGTTCCATGATGGACCCTAGTCCAATGCCCCCTATCTTGTCTTCTACCTTGTGTCAGGATAAGTACAACAAGCTTTTCTCCAACCAATATGGCCATTGTACACCTCCTTGTCTCCATTTGAATCTCCATTTTACTTTATTTCTCCTTATCCTTTCTTTTCCACCTCTTCTTGTGCAAAGTCATGCACTGCTTCCCTCTCACAACTTCTTCTTTTGTGAATCTCCTATTGTGCATATTTGTTGGGGATTTTTTTCTCCAACTTTCTTCAGCCCTAATAAAGCCCCAAGGATTCTTCTACCCCTTTCCCTAAACTTGGGCAATGGCTCTCCAACCTTCCACGACCCCACTGCTTTAGTTTTGAGCCTCTCTAGAAAGCTGCTCCGTCCAACACCACCACACAAGCCCCAACAGTTGGGCTTGACTCTGCCCAACTTCGGGCTTACAGGCTTGCATATGAGGTAGTGGGTTGTGGTGGCTGGTGACCTAAAGTCACTGGCTACGCCACTCATGGAAGAAAGCTATGTCCTAGGACCGATGGTGGCAGGTGTAAATGGACCAACTGTGTGGCCCACTAGCCGCAGGCCCAGAGCAGAAGGTGCCTCATCTAAGGACTTCATGGCCCATCTATGGCTTTTGGATAAGGATCAAGCAATCTAAAATCACCAATTTTGAGGTAAACTTCACATAAATAAGATCTGACAACTCCCTTGGAAAAACCAAGATATAATATATGAATTTTGATCATAAAAATGACCCATATCCACTAAAATAGTTTCACTACCTTGATCTACTCATAGCTCTATTATATCCCAAAATATGCTCATCTTAAGCTAGGTTGATATGATAATGACTTTAATACGCTCATCTATGTTTTACTTGTATAATCAATGAATTTCATGCTTTCCTAATATATAAATTAGTAACTTAACTACATCATGGACTTGAATAATGCCTTGGATCATCTTGATGTGACTATAATGGATACCTTGTCCAAAAAATGACTCTTTTATGTACTTTCATGATGTAACTTATTCAAATATGAAACCATGGCCCATTTTTCTATCATATGGTCATCTAACTTCTAAATCAATAAACTTTATTATGCTTTGTTCAATGATTGAGTATGACCTTATGCTACTTTGCAATAAGTAACTCAAATGATCTAAAGACTCACCTTTGTATTCTAATATGACCTAAAACGTGATGTTTAAATACTTACATGGTCTTTAACCCTTATGCAAAAGTTGATCCATAATGTTCAAACATCTATGTAAACCTTAAAATTAGTTCCTATGATATCTTGTAACACGACATTCCATGCAACTCTCGTATATGCTCTTTTGACTATTTGTGATATACATGTGACATCTAACATGATCTAAGTGCACATATTGATTATAGGACTCTAATGTTTCAAGAATCACGTTATAACATTGCAAATATAATCATAAAACTTTGATTTAGTAGAATTGTCCTTTTTGTAGCACTAAAATCCCCACTTAATCTACCTTATAATGTTCTTGATAAAATGACTCGAGAATATGACATTATTGCATAAAATTGATCTAATCTGACTTGACCATGACCTTACATGTTGAAGATGATAATACTTGATATATCATGCACCCCTATTTCCAAATTATAGTTTATCTTTATCTAATACCTCTTATAATGTGGATGTTTCACCTAAACCTAAGGTATTTTTGTGACTCTTGAATTATGTTTAATAGTTGCATGCATGTTTGGAACTAATTAGATACTTTAAAAGATAGGTCTAGGGGAACATTCACATTACATAAGTGGTGTTTATCTTATCAAAACCTTACTAATATAAGACTCCATACTATATCTTACTACATCTTAGGTTCCCTTTAAGTTGGACCTTCTCTCATAATCTTTTCCAAGGATTATAACTACTCACCTCTCACAAGGTGTGCTTAACCTCTTGAGCCTACTATGTATTGTATTGTTTGTATATATATTCCTATGAATTCTTGGCACTTATTTATGCCTATAATTACTATTTTCATGATTGATGTTACTATGTTGTCAAACCTTGAACATAACATAGACTTTCATTAGATAACCCATATGTACCTGCCAGAATTCTTGGGTTAAGGGCACAAGGCATGTTGAAATAAGGTTATCTCATTGAATTTGGTCTTGAGGTCCCTCACCTAGAAACAAGGTGACAATTAGGCTGTTAGCCTCCAATGCCCCTCACAAACCCTTCCTTTGAATGTGGGTCAAAGGCCTATTTTTATATAATGGAAAATATAACAAAAAATATACTTTGTATAAATGAATGTTGTGTGATGTTTACTCTGCCTTTTCCCTTTTCTTGATTAGTATATTTTTCTAGCCAAGAAAGTTTTATTATACTCTTAAACTATGCTTACAAGTCTTTTCATAGCATACTTGATACTTTGGCATTGATATATTTTAGACTCCAAATAAAAATGTATTACACACATCATCGAAACAACTAACATGTACAATGAAACACCAATGGGATATCTTTGAAATGATAATGGGTACATGAATCTATCTATGTAGTGTAGCTAATGATATTTCTTCGTTTATGTCTTTCCTTTCTATTGCCTAAGAGCTTAATATTCTATATCTTGTGGTTCATTATGCTGTATGGAATGTTTTGCCTTCTTTATATATATATATATATATATATATATATATATATATATATATATATATATATATATATATATATATATATATATATATATATATTGATTTTATGAATTTATGTGTCATTCTATGGACACACACTTGGGTCCTCTCACCTTTGGATGTTTAGCCATTAGGAGAGAGGATTTAGGTAATAAACAAATCCATGACAAGTGGTATCGACGTCATATATACACGCTACCCTCTATGTATGTTAGGGCATAAAACTTCTTATGAACCTAGGGAGAACTAAAATCCATAATAGTGAAACTACGTCAACGTGTATGGTGATAAATGTGAAGATTCTAGCTAGTAATCACCTCCTATCCACCTATTTTTGGTGTTTAAGGTTCCTTTATACACCTACCCACCCAAAGTAGACCCAAGACTAGATTAGGTTTCTTACCTTAAAACTGAAAGATGCTTCTAGCATCTCATGCCTTCTTTAGGAACTATCCTCCACCACCTAAGTAGATGTGATTAGTTGATTTTCTCATCTCCTCATGTGATTATTCTCTTATGACAATTAACCACATGATTTCTTGATTATGGGTAACTTATGCATGGAAAAACTAAAATTGATTGGAATTCATAAAAGTTGATTAAGATGATAATACCATGATCTTATCTTAAATTGAAAAACCTATTTTTCTTAGTGAAAGTACTCTTGAAAATGATGTACTCATGTGTGAAGATTACACAAACTCAATGTTACCAAGTTTGACATATGTGCTTTCTAAGTTTGAGGTAAATAAAAAAGTCCTTGATATGGTGAAATAAGGTGTAACTAATCTTTTATACCTCATGGTTGATGAGGTACCTAAACCTATGTTGTCCCTATTTTTACCAAACCTCAAACATAACAAAGCAAAGATATTCATGTTGACATGTATCATGCCTCATACTTCAATATGACTATGTCTCTGATCCCTAGATCATGATGGGAAGACTTGTTACAAGAAACACATTCCCTATTTCTTATTGTGCCTCTTTGTAAGGCTCACTTAATTATATGAATCATATGAAGTCTTGATCATATCTTATTATAATCTAAACATGGGGTGCCCTATTTTGAATCCCATGTTTCTAGCTATACTTCCTTTTCCTTGATATATGTAAGTAAGGGAACAATATTAGGACTCCAAGTATAATGAAAATTTTGAGACATTGATAATTGATTTTTTATCATGTAAGGTACTACCAATTGATAGGTGTTGCTCGCTTGGCCTATTTATTTGATGGTCAATGTCTCACAACTAAAGAGGTAAAATGTGCTAGCTTAGAGTGGTAATGTGAATTTTTACATCCCTAATCTAGGTCGCATCCCTATTGTGACTTTCAATTAATTTTGTCTCTTGATTACTTAGCACTTTGAAAGGTAATACTTTTTTATTATTATAATTTATTTACCTAAGTCTCTAGTAGGTCATATCTACATGGCTTGACGCTCGATCTTGAATCTTTATTTGATAATAACCTAGACATGGATGATATTAATTATTTCTAAATGGACCTAGGTCTACATTATTCATCAACTTTGAATGCTATGATAATGAAATTGAAATTTATATCTCACAATGTTCTTCAGAGATTCCTCGATAGATGTATATGAATGAACTATCACCCCTAAGGCCTAAATAGGGATCTAAGACCTACCTTTGAAATGTTTGGAACTATGACTTTGATGCCCAAACTTTGGTTCTTGACATTTATTTAGGAATTCTTATCTCATGAGTATTGATCTCGATATTGATTCAACTTCTATAATCACCACATTTGGATCTTGAGATCACCCTCGATATATGATTGATGAATTTCATGTTCCTAAACCATGAAAATTTGAAATGATGATTATGTTGAGACTCTTGATTTATGAATTAGGGATAAACTCTCATGAGGACTAGGATGGTACATTCCGTTGATATTGATATGAAAACCAAAACACTAATATCAAGATTGTCTCAAATTTTTGAAATAAAAAATTTCCAATGTGGATGTATAACCCCAACTAGACAAAGTAGAATCTATAACCCAATATTGGTGATGTAAGTCATGATTTATGCACGAATCAAAGAGTTATATTCGTTCAACCTAAATGTTATCTCTTCAAATTTGTGATATATGGGACAATCTTTACAAATTTGTGACTCATGTGATGATTTTTCTGATTTTATGATCAATGTTCCTATGACATAACCTTAATGCTTGATTTCTCAATTTTGATATAAGGTTGATGTTAAAATTATGATGATACCTTTTTGGATTACCAAAACGATATATGATATGGATATTAAATGCCAATCTCAAATTGAATGATAGATTTAATTTTGTGGACAAGATTCCTTTTAAGATTGGGAGGATGTGGCAATCTGGATTTTCTCTTTTACCTAAATTGTACACATCTAGATTAATAAGATGATCTATGTGTTAAGTAACATCCAACACCCTCAATTGGATGAATTTGAGCTACATTATTAGATGAAATTTCACTTTGTGCTTATATTGAATAAGGTTGAGTGCATAATTAGACTTTTAAAAATAAATCTCAAAAATTGAGTGTCCTAAACTTTATTATCATGGACCCAAACTTTTATTATAATAATTAGCGGACACTTTTGAACTAATATGAAAACTTTACCTCAATAAGAGTTACAATTTGGGAGGCATAAAATTTACAACATTACATACCTTGCTTGTTGAAAAATCAGTCACCCTTTTGGCATGAAGATGGAGATTAGCATAAAATATTCTCAAAAGGTCTTCCATATTTGAATTACCTTTTTGCTGATATCTAAGGTTCAAGAGGGAGTGGTGGCTCAAAATGGGAGACCACAACTAGACAACCTTTCAGTGGAGACCGATTCCAAAAATCCTAGGATGATCACCAAATGCTTTGATGTTGACCCGGATATCCTTTCGGTGCAAAGTAGACCACCAATAAGAAGTCAAGCCACATACTAAAGTAATAAAAGGCTTGAGGGTGAATCTTGGGAAGGTCATAGTGGGCATAAGGTTAAAAATGGGTACGGTGGTCCGAGGGATTTGACAACCTTCCAAAGTAAAGTAGGTGAGAGGAATGGGTAGTGGACACATGTAGGATCACATTCTACCCCAAGGAGATTACCCAATTTGAAAAGATGACATATCTGATAGAAACATATCTTGCAGAATTGTTTAAGTTAAAAGATTTCTTCATTCAAAAAATCGATTTTCTTTTACAAAGACTATTTTATTTTGCAAAGGTTCTAAATTTTGAGAACGTCACTCACGTTTGAAAGATTGATTCACTTTTGAAAGATTGTTTCATTATGAAAAAGATAGTTTTACTTTGAAAAAGATTATTTCACTTTTAGAAAGATTGTTGATTTGATTTGGAAAAGATTGTCAATCTTTAAGTGTTTGCTAATTTTAAAAAAAAAATTTAATCGTTGAAAGATTTTTTCTTTCTATTTATATAATTTATTTTGTTTGGAAAATATTGTTAATTCTAAAATTATTAATTGTAGATCTTTGATTGGAGATTGTTCATGGAAGATTGTTAATTGCAAATTGTTGATTGAAGATTGTTGATCTACACTGGAATATATAAGTGAATCATGCACAACCAATGCAAGACAATTACAATCGTGAAAACTTGAAGTAAGCATCAATTATAGGATTTAGAAAGTAAGAAACAATTCCAATATGCATATGTAGAAAACTAAAACTTCCCTTATTATAAGATTTGGTTTTGAAATCACCAAAATGAAATGTATTTACTCCAAGAATCACCCTTCTTCAACTCTAACAACATTTTCCAACTCAAGGATACTCCAAATGAGTCTATGGTCAAAGTGGATCCCATGTATATCATTAGATTCATCTACAAATTGGATATCTTTGAATTTCGCCCATCAACCTTAAAGGCCATCCATAGACCTCTAGTAGGATACATTGACCCCAAAATACCTACTCTCACCACAAATGCGGGTCAAAGTGCTAAAAAAACCACCCACTTTGACCTTCAAAGGCACTCTTTGACATGCCTCCCTTTCTGCAATGTCTCATAGTAGATGTAGTGACTCAGGTCAAAACACTTCAAACTACCACTTTGGCCTTCTAAAGAACACATCAGCATGCCTCCCTACCCACAATAGTGCAAAGAAGATGTAGTGACCTAAGTAGATCTATATTGACCCAAACCACTATACATATACCACACAGGGTTGTCGAAGAAGCTTGCTCAACTTGCTTTGACCCTATAGGAGTTAATCAACATAACAAAATCTAGCTTTAATGCCATAGACCGATCTCCACTACATCGATTGATATGATACATATGATATGTTATTTCCTTGTGCAAAACTTAAAAATTTTAATTGACCCAAAACTTGGACATAGATTTTATTTATTGTTTAAAGAATATATGTGAATTTTACAAGTTTTTGTGTGAATACTTTAGTTTACTTTAAAATAAATCCACAAAAACATCAAATTAATAAAAAATCAGGTCTAGATAAATTGATTAAGACAATATCCATTAAAAATTTGAAATCAATTCTTTCATGGAAATGTGAATTCTATACAAATAAACAACACAAATTTAAAGGAAAGAATGATCTTAGAGAACGAGTCAAAAATAAAGTTGATTTGGGAAACTTGGTCTTTAACAATTTTTCCTATATTTGATGTCTGAGGAGGAGATCTTGTTAGAAATCCCACACTAGATGTTTTGTAGCAATTTCCTGACCATTAATAATGCCTATTTGGAGAACATATACCATACACATGATAAGGAAGAGAATAGAATGATCTTGTTTCATAATGTCAATCTAGAAGGATCTGCACTGAATGGTGTTGATTTTTGGTTTCATTCATGCCAACCAAAATCATCTTAAAGGGTCATTCACAAATTCTATTACAAATATCTTTGTTGATGGAGTATTTGATCCATTTATGGATAATGCACTTATTACCCTCATTATTGATTATCATTTTCATTATAATCACTTTATTCCTAACTCTATGGGAGATGTAAGCATGAAACTCATTATATGAATGATTGTTGAGAGAGCCAAAATATATGTGCCAGATCTAATTCATCCAATGCAAAGTAGTTCCATTCTTGTTCTCTTCATACACAAAATATCTTCTTGGTTCAAAAACTTATTAATTCTATGAACAAATCTAAAAGGAATTTCATAGCTATCAAATTTTATCTTACGAACCACACCAAATTGTACTATGGAACTCTAATGTGGTAATTTATCTTTGGAACACCATGTAAAGTAGGCATTTCACAAAAGCTATTTGATCTCTCAAAGACAATCTTCTATTCAAGAAAAGTGAATATACTATGGAAAAGAGGAAGCTACCTCCCATTCAAGAAATACAAGGTGTGAAAAAAGGAGATATCTTCTCTCCATATGTCTATAAATTATGGGTGGAGACACTATGTCATATAATGAGTAAGGAAGTCAAATAGGGAAGGTGGGAACCTATAGAAGGGGTTGGCACAAATCTAATATTTTCTCATTTGTGTTTCACTGACCTTTATAATTTTGGTGAAGGTACAATTAGATAGTATAGAGTCATCAAGAATTGCCTCAGAGCTTTTCTTTAAGTCTCGTGTCTCAATTTGTCACAAGGAAAGTCAAGGATCTCTTATTCAAAAGAGGTGACTAACTATGGAAGAAGATACATAGTTAGGCTTCTAGGAATTGTAGTGACATACCGCATTGGTGGCTACTTTAGTATCCCAATTATCCACAAGAGATCCAGAAATAACATTAAAAAATGGTAGAAAGAGTGACTAATTGTATTGTAATTGGGATGATAAAAGTATAAATCATGTCGAGCATATTGTTTAGGCTAAATATATGTTGAATGTTATCCCCTCTTTCGCCATGTAAACAAAAAATACCAAGTATTAAATGTGAAAATATTGACATAAAAATTACAAGATTCACTTCAAGAAACAAAAAAGGTACAAGAACAAATAGAGAAGTATCATGCTTGAAAATTACAAGTCCAATACACATGGGAGGTTGTAGTGTCTGATCAAGGAGGGAACTAAATCAGCTTTTCTAGTAAAGAACAATTGAGACATTTGGAGAGATATGGATGTCCATTTATGTCAATTAGTCCTTTCTAAGTACACAAGAAGAGAAGCCTCTAATTTTGTCACTTGTTCTAACACCTGGCGCGCGTTCAAATTTCATGAAGACACCTTACAAAAACATTGCATGGGAGGGACTTGCTCAAACAAGTACACTTAATTCTGGGATGATAGTTGGGTTCCATATCAAGGCCTACTATCACATATAGATTTGCAGGCATTACCTGATGAAGTGGTTAACCTATGTGATGAGACTCTAATAAAATAGGAGGCGGGATATGAAATTCTGATCTACCTATTTTAGCATTATCACTTTGTTAGAAGTTGCATCTGGGAACCACCTGACCCATGAATGGGTAGTGATGAGTGGATTTGGGTATGAGAAGAGGATGGTGGTTCATGTAATATTTTATTATTTTTTATTCCTAAAATCTTCTAATGTAGCCATCATTCGATAGTGGAAGGAGGTGACGAAGGCCACTATTCCAAATAAATTTTGAAATCACATCAATATATCCAACACATTGCTCTCTGTACAAATGAAGAAAGGAAAAGAAGACATATAACTAAGGGTGAAAATGGGGTAAGATGTCAAATTGAACTGGAAACCATTCTTCATGCCCTTGTCACTGTAATCAGCATATACATGTTTGGAAATAGATCAATACAATTTCTAATAAGAGTGACTTCATCACAGATGATACCAACACATGGACTAAGTGGAACATCCAATATGATAAGGATAATATTCTCTAGTTCCATCTGTTCAACATTTCATATCAAAACCTTAGGATAGCCAACTAAACATTGGTGCTCCTTGGTAAACACTAAGTACCTTCTCTCATGAGTGTTCTTATCTCACTGAACTTGAGGAATATGAAGATGTCTCACATGGAGAAGGATAATGCTAAATAGAATTCAAATATGATCCAAATATCACTAGGAGGACCCTTTGTGAGTCAGTGTAAGATAAATACTAATGCTACCAAAATAATGAAAGGACAAGTTGCAAAATTTGTGGTTGGATATGACCAATAGGGTAACATCATTACTACAAGAAGTTAGGTTATGCATATGGTAAACTATGGGGAATTTTGGAAACACTCTGTTTGGAATATGGAGAAGAAGATTTCATATTATTTTACTGAGTCCATTTTGCAATATGTAGTAAAATATGCAAACATGATGACTCATCACCTCCCACCTTCTCCTTATGGACTCAAAGAATTAATATGATGAAGATGAAGTTTGAGAGTGCATCAAACAATTTAGAGAGAGGCTATCAAACCCAAGTAGTAGATGCTCTGGCTAATCTATGCCTAGAAAGAACCCATCCTTCATTGAGTTATGTTTGCCCCCATTTTATTTTCAATTTCTTTTCTTCTTGATAGACAAGGTAATGATAATTACAACAATGTGCTTAGTAGTAGTAATGAAGAAACAAGCTCTTATGTAATCTCATTCTTAGTTAAAGACTTCAATAACTACAATCCCCCCCCAAATCATGAATAATACATGACATGGAATATTATCTCAAAATACTTTGTCAAAAAGGTTCATTATTCTTGAAATAAGAGTTAGGGTCTTATATATCACCCCCTGATATAATTTCACCTCTCAAATCCTAAAAAAAATCCAAATACAACCTAGACATTTCCTCCTCCAACTCCTACATGACTCCCCAACACAAAGATGGTTCCACAAAACCTTACCTAAGGTGTATTCTTCCTCAACAACTTCCTCTCGTATAGAATCTGAACTAGGCCAACCTTGTATGTAACATCCCTTGCTAGTTAAACATGCCCTTGGATGCAACATCGATTATATATCAGGATGGAACATCCTCCTCAGAGAGACCAACGCAAAGCTCTCTGATACCTGAGATCCCTACTTCATGGTGTCACCATGGCTTACCACCAAGCCTGAGATTGAAAAATGTGATAGAGCAACACACTCTAGAAATGATGGTGTGGTTCAACTCGTCATCATAAACCAAAAATATAGGTAGAAAATTGGGGCAAACAGTGGTGAGATGTATGAGAATTGTTGGAAAATGCAAGCAACAACAAAAATAAGGAAAGTAGTGCTCACCATGAGATGGATAGAATTGATGATCAACAATGCTCCTTAGTGACTCGCTGAAGCTTTCTCAGGCACTGGAACCTATCCCAATGGTCTACAGTCTGACGATGATCCCTATCTTGGTCGCCGGTGAAAACTGAATAGGGAATCAATGAGTGGGGGTATGAGAGAGAATAGTGATGATAGCAAACAATTCATGGTTGATCCCTCACACTTTCTATAGGTTTATTATATAGGTTTTGCCTCATATTGGTAGGGAGTCTCAATGGTGTTTGGAAAAAGGGGAAGGGTAGGGGTTCTTATCAATGAGTACGCTAGGGCACAAAACCCTACTGAGTTAGGGATTTAGTGGTTCGGGAAGGATCACTTATGACTTCTGGAGTCTTTATTTCAAGCAACAACCCAGGAGGAGGGGGGAGTGAGGCAATAGCATCATAGACACCTATTGGGGGGGAGGAAAAGAAACCTCATGGGTGAAGGAGATGATTCCAAGCGTCTTGGTTAGCTCTGGGTCTAATTCTGATCCAGACTCTAATACCATAGGGCCACGTGACATATTCACATGATACACTATGAAATCAACCAAATAATATCAACATTGCTAAACTAGGATTAAAACCATACAAATTCTTTTTGTAAATCAATTGGTCTAGTTAGGGTTCTTCAAATCAAATGAAAATTAGCATGTTACCAAATTTTAGCACAAGGAATCCAAAAATATAGGTAGTTTACTGATTTGACCAAGTTTAGCTTATTATATTTATCTTCTAAGGATAAATATTTAATTAATCATATAGGATTACTTAAAATGAATTTTGGGATAATCTTTTGGGAAATTCCCAACCTTATCAAACCAACTTAGGTTAAAATTTTGAGGCCACAAAAAGAACATTGATTTTGTAAATTTCATATCAAACTCTAAATAAGTTATTGGATAGATAGGGCTAAATTAGTGATGTTAAGTTTCAGTTGAACCGATTAAATGCAAAATTCCTAAAAATTAGTTGAAGTAACATATTTGAGATCCATCATCACTTTTTTTGTGTCTTAATTATTGATTTCAAGAAAAAAAATAGGGTTTCAAATTAGGGTAGATTCAAAATTTTCAAGTGTTACAATATCAAGACCCTAAAGTGGTAACATGCGGCGAGTTTACTAGTAGAGATACGGATTTGGTTTTCCCAGATAGATATATTGGGCACTAGGTATTATCTAAAGATGAGGTTATCCTTTATCTGAGACTAATGAATGTACATGTTTAAATAGTTTTTCCTTAAAGCATCAACCAACCATTCTATGAGTTCTAGTTGATAATTTGGATTTCAAAAGAACCAACTCGGTGACACTCTTGTTTTAGAAAAGTGATTAATATGGACACTATTGGGCACCAAACAATTATATAGCAATGAGGTTAGCCTTTATCTGAGACTAACTTATATGTGGTTAATTATCTATTCCTAAGAGCATTTATTATTCTACAGGAGTACGTTCATGTAAGTGTTTTATAGAAGATAGGATTGTCATGTGAAATGAAATAAATTTCATTATATAATGATTTTTGGAATGAAAACATCATTTATTTTGGATAGGATTTTAGGTATGGAAATGGTACAGTTTAAGGTCACGATACATGACCCAAAGATATTTATAATTGGATATGGTCTAGTTTGTGTTCATAGTACTGGACCTAAAGAAGTTTATGAGATGGTCTCAAAAGGTGGTGAAGTTTAAGATCTTAGTCTAAGACCCAAAAATATGTGAAATATGAAGTTGGATAAGTTTAAGGTAATAGTTCAAGATCTGACCGAGGATAAGATAGTGGCATGCATGTTTAAGATAGGGCATGTGGTTTAATTTAGTGTCATGGCCTGGAACCATTTTTGGTACAGTTTAAGGTCATGATCCATGACCCCAAAAGATTTATGAGATGGAATATGCCTATTTGCAATAGGTCTTTGGACATATTAGCTAATTGAAAACATGAGAGTATGGATCTTGGTTGAATATTGTAAAGAAAGTAAAAAAATTCATATTCCTTATACTAGTGATATTTCTAGATTCTAAGGAAAGATTTGAGGTTCTCAAATTCTTAAAACTTTTAGATATTTTATTCATATTTTTTTCCAAATTTCTCTATTTTTTACATGATTTTTAGAAGATTTTGTAAATTTTGTAGATAATCTAGGGCCATTTTTACAGTTTATGTAGATTTTTATTAAAAGGGTTGGGAATGAGGTAAGGTCAAGAATCCTCCTCACTTCTTCCATTTTGAGTGAGGGTAGAGGCAAAGAGTTCATCTAAGTGAATGATGATAACAATAGAGTTTGGAGGAGAGAGAAGGTGGCTCTATAATGAACTTGGCCATTCTACATTGGCTCTAACAATGACAAAATAATTAACAATTCTAGTGGCATCAGACCTTCAAATTAGTGATTTTTGAGGCATTTTCCGATGGTTTCCAGCTCCGTTCATCTCCAAAAAGGTATATCTTTCATCCTTTAGCTTTAATTTGTCCATTTTGGCCACAATACCAAAATCTAGATTTTGGATTTCTCGATGTTCTTCATGATTAAGAGATTGAAGATTAAAAAGTTTGTTTGGCTTGCAATTCATATTTTTTTGCACTCTTGGTTCTTTAGTGAGCTTCCATGCTCAATTTCACTAGTTCAACTACTATGCAAAGTATATTTCATTATGATTTTGAATTTGTATATGGTGTCTTGAAATTTATGTGGGTGGATGGATGCAAATGTTACTCAAGAGAATCTTATCATGGATGAGTAGGTTGTTGGTGATGAAGTAGGGGTTGAGGCATATTTGAGGTGTATTCTACTGACTTTCTTTGTTGAACTCCAATTAGACTTGGAAATTTCTTATCTTCATTTTCTTTGTGAATTCATCATGCTAGTTTAGACCAAATTTAGGGAGATATAACTCTAGCTAAGAAGTTTGAGATACACTCGAGATTACTATGAATTAATGCCCATCACTTGGACCACCTATGTGCATCCAGTGAGGAAGAAGAATCACAGACTATGTTTTCCAATTTGGCCCTTGTGATGAACATTTAAGTATTATATCATTATGGGTAATTTTGGGCTTTTAATGTGCCCTCCTCTCTATTGCCCATACTGATTAGGTCAGCCTCTATGGAAGGCAGGTAATGCCCACTTGTGCCACATCAAAATGGATCCTTGGTCCTTTGTGATTTATGAGGACAAATCTTTACACGTGGATTTTCTAGAGTTTTTGATTGGCCCATAAGTGGAAATTCATATCTTTTTATTAGTATGTCCGATGGGGTCAAGTTATATATGGTTTTGTTCAATTTTTTGAGATATAGAATATGAAATAAGTTTCAAACCTTGATTCAACTCCTTTTTCCCTTGAATCATTACAGAATCACAAAACCCTAGAAATTAGATTGAATATCAATTATTAATGAATTATAATTGTCACAACAGGGTAATTAGGGTTCTTTAAACCCCACTAATGTGACAAGGGTTTCTTAAAAGAGGAGAAATAGGATTTTCTCTAAGAGAAAGGTAAGTGATCCATGCACTTTGAATAGAAGTAATTGATTGATTTCATATATGTATGTACAATGAATGCTATGAATGTATTATTTAATTTACTGTTTCAATTTTTAAAAGTCAAAGAATTTATGAGGACTAAATGTTATATTTTATTGTCAATGATTATTGTATAATCTTTCATGAACCCTAAGAGTAAAGTCAAGATTTAAGTTTAAGAGAAAATTGAGACTTTTCGAGAGAAAGATAATGTTAAAAGATAAATTATATAAGATCCTCACGAAGAATCTCCTCAGAGAAAAACTAAGAGGCACTTCAGTGCATAAGATAAGAGGCACTTCAGTGCATAAGAAAAGAGAAACTTTGGTCCAAAAGTTGTGGATTCTTATATAGGTCAAGTTATAATATGTAATCTAATAACAATTGTGTCTCTTTTCAAAGTTTAATGTTTAAAGTCTATTTTCAGTTTACATGCTTTCTCAAAATGTAATATGTTCAATTCCACTTACCAATTTGTTTGATGCATGGTTGGGGGTGTGATTCCCGTAGGTAAGAAGCAAGCTTAGAATATAAATCCACATAATGTGTGAGGAGTAGCTCAAGGATTTTCAAAAGAAAATACCTGGTAGGATGTCGCAATACCTAGTTTAGATTTCTTTTCATATTTATCAGAAAGTGTATGGTGATAGAGGGTGAATGTGTTTAGTTTTGTTCATGGTGATAGAAAGTGTATGGTGATAGAGGGTGAGAAACAAATGGTCAAATAGTAGTTTTGAGGACTTGAGTATGAGAACTACTATTTGACCATTTGTTTGCTTATATATGAACTCTATTTTTCTGTGGTGATAATCATTTTTGTGACATCCCAATGAGATTTATGCTTCTACTAGTATTGTGATGTTTTAGAAAATTGGGGTTTTACAATATTATATCAGAGATAAAAATATAGTTGGCCACTAGGTTTTTCTTAAAATTTCATCTAGTTTGTGTCCTCTTTTGCAGATGGCACCTAAGAAGAAGGGTGAGATGTCCATGGGTGGGTATGAAGATGATTATCACAGCATAGGAGAGCAATGGGTATCTCCACATAAAGAAACTCCTATGGTTCCTTTTAACGTCTTGGTCAGGCCCTTGCCACTACCATGGGAAGAGGAGAGGACCAGTTAGGCAACCTTAGGGTCGATTGAAAGTTGTCCCTAGTTTACTTCTTGAAGATAAAGCATGATTCTTTTACTGGATAGGAAGAGATGGATGTGGTGGGAAAAGATGAAAGATATTTGTAGAGCATTGAACATTGTTTTTGTGACCTAGATTGCCGTAACCCATCTAGGGTTCATTTTGGGACTCACATTCTCAAA
Organism: Alisma plantago-aquatica; assembly: GCA_963693085.1. Taxonomy (NCBI): domain Eukaryota; kingdom Viridiplantae; phylum Streptophyta; class Magnoliopsida; order Alismatales; family Alismataceae; genus Alisma; species Alisma plantago-aquatica. Next base: position 311,962,836 of record OY856413.1, on the reverse strand, counting down.
GGTGTTTCTAGGACTTGATGGGAGAACCTTCTAGGATCGCATGAAGTTGATGCTCCTCCACTCACATGGGATGAATTCACAAAAGCCTTTAAAGGTCATTGCATATCTGAGGCTATGGTTGAGAGAAAAGAAGAGGAGTTTCACAACCTTCGCCAACATGGTGATATGACAGATACGCAATACGCCATGATATTTATGATCTTACAGAAGTATTAATATGATTATGATGAACAATGCAAGACAAAGAAGTTCATTAGGGGTCTCAAGTAAGACCTTAGTTTTTCTTTGCTTGGATGAGGACATTGCACCATATAAGGTGTCCTAGATGCTACCATAGAACTAGAAGACCACCTAGTAAGAGCATGGAAGAAGGACAACACTCCCAGAACAACAACCACCATAATAAAAAAAGAGGAAAGCTTCATCTAAGGTTGTTGCAAATCAACCTGCAAAGACTCAATGTGCCAAGTTCTCCAAGTATCATCTAGGAGAATGTAGGTTTGGAAATGGAGTATGCTATGCATGTAGTGAAATAGGCTAGATTAGACCCAACTGCCCAAAGTTTCAAAAGAACGAGCCCAATGTCAGTCAAGGACCTAAAGAGAAGTGACATGCTAGAATTTTCTCCATGGTGGATGATGATGATGAAGATGATACAAATGAGCAATGTATGGTTTAAGTTATTAAATCTCTTTGAGATTATAGTTGTGGTTAGTCTCATCTTATGATTGAACATGTATAGAATTATAAAAAAAATGCACCTTTATTGTGTTGGATAAGAAAAACCCTAAGGTGGGTAGTACCCTGATAAATTCAAGGATGAAATTTTTATAAGGTGGGTAGAATTGTATCAATTGACAAATCTTGAATCTTATAAAATGACCCTAACTAAAAACCTAGTTTTTTCTTGAAATCAATGAGTAAGACATATACTAAGTGATTATGGATCTCAAATATGTTACTTCAACTAATTTTTAGAATTTTACTTATAATCAGTTCAATTGAAATTTAATTTCACCAATTTAGCTCTAGGTATCCAGTAATTGACATTTAGGGTTTAATATGAAATTTACCCAATCAATGTTCTTTTTATGGCCTTAAAATTTTACATAAATTGGTTTTGATAAGGTTGCGATTTTCCCAAAAGATTATCCCCAAAGTCATTTTTTAGAAACTGTATATGATTAATTAAATGTTTGTCCTAAAAAAAAAAATATAGTATGTTAAACTTGGTCAAATCAGGAAACTACCTATATTTTTAGGTTTCTTGTGCTAAAATGTGGTAACATGCCAATTTTCATTTGATTTAAAGAACCCTAACTGCCCCAATTGATTTAGAAAATGAATTCATATGGTTCTAATCTTATTTATCAATATTTGATATTGGTGGATTTCATAGTGTATCATGTGAATATATTATGCGGCCCTATAATATCAGAGTTTGGGTTAGACTCAGACCTGGAGCTAATCGAGACACTTTGAATCATATCCTTCACCCACAGGGACTCTTCCCCTCCCCCAACAGGAGCTAATGATGTTCTTGCTTTGCTCCCCCTTCCTCCTAGCTTATTTGCTTAAAACGAAGACTCCTGAAGCCCTTAGTGTTCCTTCCCAAACCGCTAAATCTCTAACTCAATAGGATTTTGTGCCCTAGCATACTTGGTAGATGATACCCCCTACCCTTTCCCTATTTTCAAACACCATCATGACCTCCTACCAATCTGAGGTAAAACATATATAAGATACCTACAAAAAGCACAGGGACCAACCACAAATCATTTCCTATCATCCCTATTCTCTCTCATACCCTGACTCATTGATTCCCTACTCAATTTTCACTAGTGACCAAGCCAGGTATCATTGTTTGACTGTAAACCATCATGACATATTGTGATACTTGGGAAATCTTCCACAAGTCGCCAGGGAGGATTGTTGATCATCAATTTTGTCCATCTCGTGGTGAGCACTGGTTTGCCCTTTTTTTGTTGTTTACTTTGACCAGCAATTCTCAAACATATCACCACTATTCACCCCAATTTTGTACCTTTAATTTTGTTTTATGATGACAAGTTGAACCACACCATCATTTCTAGAGTGTATTTCTCTATCACATTTTTTGATCTCAGGCTTGGTGTTCAGCCATGGCGACACCATGAAGTAGGGATCTTAGCTATCAGAGAGCTTTGTGTTGGGTTCTCTAAGTTGTTATTCCCTAAAGAATTCAGTTTGCAGTTTATTTTCATCTACGATCACATTTCCATGTATTGATTAGAGTTTTAGTTTACTCTTGGAGCACCTGTGTGCATCCATTGAGGAAGAAGAATCGTAGATTTTGTTTTCCAATTTTGCCCTTGTGATGAAAATGTATATATTATATCGTTATGGATATTTTTTTCAATTTTTAATGTGCCCTCCTCTCTGGTGTGCATTGAATAAGTCAGCCTCTATAGAAAGTAGGAGAAGCTCGATTGGGCCGCGTCAGAATAGGTGATTGGTCCATGGTGATTTATGTGGATAAATCTTTACTCGTGGATTTTCTCGAGTTTCTGATTGGCCCATAAATGGAAATTCATATCTTTTTTCGTACATCCAATGGGGTCAAGTTATATATGGATTTTTCAATTTTTTTAGATCTAGATGACGGATTAAGTTTCAATCCCTAATTTGACTCCTTTTTCCCATGAATAATTAAACAATCTAAAAACCCTAGCAATTAGGTTGAATATCAATTATTAATGAATTATAATTGTCACAACATGGTAATTAGGGTTCATTAAACCCCAAGATCATGACTATGATTTCTTCAACACAAGAGGAGCAATAGGATCTTCTCTAAGAGAAAGGTAAGTGATCCATTCACTTTGAACATAAGTAATTGATTGATTTCATATATGTATGTACAATGAATGCTATGAATGTATTATTTACTATTTTGGTTTTTAAAAGTCAATGAACTTATAAGGAATTGAACGTCATGTTTTATTGTCAATGATTATTGTATCATTATTCATGAACACTAAGAGTAAAGTCAAGATTTAAATCTAGGAGCAAAGTAAAAGTTTCTAAGAGAAATATAATGTTAAAAGATAACTTATATAAGATCTTTACCAAGAGGCTCCTCAGAGCAAAGCTAAGATGCACTTTGGTGCATAAGATAACTGGCACTTTGGTGCAACCCCTAGAGGAACTACGGTGCATAAGAGAAGCGGCACCTCGGTGCAAAATCCATGGATTCATATATAGGTCAAGATAAAAGACATAATCTAAAAGCAATCGTGTCTCTTTTGGAAGTTTAATGTTTAAAGTTTATTTTTAGTTTACATGTTTTCTTAAAGTTATAATATGTTCGATTCTACTTATCCATTTTTTTATGTAAGGTTGGGGGCATCATGCCCGCAAATAAGGAGCAAGCTTAGAGGATAAAAGCCAGCTGACGTGCGAGGAGTTGCTCAAGGATCTTCAAAAGAAAAGACCCGGTGGGGTGCCGCTATACCTAGTCTAGATTTCTTTTCATATTTATGAGAAAGTGTATGGTGTTTAAGGGTGAACGTGTTTAGTTTTGTTAATGTATGAGTTGTTTTGAGGACTTGAGTATCAGAAATGTTATTTTATCTTGTGTTGGTTTATATGTGAACTCTATTTTTATACAATGATAATCATTTTTATGACATTCCAATGAGATTTACGCTTCCTCTTAGTATTGTTTTGTTTTAGAAATTTGGGGTGTTATATATATTGAATCATATTGTATCATGAACTAGGTCTCACGATTGACCTTACTCAAAGTTATAATCACAAAAAGAGAGATGATAAGGACTTTTCAAGATCTTTTCAAAATCAAGCACTTTACATACTCTTTCATGATTATAGACTATTGATTTCATGTCTTTTGATAAACCACTTTCATATTTTCCTTCACATCCACCTTTTCTCACTAAGGCATGGTTTAGTAAGTGAATTTGTCATGGACTAAGTAATAATGGATAAATTATGAGAGGAACCTTCTCGATTGTAAGACTTTACAAGGATTATCAACACTCTAGGGGGAGTGATTGGCTTGATACAAATACATGCCATAATCGAAGGCTAACCTTATTTTGGAGTAATCATTTATGTCCAACCTTGTTTTCTTTATGAATGGTTGTTTCACCTACCCATCCTTAAAAGGAAAACACAACACTAATTTTTTCACCATCCACAAGATTCATTAGAACATTGTTGATCACTCTTACCATTTCAGCCATCATGACCTAAAATGGGGGTCATACTCGACTCAAGGCTATGGTTCTCACTCTTATCTTGAACCTTATCTTGAGAGGGGGAAATCATCGACACCACATTTTTTCTCACTTAATGGAAATTCATGGTTAGGATCATTCTCCAGGTAATGATGGAATTCATTACATGTTACCACACTTCACTAGTTATTCTACCTTTTTGTCACCTATCCAATCCACTCATTTACACCCATTTTCCATAGTTTGGGGTTTTTGTAAAAAAGTATTCTTCTCTAGACTTAACTACACTTTTCCCCTTCATTACGCTTTTTGTAAGCCTTTTCCATAAATTTCTAAATAGTATTACTTTGAATAAAAAAATATCTTTTTACATCCTATGGGTATTCAATTGTCGTTATCCTCACAAAAATCATTATCTCATTATATAATAACAAAGATTAATCCTAAATTGATAACTATCTTCCTTCATCAATTTATTTATTTATTTCAAAATTTATGCTTTCAGCTAGTTTTGTTTGATTCTTCTCCAAAGTGTTCATGAAATGTTTAAAGAATAAAAAAAGAAAATAATTCTTTTTCTACCTGAGGACACCTAGCGGATCGTTACCATCTATCATGTGACATGTTATATATTGGCATAATCGGCATGTGTGTTTCACGTGGTGCATTGGTGCTATTAGCTTTCATGTCAGAGTCTTCCAATAGTAACTCGAAAACCCTAATTCTATCATAATAATAGACCCACATTCCCACTGTATGTAGGGATAGCAAAATCCCCCAACAGACCCATACCCGTCGAGAACCAAAGTATATGAACCCAATTAGAATGGGTTAAATGGGCTTTTAACTAATAGTTGGGCCTTATGGGGATGTGAGTTTAGGACCCATTTTACAACTGGCGACCCAATAAGCCCTAACTATGCCCACTAATATCTATTCTCCCAATCTTGTCCTCGTATCATCTCCCCGGTCCCCTTCGATTCCAAATTTTGTCATTCTCACCATCTCCATCAAAGACCTCTCTGCTTCTCCGACAAACGTCATGGACTTTAGATTTCTGCAGATCCATGTGGACATCAAATCTGAAGCCAATGTCCCGCCTACATGAGGAGACACCTCTGGCACGGATGGGTCTGCAATGACGTGTTGTTCTCTCAACTTCAATGCTGCCCTAGACAGGATCTATAATGATGCATTTGTTCTCTGTGCCAATCCACCCTCATGGATGGGATCTACAATGAAGCATTCTTCTTCTGTCTTTGCTCTGACCCTACGGATGTCACCAGTCTCAAGCGCCCTACAGCAGGCTCCCCGCCAGGATCATGTAGGATAGGATAGGTTTAGGTGTTTGCTTGTGCATACTCAAAATCTTCCATAGTAGGTGGAGGTGCCAACAATCACCAGTAGTTGCAGAAGTCTCTGTCCATCTTGGCACCCCACTTGAGCAAGACAATGACACCTTCCTCATCAACAAAATGCTAGATTGTATCTCAAACAATAGGGGAACTCACTGATGCTAGCAATAAATTACCAGATCAAATTTTCAAAGTCACAGTAGCATGCACGCATATGAAAAAGCTTAATGATCTAAAGCTAGAAGTTTCATGGTCTGAATTCACTGATTCCCACAGACAAGTCACGTCATTACAATCTCCACCTTCAATTATATAGGATAAAGGGTCTCTTGACGCAAATACTACCAGAATTCATAGATGTGTAGTTTGGGTTTAGATCTGAACTTGCTTCATCCCAGTTCTTGGTTGATTTGCACAGATGTGTGATCACATCTGATCTTGGAAGATCCATAGATGTGTGATGTGTTTCAAATGGAGAATAGCTGCATTTTTTTGTTGATTCCTATGAGTGCAATGTGTAAATGAGTTTTATAATAAAATAATAAATGTTTTTGGTTCTCTATATAATTATCGCAAGTTAAAAATGTATGTGACATCTATTACTAAGGTTTATATTGCAAATTATGTGAAAAAAAATGTTTAGGACGACCTTTATGTAATTTGTATAATTATTTTGTAATAGATTCCTAATTCATAGATCTGGTCAAAATGGGTTGAAATGGGTCCCCATTACCCATTGGGGTGGGTATGGGTATGTGTTGTTATGTATTTTCTTCAAACGGGGTGGGTCTGGGTTAGGTCAAAATTTAAATGGGTTTAGTGGGTATGGGTATGGGTTGCTAATACCTGCCCAATTGCCATCCCTAACTGTATGTCAGGCCCCTTTTGATTCTCCTAAAGCCATAGGATCACCTACCCCTACTTTTACTTCCAGTGTTCCTCATGACTAGAGGATCCTTTCTCATATATCTACTTATATAAACTTCTCTACTTTGATGTGATCTAGTTGTACAACTGGATTTAATTGTTTCACATAGGGGCTGAATTTGCTTCTAATTCATATAATCTCATATCATTTCCTCTTCTTCCTATGCATCAGCATAACTGCCTCAAGATGAATCTCTATCTTGGGTTATCTTGAGGCAAATAGGATATCACATCTAAAATAAGGATCTTTAGGGTGATGAATGCATATTCATCACCTTCTTATCATGATTTTGAGATTAATTTTCTCATTTTAGTTTTCAATTGCGTCATGCTTTGCTTAGTCTCATCAATTTGTCCTTGCACTTAAATATTGAGATTTTGAGTAAAATTATTGCTCTTATGTAGAAGAAACCACACGCCAACTCAAGAGAAAGATAGATTTCCTTCATCGGGTTGGTGTTTAAGGTTAGGAATGATTTCTTCGAAGATTGGAGCTAAACAACACAATTCAAGCGTGTTGATCGGCCGACCATCCTGCCCATTCAAAGCATTTTTGAGACAAGCTCCAGATCGGGTTATTTCCATCACAGATCATCTGATCAGAAGGTCATCCAAATTTATAGTAAGTATAATCAATTTTTGAGATCAAGTGATTGGTTAATATTCCCTCTTAATCATCCTATCTACCTATAGTAGAGTGCCTCATTGATGTGGATGATCGGCCAATCCACCTCACTAATCGGCCGACCACCAACTATGCCTTAAAAGTTAGAGACCAACATCAACCTCAAGCACTCATTTGATCAGCAGATCCCCTCCTTGGAGTGACTGATTCACTTAATCTCTAGAAGACTTATCAGAATGGAGATTAATTTATTATTCCCACTTCTCATCTAACAAGAAGTCCATTAGTCATGCTAGAAACTTTGTGATCAAAGGACCAGACCTCCTAGTCCCCCAATCAGCATAGCAAACATTAAAAAGAACAGCCGCCAGTAAGAGGCTATTTTTTATGACAAAAAGGGAGGCATGACCTAATTATAATTCATTCCATTCACTCTTACTCAAGAGCACATTTTGGAGCAGGGAGATGGATGAGAGGAAGCAAAGTACCATCCTTACTGGAGTTCCTCATATTTATCATGTCCAGAGAGGTTTGCAGGAGTCAAAAATCACTGACTGCTTCTCTCTTCTCCATGGATGACATGATTTCTCTTCTCTCTTCTTGTATCTATGTTATTTCCATGATGATGAGTGAGTATACCTTCTCACTGTGGAATGGGGAGTAGCCCCATTACCTATCACTATCTTAGTTTTATGAATGGGGAGTATCCCCATTGCCTATCACTATCGTAGTTGTTATCAAACTTAATTTTTCTCAATATATTAAACTATTCTACATTCCAATTTTGCATATTTTTGAATAGACCTTTCATATATTATGTTTGATATAATCCTAAGCATAGAGACCATGAAACTTAAGATTAGATCCCTAAATGAATGTGCAGGATTCCTGGATGCAATCACTGAAGGAATCCGATAGGACAATTGAATCATGAACTGTTGGTAATGAGACATCGAGCCCATGAGGAATTTAGTGTTTGTATAATTCACATTTCAAAAGGAGGAGAATTCACTTGGTCCTAGTTTGATAGCTGAGACTATTGAGATGTAACAATTTGGATAGGTACGTAGGTGGCAGTAATGAAACTAAGATGTCCCAATGTTATTTGGCATTCATTTTCAACCCATCATTTAATATATTTTCTTACACAACAAACTTATAATTCAATCGTTAGTTTATAATCATTCTCGACAAGTTAGTTTTAAATAATTTTGTTAATGTTTGGTTTCAAACACAGTTTCTTAAAAATGTTGTCTTTCAGGTTTGACCCTTTACTGCAGTTGACCCTTCCTCTTGCAGGTGAGATAGTTTTGACTGTGATAAAGGATTAAAACCTAGTATAATTCTTTTTAGCTAATTTTTTGTGCAATAAAACTCACATCACATTTGGCATCATTGTTGGGGACAAAGGAAGTGTATTCAAACTTTCTTTTTTTGAACAATTAGCAATTTCTTTTTCAATTGATATCCCTTCTTATCTACTTGAAATTCTCTGTACTCAAATTTTGACATTGTCAAGTCTTATTTCAAGTACCAAAGGTGAATGCAATGCCCCAAAGCGGTGTCTATACACCTTTTGAGTTTGACCCAAAAATTTATAGAACCTTTAACCATCTTAGTTAAGATTTATAGAATAGGATGGATGAGGAATAGATAGACCACATGTTGAACTAGGCTATGGTGACCCAGAGAGAGAGGCAGAGGCCTTGTCCAGGATGTAAGAGAAGATATGGACACCATGAACAAGGTTAGAGAGGCAACAACACTTGAAGAAGAATAGTAGAAGTATCTAAAGGACTTCTCATTCCCTATGCATATCGATGTACACCATCCTGTGGTGTTGTCTAGCATAACCACCCCTCAGTTTGAGATATGCACTCAATTGATCACCGTAATACAGAGCATCACCTTCATTGGAAATAGAGGCAATGATTGTCAAGCTCACATGCAATGGTTTGTTGACCTTTGTGCTTTGAGCAAACAACCTGACATTTCTGAGGATTCCCTAAAACTCTGATTGTTTAAATATTCATTGAATGATAGGGTAAGGAGTTAGTACTACACCATGGAGGGAGACTACATCACCACCTAGGAGGGTCTCTGATCCAAATTTTTAGAGAAGTATTATGCATCATCCTTTGCCTACCAAATCAGTAGCCAGATCACTCGATTCATCATGGTTCTAGGAGAGCCCCTAAACGAGGCTTGGGAAAGATTTAAAGAGATTCTTCTTCAATTCCCACATCATGGCATCTCAAATGTTCAGCTAATAGATATGTTCTATAGAGGCATCAACAACAACGCTAAGGAGTTTCTTGATTCCTCATCTAGAGGAAATTTCATGTTTCTAGAACATCGTGCATGGGAGGTTGTCAAAAGAGGTCTAAAATGAATCATGAACCAATTCCAGCTGAGGACAAGGTGTGTCCTCAAGGTGGCCATGGCAGAATGCATTTTTGACTTCAATCCCATAGCAGAATCTCTAAAGATGCTAACCTTAAAGAAAGGCAACCTCAAGTATTCTTTCAATGCACGTGAAAGAATAGGATAGCGAGTAGTGGAGGCAACAGGTCAAGTTTGTCAACCTCTTTTGTGAGTCATGCAAGGTCCATGACCACTCCACTCTTTGTTTCCATCTTCTGTGTAATTTGAAGGTGAACAACACCCAAGTGCAAGAAAAACAAGGGAAGAAGGAAGACCTCTACTCCATCCAGCACATTCCTGGCCAAGGATACTACAACCTGAACCAAATGAGAAATCATCCCAATTTCTACATGATAATCAAGTCGATGTAGAGAATTCATCATAGCAGTGGTCCCCTCAAGTAAATATCCAAGGTTGTGCCCCTTCTGGGTTCAATTACAATCAACATCAAAACTTTAGGAACCAAGGAAATTATTGGGGTAATTTTAAGAATCGTGGCTACAACCTAGTGCAAAAAATTTAGAATCTAAACCAAGTGCCACAGATATTACAGCCCACTCCTTATACTTGAATAGATGACAAGTTTTCATCCATAGAGAAGATTCTTAAATCTCAGCAATCCATGATTTTCATCCACCAGACCTTGTTATCCAATTTGCAAGCTTACTAGAAATATATTGATTCTCACTTAGCTCAGTTATCTTCCTCTCTACACCACCATGCAGATACCTTTGTTGGGAAACCTAAGAACAAACCCAATCATCCCAAGCAGTTAAAATTCATCTCTACACATTCGGGCAATGTGTATGCTTCTCCTCCTCCAATGAAACCAATCACTATTAGTATTGATTTTGATGACGATGATATTGTGATATTTGATAAGGAATAGACTAAACACGCAATTGCTATTATTGATGCAGGTAAAGTTACCAGTTTTTCAAAACAATAGGTTTATTTTTTTGAGCCTGGAGTGCCGGTCTACAAGCCAAGGCCTCCCTACCAAGCATGTATCAAGAAAATGAGATAGGATTCTAGATTCATGAGATTTAAGGAAGATATAAAGAAGCTTCATGTGGACATACCCTTCTTGGAGGCCTTTTATGAATTGTAGCTTGGTCCATATATATGAAGACTTTGTTGACTTAGAAGTACACCATGGAGGAGTATGAGATAGTAAAATTAGCAATAATGACTTCTAGCATCATCCTCAACAAAATTCCTAAGAATCAATAGGATCATGGTTCTTTCGAGATAGGTTTCAAACCTTGGTGACAACACTTGCAGGAAAGGGCTTGCATATTTAGGTGCTCAAATATCTATCAAGACATACAACCTATGTCAAATATTAGGGTTCACTAAGATGTTCCCCACTACCATGAACATTGAGCTAGTAATTCCTCATATGAAGAAATGCATGGGTGTCATACAGGCTATTCTTGTGAAGGTCACCAAGGATGCCTATGTCCCTTGTGACTTTGTGATTATGAACATCAAGGAGGATCACCAGTATCATCTTATATCCAACTACCCTTTCCTTGCCACATCCCAAGCCTTGATTATGTAGAGGTAGGCACCATTCATTTGATATTATGAAGGGAAGCTCTTAAATTTAGGGTATTCAAAAACATGAAGGCCCCAACCATCCATGAGGAGGTCTTCTTGCTTCATTGTATTACCAAGCTATCTCATCTTAGATAGGACTATGAAGTGATTGAAGACCCCTTGCAAATATCCCTTGTCATACTAGACGGTTCTGACTTTGATGATGAGGAAGTTAGCCACAGTAGATTCCACTTAGACTCCTATTGAAAAGAACCCAAAGCTAAATTTGAGGAGCTTAAAATAATATTATTTGTTGAAGATAAATCGGAACCACCTAAGGCACTAGAGATCAAAGGCCCTACCTGAGGGGATGATGTACATTTTTCTTTATGAGAAGTAAGTTTTCCCAATGATCATAGATTCAGATCTTACACAAGAACAAAAAGACAAGTTGACGACTGGGTTGAAGAAGAGAAAACCAGCCTTGGGTTGCAAAATGATTAATTTGACAGGTGTTAATAAATTTATATATACGCACAAAATCCCCATGGTGGAGAACTAGAAACCATTTAGAGACCCTTATATATCTCAAAATAAATCCTAACATGAAGGAGTTGGTCCATCTAGAGGTTATTAAATTTCTCATAGTAGGAATTGTGTTCCCCATTTTAGATTCCCCTTGGGTAAACCCCTTGCAGGTTGTTCTCAAGAAGGGTGGCACCACTATTGTGAAGAAGGAGAAAAATGAACTCATTCCCACCCACACCATCATAGGGTGGAGGATGTGCATTGACTACATGAAGTTGGACAAATATACAAGGAATGACCACTTCCCTCTTCCTTTCCTTGATCAAGTCCTTGAGTGATTGCAACATCTAGAGTTATTTTCTACCTTGATGGATACCCCGGCTTTTATTAAATCCCCATCTTTCCCAATGACCTAGAGAAGACCATTTGCATTTGTCCTTTTGGCACTAATGCCTTGATGAGTATGCCTTTCGATTTGTGCAACGCTCCCATCATCTTTCGCTATTGAATGGCATCTATATTTTGTAGGGTTGATAGAAAATGTAATGAGGGTGTTCATGGATGGTTTTTCTGTATACGATGACTCATTTGACACTTGTTCACATAACCTATCTCTTTTTCTAGCATAATGTGAAGAAGCACATGTGTTGTTGAATTAGAAGAAGTGTCACTTCATGGTGAAGGAGGGCATTGTCCTTGGCAATAGGGTGAGAAATAGGGGTATTTAAGTTGGTAAAGTTGAGATTGAATCCATTTCAAAGTTGCACCACCATAAATATTAAATAACTTTGTGATTTCTAAGGTCAGGCCAGTTTCTACCACAGGTTCAACAAAGACTTGTCAAAAATTGCAAATCCAATGATCAATCTTATTGTGAAGGAGTTGTGTTATCTTTTGATGTCACTTGCATGGAAAGCATCACCAAATTGAAGGTTGCACTCACTACCACACTCATCATCCAAGCATCAGACTCGTCTCAACCTTTTTGAGATCATGTGAGATGCTAGTGACTACCCTATGGGAGTAGTCTTTGAATAGAGAATTGACAAGAGACATGACACCATCTACTCTACATCAAACATACTTGATGAATCACAACAAAACAATATTACAACTGATAAAACAGCTTGCCAATATGCATTAAATAAATCTAGATTGTACCTTGTCAGTTATAAGGTGATAGCTTACACATACCATGATGCCATCTGCTACTTCATGACAAAGAAGGATGCCAAGCCCATATTTATTTGGTAAGTCCTCCTATTGCAGGCATTTGATGTAGAAATCCATGATATGAATGGAAGAAAAAATTTGGTAGTTGATCACCTCAATCATATTCATCTTAGTTAAAATGGTAGCAGTCTCATTGATGATTCTCTTTCCAATGACCAGCTCAAGAAGGTCTCTATTGACATTCTATGGTCTGTAGACTTTGTGAAGTACCTTGTTGCAAGTGTTCTACATCTCGAGTACATGTCCACTCCAAGTAGAAATTTCTACATAATGTCAAGGACTACTATAGGTATGAGATGTGACTTTTCCACCTTGGTGTTGATGGCCTATACCAAAGGTGTGTTACTGAAGAATAAGAAGAAGGGCATGCAATTCTGGAGTAGTTCCACTCGGGTCTAACGGGTGGCTACATGAGTACTAAGAAGATTGCTTAAAAATTCCTCTAGTACAGATTCTACTGGCCTACTACTTTCAAAGATGTTTATGAGTATGTCCTTTCTTGCGATCAATGCCAAAGATCCAACAACATTTCAAAGTGTGGTGAGATGTCTTTGTCATCTTGGCAGGAAATGGAGATATTTGACATTTAGGGATTAAGATATGTGGGTCCATTCCTACCTTTCTAATGGATACTCCTAACATTGTGTTTGTGGTGGACTATGTCTCAAAGTGGTTTGAGGTGGCCCCACAGTCAAAAAGGGACTCCAAGTCTGTTATGAAATTCTTCAAGAATATAATTTACCCTATATTTAGGGTACCACACACAATCATCTCTACTGGAGGATCCCATTTTCCAGAGAAGAATTTTGAGCTTTTACTGAATAAGTGTGACATTCATCACTAAGTAGGTACACCATATCATCCTCAAAGTAGCAGCCAAGTTGAAGTGTAACTTGACAGATCAAGACCATCCTTGGGAAGATGATTGGAAGAACAAGAAAAGATTGGACATTAAATCTTAATGATGATTTTTGGTCATACCAAACTATGTTCAAGAATCCTTTGGGTACTATTCCATTCCTGTTGATCTATGTCAAGTCTTATCATCTCCCAATTGAGATGGAGCACAAATCTGGATGTGCAATTTGATTAATGAACTTTGAATTGTCTCTCTCTATCACTTGCTACAATTGTAAGAGTTCATGGAATTATGCATGTACGTATATGAGAATGAATGCAGCTACAAAGAATAGACCAATATGTGTCATGATGGTCACCTTAATTGAAAGGACATCAAAGTGGGAGACCAAGATTTACTCTACAACACCTACTTAGGATTTTTTCCTAGGAAAATGTAATCTTGATGCATGGATTGTACCTTATGAAGATCTACCCACAAGGAGTATTTGTCTGATGAGACAAGATCGAAGGTGATTCATTGTTGATGTCCATCGACTGAAATGATACATCATGATTGAAGATGTTGTAGTAGAGAAAGAAATCCCACTCCCTCTTGTCAATCAAGTTGCAATATGAGAACCTAAGTGTCAAGCCACGATGTTAACAAGGCACTTTTCAAGAGGCAACATGGAGGTTACCTAGTTAGATTTTTATTTTTCTGGACAATTAGGTCACCCTCTAATTATGTAATTTCAATTTCTTAGTTTATCTCTCAGTCAAACACTTAGTGATAGAAATTGGCTAAATTTTGCATGCAAGGCATCTCTTGATCATGATTGCCCCTTGATTAGCCAACCAGACATGATGATCAGCCGACCAAGTTCAATTCTATATAGGAACTCAACTATAGTTGATCGGACGACCAGCCCCTCTGGTCAATAGATCTATCTATAGTAGATGCTTTCTCCATAATGTGGATCTCCCTACCAGGCCTATAGATCAAGTGACCAAAGGGAATTAAAGAAATAATCGAGATCAATTGATCAAACACATTGACCGGCCGACCAAGGTGAAGACCAAAAATGATAGTGACTTTTGGTCCAATAAAATTCAAGTATGATCGGTCGATCAACGGGAGGTAATTATAGGAATCCAAATGCCTACTCAGCTTATCTGCATTTATGAGATCGACTGACCAACACTAGAGTTTCCTTTTCATCTGGGACCTTGATTGCTCGACTCAGTCATTATAGATCACCCAATCACCAACACCTACCTCTAGTTATCTTCTTCATCTCCATTTTTTATTTGAAGTTTGCTCAAGGACAAGAAAATTTATAAGTACAGGGTGTACGATGGGTGGTATGTCTCCATTCAACCCCCTCTATCTTCCCTATTCTGTCATTTCTTTCTAGATTAGCAATGCATTTGTTTCCCTCTGTCAATTTTTTCAATTTTCATGATTAGTTTCATGTCACTGGCCATTACCTAGTTGGCCTAGATTCATTTTTGCTTTTGTATTTTGTTTTGCAAAAATTAGCCATGTACCCCCCATTTGAGTGAAACAAATCCTTTTTAGAATAATGAATCTCAAATACCAATGATAGAACATATCATGTCTATAATGACCATAAATAATATCATTCCCTAGAAAAGATGGCATGTTGTATGGGATTGAGAGAAATCAAATTGCAATGTGTCTCTTGTCAATCAACATAATCTTTGAATTAGTTTCACTTGCAATTTACATGATATGATTGAATTGGTTGTTGAAGTTTGTTCCTAGGCTTTGAGATCCCAATTATGAGATGGAAAAGTTTATCCTTTTATATGCTTCTTCCACCATCGTCTCACACCATCATCTATCAAAAATAAACCAAAAACACATGTGTCAAACTCCAAGTTTGGGGTGGAAACCATCTCTCACCCCTCTAATTCTTCCATACCCCTCATATGTAATAGGGTAGTACCACATTAAAAAGATGTCAATGTACACACCAGAAAGAAAAAAATACAATCAATGTAATTGCAGCATAAATAAAGCAATCTTTTTTTTGTCGGCAAAAAGACATGTCACTTTTTTGTATTTTTCAATAGTGTTCGTACATTGCATCTACCTTATAAAGAAGATAGACAAAAAGAAAATAAGCTATCCACTCTACAAAGAAAGATGTAGCAAGGAAGGAGGAGAAGCCTATACAATAGAATCACCAAGCGCCAGAAGCATCTTCAGCATGAAACCAGTAGTAGAGAAAGAGGAGAGTCGATGCACACAGACACCTCAGTAGATTATAACAAAGGGAGAGGGGAGCCTCACACTCTAGCAATGGATACTCGACCATCACCAATGAAAGCGGCATCACCAAGGGCAAAGAATAGAAAAGCCATACATCAGTAAAACAACCAAGAAACTCTGAAGCTTAACCTCTTCACGTTGCAGCCTCACCAGAAGAAAAAAAACAAACCCGAAGAATCAGGCTCACAACAGATCATCAGAAAAGGGAGCGAGTAAAGCCTTCTTCAGAACGGACAGACAGGGACAGGGAGATGGGAGCATCGACACTCTCCAGAGTGGGGACTCGACCATCACCTTCCATCATAAGATAAACAAACAAGGCCTCTTGTAGATCATCAGAGGATACAACCTTCTTCAGCACGGACAGACAGGGATAGGGAGAGGGGAGCATCGATGCTCGCCAAAGTGGGAACTCGATCATCACCTTCCATCATAGGATAAACAAACAAGACCTCTTGTAGATCATCAGAGGAGGGAAAGGGGAGCCTCACACTTGAGAGAGTGGATACTCGATCATCACCAAGTGCCAGAAGCATCTACAGCATGAAACCAGCAGTAGAAAAAGAGGAGAGTCGATGCTCGCAGACACCTCAGTAGATTATAACAATGGGAGAGGGGAGCCTCACACTCTAAGAATGGATACTCGACCATCACCAACGACAGAAGCATCACCAAGGGAAAAGACCAGGAAAACCCAAACATCAGCAAAACAACCAAGAAACTTTGAAGCTTAACCTCTTCACATCGCAACCTCACCAGAAAAAGCAAACCCAAAGAAGCAGGCTCACAACAGATCATCAGAAAAGGGAGAGGGGAGCCTCACACTCGAAAAGTGGATACTCGACCATCACCAACCACCAGAGGCATCATCCAAACAGGAAGAGTACAAATTTTACACTCGAAGAGCACAGACTGTACATCATCAAAAAAGGCTCAACAACCCCAGCCCAAGGCAAAACCAAGAAGACCAATCAGTCGTGAGGGACAGAAGCCCAAAGAAAACAACAACCAGAAACTCCATAGCACAGAAGAGAAACCATTTAACATAGGACATGATACTCATTACTGATCAATCTCTAGAGACCCTCTCTAGTTAAATACTCATCACAATGTACTCTTCTATTTCTTTCCATCCAAGTATGATACAAGATAAGAAGAGAGATCATGACCTCATTTCAATGACCATATTTAATAAGATCCTCCCAATTGTTAGGAGTCTTGCCAATAGTTCTTTGATTAGAAGCTATATTCCAAATATCTCTTGTATAAGCACATTCAAAACAAATATGACAAGTGCTTTCATATCCATTCATGCACAAGAAGCAAATAGATACAGTGGTAATACCAGTCCTACTCACATAGTCATATGTAGGTAGTTTATTATGAGAAGCCTTCCAAGCATGAACTTTGGCATTCATATGACATTTAGATTTCCATATCCATTTAAAAATCTCTTTTTCACTACCTTTAGATCTAATAGCATTCCAGATAGTTTTAAACTTAACTTTTTCATGATCATCAAATAAGAAGACATCATCAGTAGTTTCCATAATCTTGACAGTATGAAGAACTCTCAAGAGATTAGCAGAGCATCTAGAGGAGTGAATAGACCATGTTCTATTCTTGATGATAGTGTAAATCTTAGAATCACCCATAATGCCAGCCCTATCAATAAGACTGGTATCCACTTTTTCCTTGAGGAAACCTCCATTGAGCCAAGGATCTAACCAAGTGTAGATATTATTACCAGAGCCAACCTTGATCTTAAAATAAGGGATAAGGAGATCCCTAGATCTTAGAACACAATTAAAAAGCCAAGAAAAATTGGATGAGACTTGAATACTCCAAAAGGAATCCTTTTTTAAATACTTCTCACTAACCCATCTAACCCACATAATATCTTTTTTGTTGGCAACATCCCAGGTATTGTGGATAAGGAAGGCATTTGCAACCTATTTACACTTCCTAATACCTAATCCACCTTCAGCTTTAGGAAGAGTGACAATATCCCACTTAATAAGATCTTGATTTCGTTTGTTTTCTGATTGCCCCCAAAGAAGTACCTATACATCATATCAATCTCCTCAAGAACAGAACAAGGGATAGGGAAAGATAAGACCCAATAGATGTGCATAGTAGCTAAAGTGGATTTAACTAACTCTAATCTACCAGTCAGGGATAAACATCTAATTTTCCAAGATTCAAGCTTCCTTTTAATTCTATCAATCACGTTAACACAATAGTTTTTGTTAAGCTTTCCAACAAACAAAGGAAGGCACAAGTATTTAGAATCATCAAGCTTACCAATCGGCATATCAAGGTTGTGAGAAATATCAGAGACGTTACTATTCCTACTCAGAAAAATGACACTCTTCCCTTTGTTAATATGAAGACTCGACATCCTCCCAAAGTTTTCGAGAAGAGCTTTGATGTAGTTAGCACTCTTAATATCTGCCTTTGCAAAGACCATAAGGTCATCGGCAAAAATTAAGTGAGAACAATGAAGCTTTTCGAAGCATAGATAGGGTGAATGCCATTTTCAGCACACTTAGCCTTGATCAATTCAGAAAACCCCTGCATAACGATCACACAAAGATAAGGAGCAATGTGATCTCCTTGTCTAACCCCATTAGTAGGATAAATGGGAGGGGTAGGTTCTCCATTAATGAGAATTTGATAAGAGGTGGTATTGAAGATCTCTTCAATCCATTTGATCCATTTACTAGAAAACCCCATTTTATGGAGAACAGAATAGAGGAATTTCCAACTAACAAAGTCATATGCCTTAGAGATGTCAGTTTGAAAGCACATGTGATTGCTCATCTTCTTAAAGTCACTCAAAATCTCATTAGTGACCAAAATAGAATCTTTAATGGATCTTCCCTTTACGAAAGCACATTGGTTCCCGTCAATAATACTAGGGATGACAGATTGCAGCCTATTCACCAACACTTTCAAAATAACTTTATAAAAAATATTGCAAAGGGAAATAGGACGCCAATTAGAGATAAGGGAAGTGTCTTTGTTTTTAGGGATAAGAGTAAGATAAGTTTTATCAGCCTCCTTGAGAAGTCTACTATTGGAAAAGAACTCAGTCATTGCCTCCACAACATCATCACCAATCGTATTCCAAGCATGCTTTAAAAAGAACCCATTAAACCCGTCTGGACCTGGACTTTTATCTTCCTTAAGGTTTTTGATGATGTCCTCAATCTCTTTCTTGGTAACCACCTTGGTAAGAGAGTAATTATGAGCACTAGAAACACGAGGCCCAATCCAATCACCATCCCAAATATTACATTTGTCCTCCCTACAGAAAAGACTTTCATAAAAAGAACACACATGATTCTTAATGACATCCATGTCCTTATAGATCTGCCCATCAACATTCAGATATTGAATGGTATTTCTAATTCTTCTAATTCTCAGAGAAGAATAGAAGAACTTAGTATTCAGATTCCCTTCCTTCAGTCACTGAACACGAGATTTTTGATGAAAGAAAGCTTCTTCAACAATGGCTTGACTTCTTGCTTCTTTCCTCAAATCATTAGCATTTTTTCTATGAATAGGATCCGTGGGGATCAAATCAGCCTGGATTTGGGCTCTCAAAGCATTCTCTTTAGCAATAGCAACATTATCATGAATGTTACCAAAAATAGATTTATTCCAATCCCTAATCTTTCTTTTCAGAATCTCTAGTTTTTTATACAAGTGATACATGGCAAAACCATTGATATTAGTATCCCAAGCTTCTTTGAGGATACCATTAATCCTTGTGTTCCACCCATTTGTTAACAAATTTGAACGGAGTAACTTTCTTTTTAACCTATCCAATCACTAAGAGAATCCTCCTATGATCGCTGATGGAGTTGGAAATATACTCTCCATGAAAAGAATCAAAGTTGTTATGAAACTCATCATTATAGAGAACTTTATCAATCTTAGAGGTGGTGAAGTCATCATCATCTTGATGATTTTCCCACATAAAATAAGGACCACCGAGCTCTAACTCAACCATACCACTGTCCAAGACAAAATTGTTAAATTACTCCATAGATCTTTTAGTAGGGGGTCCTCGTCCAATCTTTTCCTCATTTTTGTGAACAACATTAAAATTTCCAACAATGGCCCGTGACAACTGATTTCCATGCGAGTAGATCTCCAAAGAACTCCATAATCTAGATCTATCATAATCATCATTGTGTCCATAAACTGTAGTGAACATAATACAGACATTGTCTTTTTCAATAAGCATATTTATCATTTGATCACTTTCAGCTATCTTAGTGAATCTGCAAATTTCATCTTTCCATATAACAACTATCCTCCCAATAGCATGGGAATCTATGTTAGAGCACCATCTATACTCACTAAATTATTTCCTCATACCCTTCTCGATTCTATTCTTTCTCAGTTTTGTTTCAATGAGAACAAACATGTCAGTGTCTTCTCTACGAATCTCTTCATGGACACTCAGGATCTTGTTACCAATTCCCCTAACGTTCCAAGAAGATATTTGGATGGATGGATTCATATGGACACCCCGAATGTTGAACTGACAGCCTCAGTATCAGCACTTAGTTCAAGTTCCCTTTGACATTGTGAACTACCAGATTTATCTATGCAATGGTGAGAATCTGCATTTAATTTTTATTGGTATTTCAAACGTTCCTTCCTAGATCTCTCACCTACTATGATTTTAACTGAATTCGACGACGCTTGCGAACTAATTTCACTATCTAGCGAACCTTTTGGGAAAAAAGGAATAGCAGCCGGAGTCTATGGAATGTTCTCAGCCTCATTCACAATTCCTCCACCTTTCTCAGCTTCTAAATTGGCTTCTAGCTCTTCTAGAAGTATTCCTTCATTGACCTCTCTTAAAAGTTGTTCGTCCTCCATATTAAAATCAGCCAGTTCCTGACCAGTTGCCATTTTCGTAATGGGAATCCTCTCAGAATTTTCTATCTCCTCAATAAATAAACTATCCTCATTCACTCTCGCATCCACATGCATTTCATCATGCACTTTATCCGCACAGACAGGTTTTGCTATCCAAGCTTTCTTTTGATTTGAATTCAGATCAGGCCTCTGTTTAGCTTCGGTTCTTATCTCTGGACATTCCTCATGCCCAAAACAACCACACCGAGAACATCTATATGGAATCCACTCATACTCCAGTCTAATAGTATGATCCATGCCTTCTTCGCTTCAAAGAGTGATTCTCTTAGGAAATTTAGCCTCTCTGATCACCAACACAAGGATCCTGGCAACGTCCAAACGTCTGAAATTATAGGTATCCTCGTCCATTTTGATAGGCTTTCCCAAGAACGATCCAATCCTACAGAAGGTTCTACTATCCCACAACTCCATCGGGAGATCACAGATATCCACCCATATCGACACATCAGATAGAGCTACTCTACTCTGGGGATCACCCGGTTTCCATTTCCTGAGAACAACATGTTTTCCTCTCACCCACCATTCGCCCTTTCACACAGAATCCAGATCAGCTTGATTTTCAAACTTGATGAGAAAGAACCCAGATCCTCTGTCAAAGACCTCAAACGAACTCCTCGTGTTCCAGATACAGTCAAAATAGGAAGCGAGAGTAGAAATGTGCGTCCAGAAGTCGATAACATATCCTAGGATACATTTGCTCCATCTATTGTCATTCTCATCTGCTTCCTTCCCAGGGTAGATGAGCTTGTCGTTCTCTAAATGGACATTGACACTCTTTAGATCTAACACACTCCCAGGTGTATACGGACGTAGTGACTCCCATCCAAGCGGAATGCTCGAGGCTTGAACTGAATCTAGATACGAAGATACATTGAGATTTGATGCCTTAATTCCCTCATTCAATTTAGACTCCTTTCATTGACGATCTATTAGAGAAGACGGATGGCAAAGCATCGTCGTCTTCCCCTTCGTCGTGTCACCCACGCCAACGGGAGCGCCAAAAGATGCCATCGCTGAGTCTAAATAAAGCAATCTTGAGTTGAATAGAGGATAAAATTTACAAATTTTTCCCTTCCATACCTCCATTCACTCCAACTTCTTGCAATGTGGCAGCAACCACACCAAATATAATTCCCATCAAAGTTGAACCTTGTGCTTGTGCAACTATCATAGTAATATGCAGAACCTTAAAAGACACCAATGATATTATAATTGTGATGTGCATGTCTTGATATGAAGCTACAGTTTTGTGATTCTAGAAGATCAGATTGCTCTACCATATTCTATTCTAGGGAACCAATTGATGTATAAAAGAGATGATGGTAGGCTAGTACTATTATTTGGTAGGGTTTTTTTATTCTTTGTTTCTCAAGGATGATAAACACTTTAGTTCGGGGTAGTTTTATGAATATATATATGCATCACCTTCTCATTTCAGTTTCTGAGTTAGTTTCACTCTTTTTAGTTGTCAACTACATCATGTTTTTCTTAGTCTCATCAATTTTGTTCTTGTCGTTCAATATTGGAATTTTGATTGAAATTATTGCTCTTATGAAAATAAAGCACACATAAACTCAAGAAGAGGATTCATTTCCGTACCTAGACTCATGTTCAATCTTGGGAACAATTTCACAATAGATTGGAGCTAAACAACACAAGCCATGCATGTTGATCGGGTGATCAGATCTCCTACTCTAGCTAACCAACCTACCCATTAAAAGCTTTCCCAAAAAAGCTCTAGATTGAGTGATCACCATCACATACTGACCAATCAAAAGGTCATCCAAGTTTACATTAATTGATGAATTTTCATGATCAAGTGATTGGTGGATCTGTTAATCTTGATCAATCAAACCACCTATAGCAGAGTGCCTCAAAGATATGTTTGATCAATGATCCATCTTACTAGACCACCCACTCAAAATTCTATCTCCAATTTTAGAGACCAACAGAAACCTCAAGCATTCATTTGATCTATCAGTCCCCTCCTTGGATTGATTGATCTAATTTGTCTCTAGAAGACGTATTAGATTGAAGATGGGTCGATCAATCCTACTGGTTGTCTGACTAGAATTCCATTAGTGGCACCTCCAAGCAGGTGATTTTCCAACTAGACCTCCTAGTCACCCAGATTATGTGACAGCCAGAGCAAAAATACACATTTTTCAGTAGGTGGCTATATTTTATAACAAAAAGGGAGTCCTGGCCTAATTATCATTCATTATATTCACTCTCAGTCTAGAGAACATTTTGGATCAACGATTCAAACGAGTGGGAAAAGAGGACCATACTAGTAGAGTTCCTAGGATTCATCATGGCTCGAGTGGATTGTGAGAGTCAGATATGGCTGGTTGTTTCTCTCTTATCCATTAGTGATATCATATATCCTCCCTCTTCTTGTATATGTGTTCTTACCATGAACATGAGAGAGTAGGCACTCTTGGAGCCATGAGGAGTAACCCCATCACTCGTACTCTATCTTATACATTCTCAAACTTAACTTTTCTCAGTATATTAAACTATTCTCCATTCGATTTATGCATGCTTCTTGAATTGACCTTTCATCTAGCATGTTTGTTATAGTCATGAGTATAGAAACCACAAAACTTAGGATTAGATCCCTAAACATATATGTATGATTCTAGATGTGATCAAGGTAGGGATCCTACATGACGCCTGGATCATAAACTATGGGTAACGAGACCTTGAGCCCATGAGTAATTAGTTCGTGTGTGATTTGCATTTCAAAAGGATGGAAGTTCACTTAGTCCTAGTTTAACTGATGGCACTACGGAGTTGTAACGATATGGATAGGCAGTGAAACCTAGACTTCCAATTGTTCTTTAATATTGATTTTCAACCCATCATGTAGTCTTCTCTCTTGCACAGCAAACTTTTAATTCAATCATTAGTTTATAATCATTCTCCACAAATTGATTTTAAATATTATTATTAGTGATTTATTTAGAAGGAAATTTCTCAAAGATGTTGTCTTTTGGGTTTGACGCTTTACTATGCTGAAATTGATTCGTCCTCTTATGAAAATATTTGTTGTGATTGTGATAAAGGATTAAAACCTATGGTAATTCTTCTTAGGGAATTTGTATGTGCAATAAAACTCACATATTAGGACTATGATTGAAAAGCCACGACCATCTACAAACCGGAAGACATGCAAACATAAAAAAACTTAGTTTCATTTCTCTTTTAATCATTTTTCTTTCTCTAATCTAAACATGAAACCCCCATAACCCAAAATCATTAAGAACATGATTCTATACCAATTTGTCGAGTGAAATGGGAGTGATCCACCTTCCCCACTTATAACAAGATCGCTGAATCTAGCTTTTGGCTACTCTTTTCACCCTTTTCCTTATCCACCCATGGGAAGAGTCAAAGTTTTATGTTTTACATTTTAATGATGA
The DNA here is from genome assembly GCA_963693085.1 of Alisma plantago-aquatica. Classification (NCBI taxonomy): domain Eukaryota; kingdom Viridiplantae; phylum Streptophyta; class Magnoliopsida; order Alismatales; family Alismataceae; genus Alisma; species Alisma plantago-aquatica. The sequence goes on along the minus strand of OY856413.1, from coordinate 311,938,444 downwards.
TTCAAAACCTTTATTGTCTTTGTTCTTATTTTACAAATAAAACATGGTGTTGAATTTTAGGTTTATCATTTTATCATTTTTCTTGTGTTTTAGCGATCGTCAAAGTAGTTGTCTCTGGAGATTTTTTTTTAAGGAAGGCACAACAAAACCTCTAAAAACATTTCCAAATTTTGATGAAACTCCTCTATTAAGTTTTAGAACGAGATGGATAAGGTCATTTATCAAGTCCACATAACCAAAAATTATTTATATAAAAGACATATGTGTTTTTTTAGTTTCTATCATTACATAAAGAATTTATTATTATAGTTGATTGTGAAAAATGGTTTTTATAGTATAATTTAACCAATTTTTTGACCAAGAAATTGAATTGGTTTACCAGGAAATAATTGGGTATTGTAACCATGTGGACATATTTCCCGTATCATTAATAGGTGAGCCAACCTTCCATAAATTGACTAGGTTTTCCCAGTACTTAAACTAACATGACCAAATTACCCGTTAGACTTGTATGATACTTTGATAAGAAAAAATTAGACATAGTTTCATTATATTTCTTTACTTTTTTAGTTAAGAACAATTCTAGGGTGACCCAAACTTCACAAATAACCGCACACACCCCTAAAGGTGACTAGTTTGGTAAATCAAGGATAATATGAGGGATTCAAAACTAGGTCACTTCATTGGTCACATTTCAAGTAAACGTTCCATCCAACCTTGTTTTATTTCTTTTATTAAAATTAATCTACTTAAACATGTGTATATTAAATTTGAGAGTCAAATTACTAGATATGACTTATATCAATTTACTAATCACATCACCTTATATTTGAACTTTTTTATTATAATTTAGGCAAAGTATATCAACCTCATGCATTGGGTAATTATTTATGCTTACATCTTCATAAAAACAATGTTTAAAGAAAATGTTATAGTTTTATTAGGTTTTTCATGGATAATCACATTGAACGGAAATTTAATGAAACTCAAAAAAAATTTATAAAATAAACATAGCTTGAAAACTTTCCATGGTTTTATAAATCTCATATTTTTTATTACACAAGGAATGATAGATTATTTACATGTAACCACTTGAAAAGTGTTCACATTGTCATTATTATCTGCTCTAATTTGTCTATGGATCCATTTTTTGATGTACAAAATATGACAAAGGATCATCACAACTAGTATATCCATAATAAATTGATTCAACTGCGTCTTTACGTTTGTAGAGATTCATTGCTTCTCTATTCTGACCACTCTTTCGCACATTTTTCATAGAATTTTCTTTCTAAAGTGAAATGTGTGACATGGAAAGCCATGAACATCATTTGATATGTTTACGGCATCATCATCATCATGTGAGTTATGCTCACTTCCCCATAAAGATCATTACAAGATTCACCACTTTGGGATCGATAATATTCTTTTCATATTCAGTTGTCATTTGTCCTATTATATGTCTATTTTTTGTTTAAATGGTTGAGTGATTATATTGTCATTTTTTGTTCCTTTTATTACAATTTTTATTCCTTCCATGTATCTTTGTCTTCTGCATGAAAGGGATTAATAATATATTTAATAATAGCTCACTAAGCCCTAGGCATGGATATGAGAATACAAATTATAATAGTAGTAAATAAAATGACAAAATTAAAAGTAGTTATCAACCAAAGATTGGAATCCGCAGTGTGTAGTGTGCCTTTATATAGGGAACAAATATTGGATATTATTTTATTATTTTCCAATATTTTCTCAATTATTTTTTGAATAGTTATTGTTTTGAAACTTATCTAAAGTGAATCTTGAGTAAGTATGCAACTCTGTTCAATTGCCATATCTTATTACTATTCTTGAAATGATGCAATCTCCTTTGTTTTTGACTACATGGATTATTGAAATTATGCACTTTGTTCTCTTTCAAGTTCTAATATAGATATAGCTTACTCATTGTTATCCATAAAATGGAATAAAATACAGAAGTCTTTTGATGGCATACTTTTTTATTAGTATGTAAGGTTTCAACTAGAGCATGGATTTTGCTACTTGAAACAAGCTTGAAAATCTTCTTACTTATTGCAATAACTTCTCAACATCTAGCATCCACTTTACTGATGTTTTAACTTGATTTAATAGAGATTACTAAAAAGTGTATGTAATATATTTCTATCTTAGAGAAATTTGAGAACAATCTGAGATTATGCATCAATACTACTAAGAATCATTTTTTCTTGAAATTATATGCCACTGCTATGAAGATGGATAATGTAAGGAGTGGGACCCAATAGGGGTCCATTCTCTTACTTGAGGGAATAATAGAAAGCCATCCAATGCCAAATATGATAGAACTTTTTCACAAAGGATGATAACTTAAAATCCAAGTATCTATTGTATCATTCACCAAAAAAGTTAGCAGCGGAAGACAAACCGATATAACTATTACAATATGTATGTATGATTTTTCTTCACCATGTAGGTTGTTCATAAAAGAAAACTACAGGAAATATTTGACATATGGTAACCAACTACTTCATTGTACCTCCCAAGAAATATCATCTATACTTGGACATGTCTTGGTCAATTTTGATCCACACATCCTTGCTCTCTACTAATGGGTTGAAAGAATACCCCTCAAGAGAAGACAAATTGGATGTTGTTAGAATAAAATTTTGGTATGTGCATATTAATAGAGATTGAGAAACTTCATGGGAAGAAGGAAAACAAATATAACAAGGATCCCCAAAAAAGAAAAAGTACAATCCAAGTGGATATCAAAAGAAAACATTTCACTAAGATGAAAATAAATAGATGTACTTCCCATAAATTTATACAAAATATGCCTTAAAAGCATGCATTGAACAATTAGGGCACATGACCCATAAACATCAATGAATCATGAGTGAAATAGAATAAAATAATGTTCTTTAGAGCACATAATACTACAACCTGGCAGAGCATGTCACATGACCAAACTTCCAAATATATAAAGGTGGGAACAAAACCTAGCAATGGGTCGCATGACCCCCATCCCAGAACATAAAGGGCACATAACCCAAAAACCAAAGGATATTATAAAACCACAATACTACTTGATGAACAAGAATGCAACATAGAGGCAAGTAAAAATTAGTCACAATGTTGATTAAATAAGATTGTCCAACCAAAAGTGGTACATCAGACCATAAGAGTTTATCATGAGAAAATTAGGGTTTCAGTTTACATATAGCATAGTATAGATCAAATCCATCAATTAGGTGTCAATTGGAAATAGAATGAACAATATTAAAAACCTAAATTGCCAAAGTGCAATCTTAATTGAGCAGTGTTAATATATAATTGATTGCAATATTTGAGACCCAAAATATTTCAAAGAGATGTCAAAGGATTAATTTTATACAAATCTTACAATTGGGTGAAAGGAAAGAGAAAATTGAAAAATTGTTCAACATAGACTCAAAGAGATTCAACATACCTTGAACTTGAGTATAAATATTCATGACCAAAGTCCTAGTTTCAGTTAGTTATTTCTTCACCTAGTATTACATTAAATGTAAATCATTAATTAATGTGTACGTTACAAACCCTAGAAATATCGACTTCTTATTTCAGTGAAATCAGATACCAAACCTAAATCAATAATTTTTAGGATTTATTCTTTTTATTCCAGAACATATTTTTTGACAAGTTAATAATTAAATATGAATAATATAAGGTAAAGTGATTTATTGGTATTTAAATAAAAAATAAGGAAAAAGATCAGTAAGCCCATGCATCATGCATCGTTATGTTCATGTGTGGCACAACATACTTGTATAACTATCTACTAAAATCCACATGCAACATTATATCACATGAAAAGCATAAAGAGATTAATACCCATGGATTGCATGAAAAATTGTAAGGTACAACTAGGGAAAATTGGTAATAAATCAATCAGTCTCTTCTTCCTCATTTCTTCCCTTACAAGAGGAAAAACACAATGTACCAAATCTTGACATCTTGATGTCCATAACCCACCTCTCAAGGCAATGTAGGAAAACACTAAATGTGATTGCCAAGTGTTTTGTGATGATCGGGCAAGCACATAGACCTGAAAAAAAGTATCTAATATTCACATTCCTTCATTTGTGACCTCTGCAACTGTTGGTTGGAGAAAGAAGGAAGGAATCCCTTAAGAAATAAACTAAGGTATCATAGATGCCAAAAACCCTCTCATATAGATGAAACATTATCCCAGATTCCAATGCTAATGGAGGAAAGAACCCATGTGGTGAAGTTGTTTAACATGGTCATCTACAATAAGATAGAGGGGAAAAGGGGATATGAGTAATATTGTAGTTCTAGTTGTGTGTAGGGTTTGATTCGATGCAGACAATGACCATAAGCTTCCCATGTTAATAGCAAGTCCCTTGAGGGAGAGAATCCCAATGTCTAACTCACGGCACCGCCCTTAGATATAGGAGGTAGGATAGGCTATGTTTGGAAGGATTGGTGAGCAAAGATATATCACAAATGATTTTGGGGTTTCAGTGAAGGTTCAGGACCTAGTATTTATAGGTATATGGGCTAGAGGAAGTGGCAGTCCCCTCTAGATTTGGAAATAGGGGAAATTAAAGAATTCTAGCCTTGACGGGGAAACTAGGGAAACAAAACCTAATTGTGTCAGGCATTAGTGGAGTCACCTTCATGTGAGGATTATGAAGAACCAAAGATATGGAAGAAAGGAGGTGAGAAGATATAGAAATAGATCAATAAAAGAAGAGTTGGGGGAATGGCAGACTGTAGAGTTGAACAAATGGAAGACTCAAGGTAGAAGAAGGGCCACGAGTCATCTAAGGTTGATACAATGGTTGGGATGCAACCTACAATTTTGCAAGAAAGTGTGATACCAAGACTTCAGGCAAGACTAAGAAATCATCATGTGACATGAAAATCTTAGAGATAAACTAAAGAAATAAGTTTTGATAAATAATAGGGAGCAATAAAATAGATAATTATATTAAGAACGATAAAGGGAAGAGTTATGCTAAGAACAAGTAAGAAAACTATCTTTGAACTGAATTTAATTACAAGATGAAAGAGAGGAATTGAAAAATAAGTGATTGTGAAATGGAAATTAATTCAATGATAAAAGCTATCGGTTCATGGGTTTCACCATGATGGCCTACACAAATTAGGCTGATAAAAGTTATGAATAGAAAACAAGTTAGATGAAGGCATGTGAAAACAATTCAAATTTATTTACAATAGTCAAACTTCTCACAAACCCATTTCTCCTGGTGTTTGTGGATCCTTGATCAACCATCCCAATAAAGCTCCTTCCAAGATCACATCCAGATCATTATGTATTTGTTTGTTTGTTCTGAGACTTGGATCCACGATCTCATCGGCCAAGACTAACGTGCAGTAAAATTAAGAGATCAAGTTGATAAAACCACTGATAGATAAAACAAAATGTCATCTAACAAGTTATATCATAAATTTATATAGATTTAATCCACTATGGCCATGGGTTACTCCCTAGGCCCCTATATAAGAAAACTACTCACAATTCATTTAGATAGAAGAAGGAAGGAAGAGGGAAAGATGAGGAGCCATAGAATAGTAAAGAAATAAAGAATCCCAGAGGATATTGATCTAGTGACAATTAAATGGTTGCTCTTCTTAAACTCTTTTTGGACCAAAAGAACACCAGAACAATGATTCAAACTAGAATTTCATTGAAGAACAAGAGTACAAGTATAAGACTTCTAAAGAAAGGAACTGAACAAGTGTTGAAACTAAGAGAAAAAGTACAAAATTTTGGATCCATTCCTTTGTGGAGACCCCCTCCCTTTATATGGGAAGGAGGGTGATGAATGCATATTCATCCCATTTTTAGTTGCATTATTAGTCTAGTTTAGCATCCAAATCTCTTGAATTTCACTAGAATAGCTCAGTTTCAATCTACTTAGAGTTTTATGCTAATTTGTAAGAATTTGATACTTTTCTTGACTCCCTTTGTAGGTTTTGAATTCTATCACTCTACAACAAGTTTGCCTAGGGGGTCCCGCTGCCTTCAATGGGTGGGTGTCGAGAGGAGGACGCCTCTCGCAGGGTGTGGGGTAGCATCCCAGATCGAAATATATTTTGAGCACTTTCTGAAGGCGGATTGATCAACAATTTCTGTGCCCAAGACCAAAATCAACCCATCAAGTGACACACAAATCGACCTTCAAATGTCATTAAAGCTCAAGACATCGACCTACATTCCATCGACCTAAATGCTCAAGAGCCCCATCAACCCTCTTGCTTGACACATGAGCTCAACATTCAAGATCATCTATGCCCAAGGTCTATGACCCATCAGTCAACATCTCCATCGTCCTTATAGGTTGATGACCCATAGACCTCCAAGATCGATGACTAGAAGCCCAAGAGTCACAGCCATTGCTCAACGTCGATGGGAGGCACAAGTGGTTGATAGCCATGACCCTACAAATAGGCCCCCAGCATACCACTTCAACTCATCTCAAATTCTAAAGATGAACACGTTGAAAGGGTGACGACGAGGTCAGGGAAAAGTCTAGGCCCATCGATCAAGCCAATTCCATCAACCTAGCTTGGCCATCAACCTGTAGGCTTGACAACATCCATCGACCTCTAGTGTGTCAACCTCCATACCGACCTTTGTGAGTTCCAGGCCATTGACCACCTTCTCCAAGGTGATCGATCTCTTCATCAAGTTGTCGTCCATCCACCTACTTCGACTACAAGTCAGGGTTAATTCCTAGAATAGAGAGAAGGAAGGAAGTCTGCCATCACACACCATGTCGAGCTACTTCTACTACCATCATGACCATGATCGTGTCCTCTTTCTCTTCTAGTGATATCAATCTCTCCATGTTGAGGGATAATCTTTACAGTGGGTTGTGGGGATTAGCCCTGCTACCCGTTTCTTGCAATTTCATTCATATTCTAATGCTTGAATGAACTCATTTAATTCATAGCTAATTGTTTATCACATGTTTTGTGGATTGATCACCCACCTTACATGATTTATAATAATCTTATCCTGTGATAAATTCATTGTTTAAGATTTGACTATCGATTATCTTTGGTTGATGCCCTGATGAGAACTTCTTCAGGCAGTCTCCAGAGTAGTGGATATAGGATTTGTAAGTAACAAGACATCAATAGGATATCTACTCATGTAAGTTTGTAACATTGAAAGGGGAAACTTGCATAAGCACAATTATATCTTCATACATGTTTGGATTTGAATGAATGCGCATATTCAAGTAGTGGAGGTGAAATCCCAGTTCCACCCTAATGTTTCCATGTATTGATGATTAGAACTCTAATCTAGCTCTTTTCATTCTTTCAATCTTGGTTAATCAAATCAACTCAAACTTCATGATAAATACTAGTTCTTGATAAGGTACTTTGATCAGATAATTATTAAACAAGTTCTCCTTTGAGATTCAATCCTACACTATAGTGCAATAAGATTTGTCTGCTTGCGGGTAGCATTATTGCACTTACATTTTGGTAAACTCTAGGAATAGTATTCCTAGTGAATTTTCTTATGCAATAAAACCCACATCATAGGAGTGGAAACCCTAAGGATGGGGAAGAAAAAATGGTTGGCGGTTGTTGAAAGACATTATCCGCAGACTGTGAACTAACCAGTTCATAGTGTGGATCTCTCGATTCATATTTGTATGCACTCGAGTACACAAAAGTGAGTTAAAACCCTAAGGAAAGGATGGCAATGTTGTTTGACCAAGACTTGGTCACTTAGGTACGTGAATCAACCACTTGTAACTCTGTATCGCTTAGTTCAGACTTCTAAATCTGACGCATATTTTGGTTGTTGAATTGGTTGGTTTGGAGGGTGAGTGAAAAGATGGTTTGCTTGATTGACACCATAGAATGGGTGACTGGAATCTGGAGTGTGTCACTTAAGGTGAGTGAGTCACTTGATTAAAATGTTAAACTGCTCGACTCAAGTGCTGAGAAGCTTGGAAATATGGAAATGAAGTCCCTAGTCTTTTGGTTTCTGATTAATGAATAGATTTTTTCCTTCTGAAGTTGAGAAATTGTGATTGAGGGTTGACACTGCAAAACATGAGCAAAAATGATAAGAATTCAGACTAATAGGCCAAGAGCAAGTAAATTGCAATTATTTCTAGAAAATTGGCAAAAGTGAGATAAAATCCTTAGAAAAGTCATAAAAGATGCAGTTTGAAAAGATATGAATATTCATACATCAAACATTGCCTATGAGACATTTAGGATTGCATCTATTTAAAGACTCAAAAAATCTACATTGTCAACCTCACCTTGATAAAGTTAGATCTATGTTAGACCGTTTGAAATATAATCTTCTTAGTATGTCTAGGAAGAAAGAACAAATAATGTGTACTATTCATTCTTCCATATTTAGTTAAATGTTATCCCTCAACCTACTTGCATTATCTATAATATTGATAGTATTTTTTTGGGAAATTATGTGGAAGTATCAAATAATAAGTATACATCATTGATAGGGAGCATATATGTAATCCCGTATAAGAATGAGTATTAGGTGGGAAGAAAAATTAGTGGTGTTGTGACAATAGGTCTATATAAAGATAAATATTCATGGTGGAAGAAGTGGGTGCATGAGAAATACACAAGTTATGATACCTTATGGTTTTTAATGTTTAATACCAATGATTTGTTGTCATGTATTCCATGCATATTTTACCTTTTATGTATTGTCGATTGGGTTTGTACACGGAATAACATACTCATGTCGAGTAAATCTTGGATCCTTGTAGGTCATATCATATCTGATCTGGTGGAACAAGATATTGCCCTATAATTTGGAATAGATACATTTTCTATATCTAATGAACTATTCTCTAACTAGAAGTGGTTACTTTCTATTTATTAAATAAACATCCCTTTAGCTTATTTTCTCAAGAGGTTGTATCATCCATACGTTATGCAAAACCAGATTTTGAAAAACAATTGTGACTTTAAAACACATGTGGGTATGAATTACATATATATGTTCGACCCCTTGTTCGTTAGGTTGGCTTTGATAATATGATTTGCTTTCATGTATATAAGTTCATTGTTGGTGTTGTCTCTATTTGAAATCTACACAATAAAAATGTGTTACATCAAATAAGCTTTACAGGGCTTATACTTTCCCAATGTGCTATTTGAACTATGAACCTACCATTTATCAATTTAGTCAACTTCCTGGTCATATTCATCAATTAGGTTAAAAATGTCATAATTAGCATTCCATATCATATGAGCATTATTAACACTTAAACTTGGTGTTTAACCATTGAATAAGGGTTTAGGATGAATAACCTTGGTCATTTGCATTAACCATCAAATTATATATTTTACTGGTCTCATACTCTGTTATGATATACCAAATATTATAGTACCTTCATGTGGTTTTCTTGCAATTATTGTCAAATTTTATTAAATTGGGCAAGGTTCTTTGTCCGGAACGAGGGTTTCTCACATATCTCATGAAATCATACATGTACATCATAATCAAAGTCATCAAAAAAGATTATATACAACAAAAAAGTTTCGACGGTATTTTTTGGATTCATAACCATGTAATTAACCATTAGTTTAACGTGTACATTAATTGTCATAAGGTATTTGTGCATCTCCATTCTTTAAAAGCCACATCTAATGTTACCATGGTATACGTATTTTTTAAACGGAAAGGTACATTGTTTGTATCTATATGACATTTGTACTAATTATTATGGTTTTTTTTAAGTAGCAGCATTTTATGGAAAAATAAGCTATAATTACCTTGATGGGGAAAGCAAGCCGTTGATTATAGCATAATGAGTAGCGCGACAAGAACACATGGCTGGCTACACGCTTCTTTCCTTGGAGCCAACGACCCCACGCACTGAGGAGGCGGCGGCAACATCCCATCTGTTCACGTGGGTCGGACCACCCAGCTCAGCATTGGAGCCCCACCACCACCACACACACTCCCGCCCACCCCCCACTCCCACACACACAAAAAAAAGAGTAACGCTACCATAGTAAAGTCTACACCCGCCCACATATCATGCAGTTAACATTAACTCCACGCCAACTAACCACATGCAGAAATTAAGAGTCTCAAAGTTCTCTTTCCACTCTTCTCTCCTGTCCCAATTTCAAAAATATATTTTTTCTCTTACAACTCATCTCTCACCTTCATTCATGTAAGGTACTCCGGGGTTAGTACAATACACCATTACATATTTGTATTTGTAAAACACTTGTAAATGAAGTACAGAACTTTCAACAAGTCGTACATGAAATATAATAAATCATCATACATTCAAAAAGTAGTGTTTGATAAAATGTGGACAAGAAGTACAATACTAATAGATGCATTATACTAGAAATATAGTACGAACAACCACATTTTGGAGTATAAAATATATAATATAATATTACAGTACGAGATGTACAGTACAAGATGTACAATACTAACAACATCTTTTACATGTATTGCACACATTTTATTCTTTACATAATATTATAGTACAAGACGTACAGTACATGACGTACAATACTAATAACAAATTTATAAGTATTTTACTAATAACAATAGTAATGTATGTGTCGTACTGTACATCTTATACTGTACGTGAAATCTGAGTTAAAAAATAATATTATTCATGAGAAAATATTGCAATATGTAATTATGTGTAAAATAATATATATATGATTAAGATTTGGAAACTGTATTGGTGTGTGTATATAATAGTATTACATGCAACATATGAAATAAATTATAAAATAATAAGTATCAGTAAGTGAACGTACAGTACGTACGTATTTGAGATGAAATATGGACTAAGGAGAAATCTGGACTAAGGAGAAATCTGGAGGAACATAACTTTTAAAAAAAATGGAAGAATATGAAAATGAAAAAAGAAATTATATCTAAGCACTTTTCATAATCTGTAGTGAATGGGATATCACATGTACAAGTAATTGGAGAGTATAACAGCACTTACATACCATTAATTGACTTTTGCATGGCAATAATATAAAAAGTCAGTTGCAGGTGGGATGCATTAAAGCTCTCTTTATCCCAATGCTTCGGGTATGCCAGCGGGTAGGCTAATATGCCTATGGCTAGAATTACTAAAAGAATAATTCTACACATAACCGGCCATACACCCGGACCCCTACCCGGACTTCGAGACTGTCTACCCGGTTCTTAGGAATAGTTGTCAGCAACAATTAAAGCAATAAAGGATGAGGGAGGTAGAAGAGAGAAAAAATATTTTTGTCCATAACTTTCAATCTGGAGCGTATTTTTCGATGAAATAAATTGCATTAGAATCCATGTAGACATATTTTAAAATAATAATAATACGCGAGAAATATGGTACCATATATTAGGATACCATACACATATTCTGAGTACATATGTACAGTAGTCGTGAGTACTATACTTTTGAATGAAGGAGGATCAAGGATTAGTTGTTCTTAAATAATATTTGAAAGTATTGTTCTTAATAAGATTTAATAATAAAATGTGTCCATAAGTATTGTATCCACTTGTTAATACTCAAGCATAAGTACAGTACCTACCAAATTACAAAACCAAGCATAATCGTATAACTGATGTAGAAGTATAAGTATAGTACCTACGGAATCGCATAGTAACATTAGTCATCTGGACAATTTCTTTTATAAAATGCAGACATAAGTTGAGTACCCACTTGTTAATGTCCTCAAAAGTACAATGCACATCAGATCAAGAATCACTTATAAAATGCAACCATAAGTATTGTACCCACTTGTTAATTTCAACTCAGTTACTGACGCATAAGTATAGTCAGTGTTCTGAAAAGTGGTAATCGGTGTACGGGCGGACATGGTACCGAATAGAGTATATACGGTATGCGGGAGTATATGTGATTTTGGATTTTTTTATAAATTTATTATATATTTACATAAATTTATATATTGACCATATATAATTTGATATATAAAGGGAACAATCATAAATGGGGATATAACAAAAAATGAAATTTCATTTGAATATTAACTAAGAAATAAGCATGATTGAAGATGAAAATAATTTAAATAACATATCCCAAAAGGTTCATACTAAGTAAACAACAAGCACCAAATAACCAAGCAACTCATGTCCAAATCACAAAGTAGTACATCAACAATCAACACAAGTTTATCAATACAAATCTAATCAATGTAGCCATCTTCATCCTCAAACTCAGTAAAAACATGCTCATCTTCATCATCAGTAGACAACTCCTCTAGAATATCATCTTCATCAATTTGGGGCACTGATGTAGAAGTAGAAGCTCCTACAGCAGCACGTGTTTGTGCACGAGTAGCCCTAGCTTGGAGAACATCAACAACTCCTATTGTAGCCGCTACATTACCCTGTGTAAGTCCATCTCTGCCAGGGACCTCATCATTTTCTATTGTATCATCTCCTATCCACTCCATGGCATGTGTTCTATCACTTGTTAGAAGAGGATCTTTGGCCTTCCTTTCCCGTTGCTCTTGTAGCTTGGCATTAAACTGGACATAGACCAAGTCATTAAGTATTTTGACCTCAAGTTTATTCCTCTTCTTAGTGTGAATCTGCCATTTCAAAGCATGGACTACTTAGAGGGGAATAATATGCATATTTGAAAGTAATCAATTGAGCTAATATATAAGTAGTCAAGTACCCCTTCAAAAGTACTCCAATTCCTCTCACATCCAGAGGAGGAGGAAGTTAGGCTGAGAATTTTGATGGCCATTTCTTGCAAATGTGGTGCTGCTCCACCGTGTAGACACCACCACATAGCTACACACACACATATATATATATATATAATAGTTAGTTTAGAAGCATTTCACCATTATCCTAATAATCAAAATAAAGTAAGGTTTATTACTTTATATACCTGGTTTGTACTCATCATCATTGACCAAACACTTTCTCAAAGCTAATGGCTTTCAAAATGAGCCTAGCTTCATCATATAGGAACTCAACTCTGTCTTGGTAATCTTGTCCTGAACAACAACATCTGGGAAAAAGGTCTCAATGCACCTAATCAAGCTATCCATTAAATCTAGATGTTTTTCAATCTCATCTTGATGTTTGTAGAAGTAATACGGGTTCAGGTAGTAGGAAGCCTTATGAAGGGGACTATCTAATCTGTCTTTAGTTTTGATGAGAATGGCATTGATGAATGGTCTATATGTGACTTCAACTCCCTTAAAGAGGGTCATGATCTCTTGTTTAGCAGCTTCTAATCTACCATATAAAAATCTCATTAAAGGCTTCTTATCACCATCAACAATTCTCAACAAGTAGATCAAAGGTGTACACACTTTGATGGCTAATGAAACTTGATTCCAAAAAGTTGGAGCCAAGACTGTTGATGTAGCTTTGAGACCTGCTCTTATTTTGGACCACTTGCATTGGCCCCATTCATTAGATGTGAACATAAGCCTCAACTTGTCTTTCTTCTAAGTTAGACTTTGCAATGTCAAGAAAGAAGTAGCAAACCTGGTTACTCCATGTCTTAACATTTCCCCCTTTTCAGTGAATTTGCACATCAAACTCAAGGTTTTTGTGTGAGAATAAATGAAGTAAATCAGTTCCCTTTCCTTCTTTATGATAGCCTTAATTCTTTGCTCTTTGCTAAATTCCTCAAGTATCAAATCAATGACATGAGATGCACAAGAAGTCTAGAAAATGTGAGGATACTTATCCTCCAACATTCTACCCACTGATACATTTGCAGAAGCATTATTTGTAACAATTTGAATCACATTCTCTGAGCCAACCTCTTGAATGCATCCATCAACAAAAGACATAATGTATTCCCCTATGTCAGACTCAGCAGAGGCGTCAATTTCCTTCAGAAAGGAAGTGCCTAATTCACAATTCACAAGAAGATTCATCAAGCTCCTACTTCTCCTATCACTCCAAGCATCTGTCATAATGGTGCACTTGTATCTCCTCCACATTTCTCTTTGAGGTTGCAAATCATTTCTTGTCTTCTCAACCTCCACTTTCAACAAAGACTCGCTCACCTCATAGTAATAAGGGGGCTTGAGGTTCTTTCCATATTGCCCAATCGCCTGGCACATTGATAAAAATGAATTGTTGCAAATTGCATTAAAAGAAATTCCACACTGATAGACCCACCTAGCAATATATTGATTCACCCGCTCTCTTTGTTTTTTATCTATAGACTCCTTGATCCCTACTTGGCGCATTGAAGAATCTGAGCTAGGAATGGTGTGATGCCCATCAGTATCATTCACCTTAGCCATTGCAATGTCAACTTCTTCTCGCACAACTGCAGACCCATTTGACTTTTCATCCTTCTTTTTGCGTATTTCCTCCATGTTCTTCCTGATCTCCTATTTGATTTCATTGTCCAATTTAGGGCATGCAGAGACATTGCCCTTTATGTGAGCTAAGTGCTGCTTCAGGTGATTCACACCCCCCTTGATCTCCTTCCCGCATAAAGAACAAACAACCCAGCTGGAATTGGTTTTATCTTTGAGGAAGCCGTATTTCCATGTTGGATCAGTTGACCCAGGTGGAATTAGACGCGAATGGGGTGTGTTTGATTGGGTGTTAATCCATATTGAGGCTGACCCAAGACTCTCCATGATTGCTCTAGAGACAATAAACAAAAGAAATCAAACAAACAAACCAATTCAAATCATGCAAATAGCCAACAAACAACCAACCAAATACTATACGAACAAAAATAAAGAGAACTGGAACTACATAGCATACGAGCATGCTATTATATAATAGCAAATCAGCAATTAGGCTTATTTGGTTGTATAAGAAACATGACGTCTTGTTTGGATGTATAAGAAAAATGGAAGAGGAGGAGAGAATTACTGACGTAGGAGGGGGAATAAGAGAAGCATTACGGTGAAGAGGAGAAGAAATGTGAAACTTGGAAGTCTGTTACTCATTCAATTTGAAGGAGGTGACAGAATAGACGTGGTGAATGTTTCCAATGGTCATGACCTATGTTAGAAACTCTCTCTTTCCATGTTGGACATTGTCTAACTGCTTTACTACTACCCTAGAGCCATCTGCTAATGCTCCCTCAAATACAGAACTGGAACCTCCTTGCACAACTTTCCTGAGAAAATTATTGGTGGCTTCTTTAAGTTCATCGTACGAGAACCTTTTTGGCATCCCTGGTAACTGATCAAAAGACTCCTCATCCTCTTCATAATCTTCTTCTTTGCCCTGTTGTTTATACTTTCTTAAGAATGCAATGATTAAGAAAATAGAGATCAGTAATCCCACTAAAGGTCCAATTACATAAATCATTATAGTATTTCTTGATGATGCTGAAGATGCTTTAACCTTAAGGTATGTGGTAGAATTGTAATCACTAAAATCATATGGGTTGCTCATCAAAGAAAAAAGTTGTGATCTTAAGGTGCATCTTCCGTCTGAGGAATTAACACCCCACTAAAAGATTGCAGCCTTGCAGGAACAATTTTTGACGGATTAGAGAGTTAGAGATCAGAGAGGAAATAAGGGGCCGTTTGGCCCTGGCATTTCAGAATTCTGGTACTTGTATACATATAAGCTAATTTTATCAGAGTATTATTGTGCATTGGTGAACCTTTTTAAGCATGCATAGCAGAAAGTGAGCAGCAGGTGAGCGTGCCGGCCAGACTCGTTGTGGCATTCTCTAGTACGGCCACACATGGCAGGATTTCAAATCACACAAAATTACTAATAGAACTACCTGATCAAATGTGGCGTGCAATTTCTGCTAGTAATCTGCTCGATAATTTGTGCATAAATACATGATTCACAATGAGGGGGGCCGAACGGCCCCTAAGGGAAGTGGAAACCGCTACTGATTAACCCAAAAAAAAGAACAACATACATGTGGTTGTAAATGAAGAGTCGTCATCCAAGGTTGAAGAAGGCCCGACCAAGCTTGAAGATGATGCGGTCAAAGTTTGAAGAAGATGCCGCCCAAGCTTAGAGAAGCCACCGTCCAAGCAATAGAGGTGCCGCAGTGCTTGAGGGAAGTCGTCGCACTGCTTAAGGGAAGCCGGCGCACCTTGAGGACAACTGCTGCACGACTGGAGGGTAGTCGCCGCATGACTAGAGGGCAGTCGTCGTCTAGCAGTCTAGCACTAGAAGGGGCCGCCGCAAGGATTGCAACACCTAGATAGCGCCGCAGCAGTTAGGGTCTCAGTAGACGGGAGTCTTCACCTACGAAAATCGTCAAGCCTGCGCATCGGGGTTTCTTTGGCTATGAGGGGTATCGCGAGTTTTATTTAGAATCCAGGGTATAAGAGCCCAAGATTAGAAATTAAAAAATCGAAGCTTGTTTGAAAAGCGGCGAATAGTCGGCCGCATATGCAGGGTTTTTACTGTTTAATCGGGCTGAGCCCGCTTGGATGGGCGATTCACTATATGTGCAGCGACCCATGGACCGAACCTCTTATTTGGCCGCATATGCGGATGCATGGGCTGATTTCTTGAACACTGAGTACAGTACCTAACAAATTATAAATCAAGTATAATTGTATAACTGGTCTAGAAGCATAAGTACAGTACCTAAAAATTACCATAGCAACATTTGTCATCTAGACAATTTTTTTTACAAAATACAGACATAAGTTGAATAACGACTTGTTAATGATCTCAAAAGTACAATGCACATCAGATCAAGAATCAGCTATAAAATACAACCACAAGTACTCTACCCACTTGTTAATTTCAACTCATTTACTCAAGCATAAGTACATTACCTAACAAATTATAAAATCAAGCATAATTGTATAACTAGTCTAGAAGCATAAGCGCAGTACCTACAAAATCTCATAGAAACATTGATCATCTAGACAAATATTTATTTCAAAATGCAGACATAAGTTGAACACCTATTTGTTAATGAGCTCAAAAGTACAATGCACATCAGCTCTAGAGATCAGCTATAAGATGCATCCATAAGTATGGTACCCACTTGTTTATTTAAACTCAGTTACTCAAGCATAAGTACAGTACCTAGCAAATCATAAAAGCATGCATAATTGTATAACTGGACTAGAAACATAAGCACAGTACCTATAGAATTCCATAACAACAATATGAATGTTTATATATGACGTGTTGTACCTCAAAATACAATTATTGTACCCCAAAACATAGGTATTGTACCTTGAAATACAAATATTTTATTTCTCTCATATTATTATTACTCCAAAATATATCAACATTGATCTAGTTAGAAAGTATTTTTATAAAGAATCTAATACTTTTTATTTCGTAAAAAAATTCATTCAGAATTGAAAGTTATGAAGAAAATAGTTTTCTCTCTCCTCTTTTAATTCTCATTTTCATTTTAAATTAGGTAGTTCAGCCACATTAGCAGCGCCCCCCTCCCAACCACTGGGTGGGCGCCCGGGTGGAGGAGCGAGGATGGTTAGCATGGCTCTACTAAAAACCCACACCCAAGTACTTTTCCATTGCATGTTGATAGGAGATGAAATTCAGCAGGTTCCTTCCCTCAACGCTGAAATCTCACGCCACATGTAGCTTTGCCACGAGCCCGCACAAACGTACTTCTAGAACCTCGAAATGCCTCGTGGGAGGTACCATATTGTCCACCACGAGTGTTTTCCACTTTTCTAATGATGCCAGATTAGAGACCCACACGACATGAGGGAGGGGGCGATCTACCACACAAAGTTACTCAAGGCCTTTTGACCTCCCTAATCAATGGCTAGAAGTTGGCCACGACACCTTATCCCGTTGTGCCCAATGCTCTCCTCACTAACTAGATGATTCGGTCGTTGGGTCAGAAGAGAAGAACTTCATTTCAAGTCTATATAATTCCTATATATCCACATATTCAAAGTTACATAACTCTCAAATCATAACTCTGGTTCTCATGAATTTTAAAAGACTAATTCCTACATAAATATATTTTCCTTCCAGATAAGTCTATTTAAAAAAGATAAACATTTGACCAAACAAATAACAAAATGTAACAATTGACTTCATTTTAGGAGTTTAAGTATAAGAATAAACAGTGTTTGGGCTCAGAAAAATTCAAATGTTTATGTTCATTTTAAATCATCATAATATTTTTAGGATAATTTTTTTATTGACCAATAAGTATAATAAAATCATTGATCAAGATGAAGACTAACATAACTTAATGGTTCATAAATGAGATACTCAACCAATAGAATTTATTACAAAGAACCTTAAGAGACATCCAATATCCTTCCATTGAGCTCCAAAGTTCATCATGATCGAAAGCACAAAATTCCACCACTAAATAGAGTTTCCCAATAGCTTTCACCTTCCTCTTGACTTTTTTAGTGGAATCAAATATTCTACTTAGCTTGTGTATCCACAAACTTCTCCACAAGAGACTCTAGGTCAGAACGTTTTTCTATTAATAACATGGGGCCTCTTTTTATTAGCAGCTCATAGTCTATTTGAATAGGATCATCTATCTTCAAAAACTTTAGGGGTTTCTTTCTCTCCAAAGGTTGTAGAGGATTGCAAGAAGAGTTGTGAGTGTTTTAGTTAATGACAACTACATTAGATTTAGGAATATAGGGGACAATACAAGAGCATGCAATATGTTTCCTCATATGTCTTTAGCAAAATGGCAGACTAGGAAATTCAGGTTTTTGTTTTCAATGTGACTCTGACTATAATAGCAACAAGACATAATGTGAAATCAAAAATTGATGAGCACATCAAGTATGAGGATTTTATTCTAAAAAAACTTCCAACTAGTAACTATTAGTATGTGTTGGGAAGGCCTACTCCAAGAACATTTTCTCCAAGGTATGAGTGATTTTCATCTTCCCAAAATCATTAAAAAAAATTGAAAGCTTGATTACAACAGTGTTGTATAGAAGCACTTCATATTTTTTCCATCGGGACTAGGTTGCTTGCAAATAATACTAATAACAATAGTGTTTCCAGAATTAGGAATGAACCAGTTACCAAAAACTGTAGTACTCATTTTAGCATATTTCCAAACCCTAATTTTAAATGTAGGTTTATTATTAGAAAATCTGTGAAAAAACTATATTAGAAAATCATGGATAACGCTATAAGAGGGTTCCATTTCTATCAATAATATTGAAAGAAATATGAGGAGAGAAAGAGGTTCTTTCAAGTAAAATCTTCTTCCACATCTAGGATCCCTTTGGATTCAAAAGTATACTCTTGATGTGACCTTCCAATGTATTTTGCATGTATCATATTGATCCATGAAGAGACCTTCTTGTTAGCAATTTTCCAAAAACTCATAGATGATACAGTCACAACCATAATGAGTTTTCCAAATTCCAATACCACATACTACAATAAAAATAAATATTGATTCTAGTGAATATAGTGAATATTCCTTTATGGTGTAGCATTCCACGATATAAAGTTTTTGCATATAGAATTGAACTAATTCATAGTTATCATAGGAAAGGGAAAGGTAGTAGACCTAAAGATATTAAGGAAGATATAGTGAGAATGATTTTTTCAAGATATTTAGTCGTTGAAAGATGCCTTTATTTCTACCCTAAGATTCATATTCATCTTGTCAATCAAATGATCACATGGTTTTCCTTAACAAACACGTAATAAGGGTAATCACATGTATCTAATGGGAAAATTCGTTATGAGAATTGTGGCACACTATCACACTAAATGAGATTACTTAAATACAAAAGCATGATCAACAACTAACTAATCACATAGCCAGAAAAGTGGAATAATTTAAACCGATTCCAACATCACAAACATGTACTGAAACGTTTAGATAAAGGTCCAACCTTTCCATAAGATCATATACCATGCCAGGTATTTACATTTGAATCTTGTGGGCCTCAGCCACAACCTGTATACAAAATGAGGTATTCCACATGTACATGCCATATATATATAAGTGTTGGGATATTGTCAAAAACTTGTGTCGATGCATGCATATTATCTACAAAACACATCACATGCCCAGACCTAAGAGTACAGGGATGACACTGGGACTCTACTACTAGAAACTACAAGTGTCCCAACCTTTGGCATTGACTGATATCAGTCTAGTCCTTTTCTACAGCACGATATCGACCACGTCACCGGCGACCACCTAAAAATATGTGGTGACCCATAAGGTGAGGCTCATGTCCCAGCAAAATATATAACTCTCCACAATTATTATTGATTACAGCATATTAAGTAATGTTAAACAGAGTCAACATACTGAGCAGGTTAAGTAATTAAGTAATTAAACAGTTAAGCATAGCATTAGGCAGGATTAACTAGATATATAAGACGACAAGTACGACTTATCATTTACTTACCATTGATCACTCTAATTGCATTATATAACATTTAGCAATGTAGGGGAACATGGCAAGGTTTAATATCCATTGTGAAGTGTATCTAACCCTAAAAGATATACTACATGGATGTATTACATTTTTTATTATGCCATGGGGAGTTTGAGTCATACCACCCAAAATCCAACTGACCACTGCGAAGTCCAAATCAGTTCTGCAGAAGATCTAGGAGAGAAGTAATCCTAAGATCTCAACTATTCCTAGTTAGTATGGGTCGAATGCGGTGACATATAGTCAAACTGCCAATAGCGGAATATAGTCAAGTTGATAACACCTAGTCCGCCCTTGGTACAAGTCCTGGCACTAGCCACCATGGTATGCAAAGCAAAACTTTTCCACCTGAGGTGCAGCTACAGCGTACTCAGGAACATTATAAATAATAAGTATTAGAGACACGACCTGAACCACTCTCAATCTAAGGCATGACCACAGCCATCCTCCATAACCTGGAAATGAGGATGTCAAGGACATATAGTTAATTGCACCCTGCATACTCAATAGTATGCGCTCTGATTTTCCCGTAGGAATATCATTTCACCATCCAGCAAGTTCTGACACTGAAGATGGATAGATGGAATAAGGCACTACATTATTAGAGTTTTAATTGATTAGTTATACCAATTGGGTGAATTAAGGCTTCATCAAACAAGTGTACATACAACCCCTAGTTCAGTTCTAGCAAGTATATAAGTATAACAACTCCAGAATATATAAAATGTATGAGGTATAATTCTTGATCATAATTTCCAATCATGAGATCACACTTGTCACCATACCACATTACAATAATTCAAGGTTCCAACCTCTATCATGTTATGAAGAGGATTACACCTCCAATAGGGCTTAACCATGCCCAAAGGTCATTAAGATCATCAAATCAATCCCTATAAGATCATCATTATCATTTTCTACCTTACAACAAGGCTCAACATGTCAACACCACACATGTGATGTATAAGCTTAACATAGAAAGGAAGTATGAGGTTCAGATAGCACCATATTAGGATTTCAAGAACAATAAGAGAGAATTACATTATTCTATTAATCATTTTAGAGAAACTAATCAGAATTAGTTACCATCACTTAATTGCATGAGGGTTAGGTGTAACAAGCTATGTTACATTAGGGTTGCACATCAACTCATCATGGTGATTATCAATTATATTCATATGAGGGAAAAGGTAAGACTAAAGTTAAGAGCTTTGAACCATAAAATTTCAAAACACCAAAACCAAAACATCACACCATGGGCTTCACCCAAAACCATCGAATGTCGAGGCATCAAACCTAACCATTATATCATTTTATTCATTCAAAACTATCACTTGAAGTATAAGTCTAACCCTTGAGTCATTTAACTAAGAAAACCATCGTATTAGGGATTAAAAGAATAATCACATAACACTCAGTCTTATCGTCAATTATGGTGTCCAAGGCCACCATCCTTTGTGGTGTCCAGGACTACCATCGGTTGTGACACTCAGTGTCACCATCAGATAATGGAGTCAGAATCCCATCAGTTGAAACCATCGAGTGTTGAACTAGTACTACCATTAGTTGATGGTCATAGGTCATTAGACCATCGAGTCTTGAGCATACAAAATAGTATAAAACAGAACTAAGGTGTGATCGTCGGCTATCATAGAAAATGCAAGTAAAATAGTGGTAAAGGCAACTCCATTGGTTCTAGCAAGAAGACAATCCATCGGATCTTACACAAGGTAGGAAACAGCTCAAAACCCTAAGTGTAACTCATCGTTTAAAAAGCACCAAGAACCATCTTTTTACGTGTAAGAAAATTATAAGGCTTCCTCTACATCAGGAAGGTCATGCACAAAGTTTCAGGTTCATTTATGGCTATAAACTACTCAAGGAATAGCACTTAAGCTTAAACCCTAGACAGCTCAAAACCCTAACTGTAACTCGTCGTTTAAAAAGCACCAAGAACCATCTTTTTACGTGTAAGCAAATTATAAGGCTTCCTCTACATCAGGAAGGTCATGCACAAAGTTTCAGGTTCATTTATGGCTATAAACTACTCAAGGAACATCACTTAAGCTTAAACCCTAGACAAAGATAGCTTATTTATGCAAGATCTTTGTTTTAGAGCAAGAACATGAGAAAGAAAGATAGTAGTAAGAAATAAACATGAACAAGGTTATATAACTCTCCTCTAAGAAGAAGAAAAAGCTCCAAACAATAAGGTATTTTGAGCAACAGAGGTAGGAAACCCTAGTTTTAGCTCTGAATTCGACCAAGCAAGCTTCTTCTCTAAGAAAGAGAGAAAACCCTTGATCAAGGAAGCAAGAAAGATAGATTCTTTAACCTCTAGGGAGAGATCTTCCATGAAAAACCATGGTTACGTCTAGGAAGAATGAAGAAGGATATAGGACAGCAAGATAAATGAAGGAAAGAAGGAGAAACTTACTTGCTTAGGTCAGGAACAAGCAAAGGAAGCTCTACAAGCCCTAAAGAAGAGTACATCCAAGCTCTAGCCACTTATATAAGGTGATCGCTCACCTTTTTCTACCTTGGGCACCCTAGTTGCCACCAAATAGGGGAATAAGAAGCTATATACAGTAGGGAAGTGATAAGGATCCAAAGGGTTCATTTGGGTGCAAAAGGAAGGGTATATAAATCTTATGGATAAGAAGGAAGAGAAGCTTGAGGTGTCCTACTAGGTTTGCCATGTGTCCTTGGCCTATAACCATCACGCCCATGCAAGAAGAAGCTCCATCAGTTTTGGGAGTCTGCTAAGACATCGAATGTTGGCTTTCTAGGACAACCATAGAGTTCCATGCATGATAACCATCAGTTTTGGGGATCCTAGGTTACAACGGTCAAAACCATCATTTGAGCACCCTTCTAGATGAACCACTGACCAAAGGAACAATAAGAGGGGAAAACATAGACCCCCACACTTATAGGAACCAAAAAGGAGTCACTATAGGATCCCATCTAAATAGGAGGACCAATAGATTATGGCCTCAAAGGTAGCTCATTCATGAGGGGGGGGGGGGGGGGGGTAAACCCCAACTCAATCCTAGAAAGGTACCACCACCAAACCAAGGTGCAACAAGGCGCCCCATGTAAAAAAAATCTCAAGCATGATAATAAAACATATAAAGCACCACAAATATGTGAAAAATTTCAATAAACACCTCACATATGGGTAAATTGTAGAAAAGTCCCAAATGTGCACAAAATTGCATAACTTGCACAAACTGTGTCCAAAATGGACCAAATTTGAAATTAAGTTTGTCACATGATATCAAAGCACCTCTCATGGTTTTTTTAAGGTTTTGAGCACCCAATTATGATAATTAAGAATGTTCAACCATTTAAGCAAGGTCAGGGGTCTTACAACCATAAACTTCTAACAAGGATTTCTCCACTGAAATCCTATGCAAAGAGAGATGGGTACTTCCTACTCATCTCATCCTCTAACTCCCATGTGGATTCTTACATGCCATGGAGATGCCACAAAGCCTTTACTAGCATTATATCCTTCTTCTTCAACTTCTTCACCCTCCTATCTAGGATCAACACAAGACCCTCAACATAGGAAACATCCTCATCTAACTCAACCTCCACTGGCTAGATTGTCTTCTCTATATCTCGATGACACTTCCTTAGCATGGAAATATGAAATACATTATGCAACATATGCATCTCTATCAGTATCTCTAACTTGTATGACACCTCTCCAACATGAGCTAAGATAGGGTATGGCCCCATAAACCTAGGAGCCAACTTACCCTTTCTACCACACCTCAGCTCACCTTTCTAAGGGGAAACCTTGATATACACTTTGTCTCCTACTTGGAACTCTAATGGTCTATGGTGGTTGTCTACATAAGAATTTTGTTGGTCCTGTGCTACTTTCAATTGTTTTTCTATCACCTTAATCTTCTATATAGTCTGTTGTACAAGCTTAGGACCCAAAAGCTGATATTCATCTGCCTCATACCAACACAGTGGTGACTGACAGCGTCTCCCATATAAGGCTTCATAAGGTGCCATGCCTATACTTCTCTTATAGTTGTTGTACGTAAGCAAACTCTATCAAGCTTAGGTGTACATACCAACTACCAAGAAACTACAAAACACAGGCCCTCAAAAGATCTTCCAGTGTCTAAATGGTCCTCTCTGACTGACCATTTGTCTATGGGTGGAAGGTTGTTGTAACATCCCCAGATTCTTCCATATCAAGACTTAGAAGGCCCGAGAGGACAAACCCAAAAATATTAGACAATTGTATCAAAGTGCATTGCGGAAGCAATTTGTGCATACATGAACATTCAAATTTAATGCATACACCATAAAAATCTCAACATTCAACATGTATATATTATAAAGTGAGTTTTTACAACACAATTTACAATTACATATTGAATGAAAAAATTCTACAGTCTATGAACATGTATTCTAAACTAGGATCTGCACAATAGGTACAACATGTACAACTTGCTCACTCACATCCTATTCTTTTATCCCGTGATATCTCTGAACCTAAAACATATGAGAAACAACAAATCAACACACAAGGTGTCGAGTACATGGGTAGAAAGATACATATATTTATGGTTTTCATAATTTGAAAAGATTTTGCAGAAAGAAAGGAACAAAATTATAGAAAACATTTCTTCATTAGGTGAAATTTTCCAATTTTACTCATTTTTCTAGTTGGATTGCATTACTAAGGTGGACTAGTACCAAAGCATATATATTGGTCCCATCCCCGTGTACCGAGTACTCTAGGGAAACTCCCCATACACCGTGTGCTCGAGGGAGGTATACTGGTCAACATTAATCCATTCCCTCGTAAGGGGGATAATGAACACCTTAAATAACTACAAAACATCTACTCATCATTTATGTTTTCAAGTGATAAAACATCGAGTACTATATAGTGATACTACATCCAATATTTGCAAATAGAAGAGATCATACATACATATCATGATTGCAACCAGGAAAACCATAGTCATATACTTAAATAAAAACCCACATACCTGAGTTCAGAGAGTCCTAGTTATATTCTGGATCATCTACATCTCTGGTCATCACCTGATTAATAGCAATTAATCATCATTAATATAAGGTTCATCATTATTAATGGTATTTAGGTCCAATTTAGGGTTTAGGTTAAATCTAGGTGTTACTAATATAAAATATGTCTCTAGTATTTTTATAATGATCTAGATGTCATTATTTAGGTCTGGTTCAGTTTTCATAATTTTCTAATGATTAGTCTATTTTCTAGAATTAAAATGAGATTAAAAGCATCTAAATAATCATTAATACAAAATGACCTACTATTTATAAATATTATTCAGATTAGAGTCAAAAACTAGATCTAAATCATCAGTAGGATTCTAGGAGAAATTTCTGAGAATTAATCTCATCTGGATATTATTTATTATACTTAATGAACCCTAAATAGGAGTATTATCTTGGAGATGAAAAATCATCAATAATAATGCCTCAAAGGTTTGAACTAGTTGTGTTAGAATAAACTAGAAATTGTTCTGAGTTCAGGGATATTTTTGGGGGATTTATTGGCCAATGGAGCTATTTATAACCATTTGGTTAAGGTCAAGTCTAATTTTGGGAAAAAGTGAAAGATTTACCTTAGATGCTAGTTGGATCCTAACCAAGATCCATGATCTTGATGATCTGTCAACAACCTGGGGTCACACATTCTCCCTTCTCATAGACGCGACCTGTTTCTCGTCTATCTGTGCGGCCGTTGTTCTCAGATGCATTGAGAAATATCGTCAGGAAGAACTCCTCATCGTCTGCTCCTCCTTCCACCATCAGGTTCGAGGGGCTTATGGGAGTTGAGGCAACCAATAAAGGTCATCAGTGATGTTTTCTCACATTGAAAGAGGGCAAAGCTTTGGGGAGACCCCAGCAGACATCGGCGGAGCACCAGCCTGCGACCTGATGACTGCCTGTTGCTCTCTCATGCCTTTGATCACATGGACGTCACGCCACCTCCAGAACCACCACCCGTTGGCGGCTACTCTATAGCATAAAAACTTTCTTCTCCACGGCTCTGGCAAATGAGCTACAAAGGAAAGATTCGGCATGCTTATGAGAGAAAACTAGACACCAAAGGTGGTTGATTGTTGATGAATCCCCTTCACAATGAATGGAGTAAGCTTTCTGGTCACTTTTGAGTCACGCAGCTCTTGGATCCTAGGGTAGAGAGAGATACAACAAGTAGCTTGTTGTAGACAATGAGAAGGAGGCAAGTTTGATCTCTGTAGCTCTAGCTTCGACTTTGAGGACCAAAGTCCACCTGAGATCCTCCATGCACCTACTCCTCATCCTCCCATTTCTATCCACCATTTCTAACAGTTGGAGCTCCCCATTACTCGCCTTGTCTATCTACTACCCAACGCATTGCTAGAAAGAAAGCAGAATCCTGTCATACCAAGGAAGATGATGATAAAGCCTGGTATATTAGGAAAAGGTTATCATATGCAATGATTCTATCATGGCTACATCACAATAGGATATAGAGAGAGTAGGAGGGACGGACCAAGGCTCTAAGACAGTCATCCTTGAATATGCTGACACCATGGCATCATATCCAGGATTCGTGAGAGAGGATGGTGAAGGTGGGAACTGCGGTCTCTGGACACCATGGGTCTTCAACGTCAAGTGAAGAGTGCATCTGTTAGAGTGTTGTGTAGATCATGGGTTCACTAATGATATTCTCTTGTCCTGCCTCATCGGATCTAAAGACACCTCACCTGGTTATGTTCCACCCTTTCTGGGGGTTAGGGGTGACCTAGGATGCATCCCGCACCCTAAATTTGTGGACTACAGTTTGTGTTAATATAGCAACCACAAGCATGTCATGTGACATTGGGATGTATCAAACTTATGTCTACTTATTTCAAATCAAAAACCAAAGTTTGTACTACTAAATAGTTTCTCAAAAAGCACCAGATCTAGGGTGTATTAAAGTTTCATAGAATTGTCATTTGAACTGTATTTGTAAACTTATATGACCTCAATACATCCTATGGATCATTATTCAAACATTTACCTCTATGTAAATTGCTAAATGTATGGTTAATCCAATGGCGCTCAAGTTTGATAAATATATCACATTCATTGTTTCTGTGGACATAATGACCCCGACTATTGGTTCTTGATCATTTGATGGGATGACTATCATATGTTTGAGTCGATTGCATCATGTTTAGATATAAGTAACCTCAAATTGTGATCAACCAAAAAGGAATTTAATGAACTTCAAATACGGTGTTGGGTATCATAATCCTCAAATTTTAGGTCATCACATTCACCCCACCTAATATGGAATTTCGTCCTCGAAATTCAACTATTATTGAATTTAATAGGAAACCAAGGGTGTCAAATTCATATAAATCATCATTTATAAGTTTCAAGTCTATCATAGCTCTTAATGAACCCTAAGTTGTCATCTTAGGTTATTGAGTATGTAGGGGTACCCACCCCACCTTGTAAATATTGAAGCATTATTTTTTTCCAAGAATTGGAGCATCACATAGTGTCTTAGTCATAAATGACAATCTTATATTTTAGAATTTACATCATCATTGTCCCTTAAGGATAAGGGTTTTATTCATAGATATAAAGTGAAGAAGGTATTGCTCAAGTCTGGTCTTTCACCCTAGCAGTTCACGATGGGTGATGTCAAGATTTCATGACATTATTTATTGGAATTATCAATCTTAACATAATTAATATGTTATATGATTAACATCATACTAGGGTTTCCTTACTTGAGAAGGGCTTGCGTCACATGCTTTAATATTAGGGATTCACCCTATTATGTGTGACTTATTGCCAAACTGGAGTCTTAGATTTAGAAAGATTAAGGTTAAGAACTATTTTGTGATCATGTAATCTATGGTCCAAACATATCTTAATTTCAAGCTCATGATTTCAGACCTATATCTTTCACCTATGATAGGGGAAACAATATAGAATAAGTCAAGCTTATTTGAGTGAGTTTTCCATACATAATCATCCTTATAGCTCAAGTGAGGCTTCTAGCATCATATATCAGGAAAGAGAAGTGGAAGGAACATCATTTATGAGTTTCTTATGCACAAGGCATTTTACTGTCAAAACTAGAGTTCATATATTACCTCACTTGCAGCTAATGATGAGATTCACAAACACATGTCACTCGAGTTAGGACCTAACTCAATCAAAAGAATTGAATTTCTCATTTTGAGTCACCTACCCATCACTTTTTACCCAACTCTCACATAAAGGATTGAATCAGGAAAGAGGACTCAACTCATCTACTCAGGAGTAACCCAGCTTAGGACACATCATTTCACATATATCTCATATTTTTCATATATTGTAGGGTAGGTCCTATGACCCTCTCCTTGTAGGTATCACTCTCTCTAGAGTTCACCACGTATCTTGTCCTAACACTAGAGTTCCTCCTTTGTAAAAGAGCTTGAGGCTCATGTATATTCAATTTTATCTTAACATAACTCATCTTAAGTAAGAAAAGAGTATGCACTTTCATCACCTAGACTTATCTTAAAAACATCAAAATTGGATTCATCTCATATACAAATTAAATCTTTATAAGGAAACTTATACCATTAGAGATCAAACTTAGATAAGATTACACATGTTTATATAAATCAACCATCTACTCTAACTGTCACATATATAAAGGCTCTAGACATCTAATCTAGATCTACTCTCTTCTAACAGATGTCACTTCCTTTCACTTAGGTTGCATGAACACTAACTACTCTCCTATGTGAGGGACACATTTTTATATTTACATATATATAATAAAATATTGTATAGTTTCTCTCTGAGAAGGCACACGTCAAAGAAAACTGTCGAGGCTCAAGCTGATTGGAAAACAAAACCAAATAAGCAAAACCGAGTGTCCCACACACAGTAGATAGTCTAGTGTCACATCACCCAATGAAATGGTGAGAACACAGTGTAGACTAGTGTAGCTACCCAATACATATGAGCTCTATATGGAAAGGGTTTCTCACACTTGTCTAAACTTAGTTCTCGAACATCTAGGTTCTAACTTAGAGGCTAAGTCAAACCTTATTCCTATAGAACAACTTACTAAGTTTCTAGGATTTAATGTGAAAGGTGAAATTTAGTTTTTATGTTTCATGATGAGAAATTTTCAGGTGTAGCTATTGTTCATGCTCTGATACCAAATGTAACGTCCCCAAATTTTTCCGTCTCGAGACTTAGAAGGCCCGAGAGGACAAACCCAAAAACATTAGACAATTGTATCAAAGTGCATTGTGGAAGCAATTTGCACATACATGAACATTCAAATTTAATGCATACACCATTACAATCTAAACATTCAACATGTATATATTACAAAGTGAGTTATTACAACATGATTTACAATTACATATTGAATGAAAAATTCTACAATCTATGAACATGTATTCTAAACTAGGATCTACACAATAGGTACAACATGTACAACTTGCTCACTCACATCCTATTCTTTTATCCCATGATAGCTCTGAACCTAAAACATATGAGAAACAATGAATCAACACACAAGGTGTCGAGTACATGGGTAGAAAGATACATATATTTATGGTTTTCATAATTTGAAAAGGTTTGCAGAAAGAAAGGAAGAAAAATATACAAAACATTTCTTCATTAAGAAAAATACACCAATTTTACTTATTTTTCTAGATAGATTGCATTACTAAGGTGGACTAGTATCAAAACATATATATTAGCCCATCTCCGTGTATCGAGTACTCTAGGGAAACTCCCCATACACCGTGCACTCTAGGGAGGTGTACTAGTCAACATTAATCCATTCCCTCACAAGGGGAATAATGAACACCTTAAATAACTACAAAACATCTACTCATCATTTATGTTTTCAAGTGATAAAACATCGAGTACTATATAGTGCTACTACATCCAATATTTGCAAATAGAAGAGATCATACATACATATCATGATTGCAACCAATAAAACCATAGTCATATACTTAAATAAAAACCCATGTACCTAAGTTTAGAGAATCCTAGTTATATTTCGGATCATCTACAACTCTGGTCATCACCTGATTAATAGCAATTAATCATCATTAATACAAGGTTCATCATTATTAATGGTATTTAGATCCAATTTAGGGTTTAGGTCAAATCTAGGTGTTACTAATCTAAAATATGTCTCTAGTATTTTTATAATAATCAAGAGGTCATTAGTTAGGTCTGGTTCAGTTTTCATACTTTTCTAATATTTAGTCTATTTTCTGGAACTAAAATGAGGTTATAAGCATCCAAATAATCATTAATACAAAATGACCTACTATTTAGAAATATTATTCAAATCAGAGTCAAAAACTAGATCTAAATCATCAGTAGGATTCTAGGAGAATTTTCTGAGAATTAATCTCATCTGGATATTTTTTATTATACTTAATGAACCCTAAATAGGAATATTATCTTGGAGATAAAAAATCATCAATAATAATGCCTCAAAGGTTTGAACTAGTTGTGTTAGAATAAAGTAGAAATTGTTCTAAGTTCAGGGATATTTTTGGGGGATTTATTGGCCAATTGAGCTATTTATAACCATTTTGTTAAGGTCAAGTCTAATTTTGGGAAAAAGTGAAAGATTTGCCTTAGATGCTAGCTGGATCCTAACCAAGATCCATGATCCTGACGATCCGTCAACAACCTGGGGTCATGCGTTCTCCCTTCTCACAGACGCGACCTATTTCTCATCTATCTGTATGGTCGTGGTTCTCAGATGCATTGAGAAATATCATGAGGAAGAACTCCTCATCGTCTGCCCCTCCTTCCACCATTAGGTTCGAGGGGCTTCTGGTAGTTGAGGCAACAAGGTCATCAACAATGTTTTCTCACACTGAAAGAGGGAAAAGCTTTGGGGAGACTCCAGCGGAGAACCATCCTGTGACCTGACGACCACTTGTTGCTCCCTTGCGCCTCTGATCTCATGGACGTCGTGCCACCTCCGGCACCACCACCCGCCAGTGGCTGCTCTGCAGCATAAAAACTTTCTTCTCCACGGCTCTGGCATAGGAGCCACAAGGGAAAGATTTAGCATGCTTGTGAGAAGGAACCAGACTCCAAAGGAGGATGATGGCTGCCGAATCCCCTTCACAGTGAAGGGAGTAAGCTTTATGGTCACTTATGAGCCACGCAGCTCTTGGATCCCAGGGTAGAGAGAGATACAACAAGTAGCCTACTGCAGACAATGTGAAGGAGGCAAGTTTGATCTCTACAGCTCCAGCTTCGACTCTGAGGATCAAAGTCCACCTGAGATCCTCCATGCACCTTCTCCTCATCCACCCATAGCTATCCACCATTGCTAACGGTTGGAGCTCCCCATTACTCTCCTTGTCTATCTACTGCCCGACGCATTTCCAGAAAGAAAGTAGAATCTTTCCATACCAAGGAAGATGATGATAAAGCCTAGTATACTAGGAAAAGGTTATCATCTGCAATGACTCTGCCATGGTTGTGTCACAACATGATACAGAGAGAGTAGGAGGGATGGACCAAGGCTCTAAGATAGTCATCCTTGAATATGTTGACACCATGGTATCATGTCCAGGATTGGTGAGAGAGGATGGTGAAGGTGGGAACTGCAGTCTCTAGACACCATGGGTCTTCAATGTCAAGTGAAGAGTGCATCTGTTAGAGTGTTTCACAGATCATGGGTTCACCAACGAGATTCTCTTATCCTGCCTCATCGGATCTAAAGACACCTCACCTGGTTCCGTTCCACCCTTTCCGAGTGTTAGGGGTGACCTAGGATGCATCCCACACCCTTTATCCGTGGACTACATATTGCGTTAATATAGCAACCACAAGCATGGCATGTGACATTTGGATGTATCAAACTTATGTCTACTTAATTCAAATCAAAAACCAAAGTTTGTACTGCTAAATAGTTTCTTAAAAAGCATCAGATCTAGGGTGTAGTAAAGTTTCATATAATTGTCATTTCAATTGCATTTGTAAACTTATATGACCGCAACCGCAATACATCCTAGGGATCATTATTCAAACATTTACCTCTATGTAAATCGCTAAATGTATGGTTAATCCAATGGCGGTCAAGTTTGATAAATATATCACATTCATTGTTTCCGTGGACATAATGACCCCAACTATTGGTTCTTGATCATTTGATGGGATAACTATCATATGTTTGAGTTGATTGCATCATGTTTAGATATAAGTAACCTCAAATTGTGATTAACCAAAAAGGAAATTAATGAACTTCAAATATAGTGTTGGGTATCATAATCCTCAAATTTCAGGTCATCACTGTTGTACTAAACCTGAGTTGTGTCCCCACCGATGTATGCAGATGTTCTTGAAACCGACTTGTGAATTGTGGACCTCTGTCAGATACTATAGTAACTGAGATATCATACAAACAAACTATCTCATCAACATATATGTATGCCATCTTTTTTGTTGTATACGTCGTCTTGACTGGAAGGAAGTGGGATGACTTGGTCAACCTGTCAACTATTACCCATATGCAATCATGACTTTTGGCAATTCTAGAAAGAGCAACCACAAATTCTATGGTAATATGATCCCATTTCCATTGTGGTATCAGAAAAGGTTACAATGCCCCTATAGGTTATTAGTGTCCAGCCTTGACCTACTGACATACTAGACATCTAGCCACGAACTCTGCCACATCAGGCTTTAAACATGGCCACCAATACAAGTCCTTCATATTATGGTACATCTTGGTACTACCAGGATGCATTGCATACATTGAGGAGTGAGCCTCCTCAAGCATCATCTTCCTCAATCCATTAGCATCGGGAACCATGCCCTGTTGTGAAAGCAAACTGTACTGTTATCTACCTCATGGAAACTGTCATGCTTCCACTACGCAACTCTGATCAGATATTTTGTATCACTATACTGTTCTGTTTTGCAACACAATATGCTGCCTCAAGGTAGGTTTGACCTATAGCTGTGCCAACTACCCTGCTACCAAAGAAACCTCCAAATTGACATTTATCTAGCAAAGTGACACCAACATGTCTTGATTATGGCACACTAAGGACATAATTTTGCATTGTCTACAAATGATGATGGAGAATACTTCCTGCTCAACGCATCAACTACCATGCTTCCCTTGCCTGGATGATAGTCTATTGTGCAGTCATAGTCCTTAATTAGCTTCATCCATCTCCTATGTCTCATGTTGAGTTCTTACTTCAAAAAGATATATTGCATATTCTTATGGACAGTAAAGATTTGACACTTTTCTCCATAAAGGCAGTGCCTCCAGATCTGCAAGGCATGAACTACCACTGCAAGGTCCAAATCATGTGTTGGGTAGTTCTCTTCGTGTTTCTTAAGTTGTTGTGATGAAAAAGAAATCATGTTCTCGTCTTACATCAGCACGCATCCCAAACCGTTCTTTGATGCATCACAGAAGACAATGTAACCTTTCCCATGCTCTAGCAGCACTAGGACTAGTGCACTCGTCAACTTCTCTTTCAACAACTAGAAAGAACGCTAACATTTGTCAACCCAGACAAAAGAAACATCTTTTCTGGTCAACTTAGTTAGGGGTAATGTTATAGCGCTAAAGTTCTTGATGAACCTCCATTAGTAGCATGTCAGACCTAGGAAACTGTGAATCTCTATTGGTGTCTTGGGTTGTTCCCACTCTAGAACATATTCCACCTTCTTAGGGTCTACACAAACACCCTTAGTAGATATGACATGTCCTAGAAAAGACACCTCAGACAAATAAAAACTCGCACTTGCTAAACTTAGCATATAAATGGTTCTTCCTAAACAACATCAAAGCCTAGCAAAGGTGTTTCTCATGCTACTGACTATCGTTGGAGTAGATCAAGATGTCATCTATGAACAGGACCACACAATGATCCACATAAGGTTCGAACACCTTGTTCATTAGATCCATGAAGGATGACGGCGCATTGGTTAGCCCAAATGGCATAACAAAAACTCGTAGTGACCATACCTAGTCCTAAAATCTAACTTGGGTATGTCATCCACCTTGATCCTCAAGTGGTGGTAATATGACCTCTAATCTATCTTGGAGAATATTGTAGCACCACTTGGATCAAAAAGGTCATTAATCCTTGGCAAGGGATACTTGTTCTTTATTGTGAACTTGTTCAACTGTCGATAATTTATGCACTGCCTCATAGAATCCTCTTTGTTCTTGACAAATTGCATGGGAGCATCCCAAGGGGAAGTGTTTGGTATGATAAAGCCTTTCTTGAATATTTCTTGCAATTGTTCCTTCAACTCCTACATGTCTTTTGGTACCATCATGTATGGTGCTTGCACTATGGGTTGTGTTCCAAGAACAAGACTAATTGCAAAATAAATTTCTCTAGAAGGGGAAACACCAGGAAACTCCTCAGGAAAAACATCCTCAAATTTCTCACCCCATTGGTACCTCCTGGATACTAGGACCTTTTGTCTTGCTATCCACATCATGATCCAGGAAGGCTTCACAACCTTGCCTCGACAATCTCTCCTTTGGTATAGTCGACACTAAACATGTGGGAAGAATCTTCCTATCACCTTCGAAGATCCACATGGCACCTCCATCATGGAATGTTGCCACTTTGGAACTAAAGTACAACACAAATTTGTATTTATCCAAGGTATCCATCCCTAGGATCACATTAAATCCATGCATGTCAAGTGGCATAAGATCCACTTGAATGTTGTGTCTTGAGAAAGAAAGAACGTAAGAAGGACGCACCTCCCGCAACTCTTAGGATCCAACTAAAGGGGTTTCTAGATAAAGATTATTATATCTATTACAAATAGGTAGATTACAACTACCTATCACCTCTCTAGTGATAAAATAGTGCATTGCACTCTGGTCAACTAGCACATATACAAAAGAAGAAGTAGAAAAATCAGAATGAAATAACTCCATCGGACCTATCATGACCCGTGGATTTACCACTCCCTTCAAATGAGTCATGTTGTTGAATCTAGTTGTCGCCCATTGACGTCCACATCCTATGCTATCTTGTCCACAGGACCCCACCTGTGATGCCTAACCACGTCCTCTACCACCGCCACTGCTAAACTATTGTTGTTGTTGTGAACCCTATTGATTCTACCTCAGCTACTAGGTCACCTCCTCATCCTTCATAGGACAATACGGTCTTGTATGTCTGACCTTTCCACCTTTAAAATAGGTTTTATCCTCGTACCATGGCCCAGACAGCCATGTCACTAAAACTAATAATGAGATACACGCTCCTGCCGATAGAAAATTGTGACATCTGCCCCTACTCGGGGACCATAGTGATGGTGCATGCAATCTCTGCTCGGTAAAAGTTGACCTCTGTTGTGACTGTAGCAAAGAAAACCTTAGCTTCTTAAAGCCTCCAGTTGATTATCCTTGGAACTGAGTTGGTCTCTTCTTAGTGTTAGCTTCATGCTTCTATATAACAAACCTCTCAATCCACCTTACTAACTCCATATAGGTGGAAAACTTCTCTCTATTTTCCAAAGTTGATGATGTCATAGTCAATTATGTACTTAGACCCTTCTCGGACCTACATATCCTTTCCTTATTTGTCCCCGCCATGTGAGGGCAGAACCTTAGAAGCTCCATAAATTTTGACTCATACTCATTGATGGTCATCGATCCCTGACAGATCTTCTCAAACTATGAAATCTTCTCATCTAGGTATGTATCCAAGAAGTATTGGCTGAAAAACTCCCACCAGTACTCCTCCCAACCTATCACAACTCCTAGCCTCTTTTCTTCTTCAAAGGCCCACCAATGACCAGCACTACCCTTCAACAGGTACACAGGATGTTTCACCTTGTCCTCTTCAAGGATGTTTAAGATCTTCAATGCCTTCTCAAGCTCAGTCACCCACATTTCAGTGTTTGTTGGGTCCGATGTGCCATCATACTTGATTGCCCTGACACGTCTCATCCTTTCAAACATCTTCCTGACACCCTAGGATTTTACATTAGAGATAGTTGCCCCAGCTTGAGATGTTGGAGCTTTTTCTGCTAGATGCATAATCGTGGCCTTCATCTCTCCAAACATGGACTGAAATGCTGGGTTGACCATTGGATGCTGCTCCAGCCCTGATTCTGGCACTCTATCATCGTGTGTCTGCCTCTTAGAACCACCTCTTGGTGCACCGTAGTTTCTCTCAGCATGTTCTTCACGCTCTTTAGACATATCTACACAAGCATAATCCATGATCTAATATGTTGTATTACGTAAGAACGGACACAAAACCTAAGTCCTATGTCCCTGTAGACTCATGAAACCTAAAGGACTAATACCAACTTAATTATGGCATGCCGTTATGCTAAATGAGATTACTTAAATCCAAAAGCATGATCAACAACTAACTAATCACATAGCCAGAAAAGGGGAATAATTTAAACTGATTCCAAATTGCACACATGTACTAAAACATTTACATAAATCTCCAACCTTTCCATAAGTTCATATACCATTCTAGGTATTTACATCCAAATCTAGTGGGCCTCTGCCACAACCTGTATAAAAAATGACCTATTTCGGTCACAACAATATCACACAATAGCTACCAATGGTGACAATCGCTACCATTAGATGACAATGACAATCACTACATATGTGTAACATAGTAAGGTTGATACACGTGTACATGTGACTGATGGTTAATACATAATGTTGTTTGGATGATTGTTTGATTAATCCTAATCATGTCTCTTAACCCTAATGTGTTAGATGACATATCTAGGGTTCGGTGACAAGTAATGAGATATGAAACCCTAATCAGCTATGTGTGTGCAATATGAATGTCATAACTTGTGAATACTATGGTGGTAATCATGTGATACAGGATGATGGCTATAAGCCTTGATGAGGCATGTTGAGATCATGATGATGTGATGGGTCTTATGATCCGGCATAGGCTTAAAGCCTAGTGTGAAGTGTATCCTCCAGTGATGTGATGAGGGATATCCCATGATAGTGTGATAATAGTGATGGCCTTGCAATGGCAGTGACATCAAGTGATATTGTGATAAGTTTGCACCTTATGTGTTGTATATCTTTTGGATTTGTATTATCCCCTTATTCTTGTAGAGTTTGTTTAGGGTTTATACATTGTAACTTGATTGATGCTAAAAGACACTCAATTGGTTTAACTAATCAAGTGAAACCCTGATCATGTAGGTTCCATATGCCATAGATCCATCTTCAGTGTTAGTACTTTGCTAGATGGTGAAATGGTATTCCAAAGGGAAACCCAAAGTGCATACTATTGAGTATGTGAGCTGCAAGTGACTACGTGTCCTTGAAATTTTGATCCTAAGTGTTTTGAAAATGACTACAGTCAGCTCTCGGTGATGAGGATGTGATATGATGTGATAGAGGACAACTACAGTTGTACCTCAGTGATTGGGTTATATACCCTAGTTTCTAGTGGCATGCCCTGTACCAAGGTGGGTAAGTGTTTTACAAGACCATAGACTTGACCATGAATTGTTGTCTCTACAGTACCATAGCATTGACTATAAGTTGTTGTCTTTGCAGTTTGACTATATGTCACTGCGGTGCAGACTCAAACTGACCGAGTAGTGCAAGAGAAGATCATGGATTCTGACTCTTCCATTGATCTTGTGTGGAACCAATTTCAACTTAGCGGTGTTTGG
Source organism: Alisma plantago-aquatica (assembly GCA_963693085.1). NCBI lineage: Eukaryota > Viridiplantae > Streptophyta > Magnoliopsida > Alismatales > Alismataceae > Alisma > Alisma plantago-aquatica. The sequence goes on along the minus strand of OY856413.1, from coordinate 311,900,317 downwards.
TTGGATTTGGTGGTGTGAATCAAATCTTCAGGGCATAATAAAAGATGTAATATAGTCGTGTAGTGTTTTTGGTTAGGGTCAAACATGATTCACATTGGATGACCCCTTGGCTTATCTTTTGTACTGATTTCTAAAATTATTTTGCGGTAAGAGAAATAAATTATTATACATGTTCTTCATGTTCCTTCTTAAAGTTAAAATGTTCTATTGCTTAGTTGGAGATTCCTAATTTTTTTAATATGTATTAATAGTTTAATGCATATCATTTAGCTAAATATGGTCAAGTTGATAATAATTCTATCTATCTGCTTTAGTTTACCTATGCTTATAATTTACGTTGGTGGAGAGTTATATCTCTCACTGGGACATTGATCTCACCCCATGGGTTTCCACATCTCTTAGGTGGCCATGCATGATGAGGTAGAGATTGTGTAGTTGAAGCTAAGCAGTAAGAGGAACAGTAGTTGTTGAAAGGTTGGACATGATGTTAGTGTCTTGTAGTAGAGTCCTATGTGTTGTCCCTGTACTCTCAAGTCCTTGAGGAGGTTTTGTGATTTATATATCTGTATGAGGTTTTTGGCTTTATGCCATTGTTGTATAGATATGGCATGTATGTATATGTACAGGTTATCATATGTAACAGGTTGTGGCCAGTGAGCTAGTGAATAGTGATATATGTAACAATCTTATGGCATGAGATATATGATATAGGTGGTTTTGTGGACCCAGATGCATATGTTTCCACATGAGGTGGATATGTGATATCAGTTTTAATTTCCTGTGTTTTCTAGTAAGCTGGTTGATTAGTATTAGTTTTATTTTTATTTTGAGTTATATCTCTTTGTGTCACATCAAGGCATCACAAAATGATTGGTATTAGAGGTTTAGATTCACTAAGTCTATAGGGGTATAGGACTAGGGTTTCTGCATGTTCTAGTGTCCTCCAGTCTGTCTTATAGTAACTTCTTCTTATGTCGAAGAAGAAGAAGAAGAAGAAGAAAAAGAAGAAGAAGAACAGAAGAGAAGATGGTTGGAAAACATGAAGAACATGATGTCAAGAGTAGTGTTGTTGCACCATGTGGTGGTTCCATGAGGAAATAGAGAGTTGATTCTATGCCTGAGATGCCCCAATTTGACCCAGTTGTGGTGGCCAATCCCACTTTTGGAGTCCATGTTTGGACAGTTTATGGCCACTATGACACATATGGAGGACAAAATGCATGTTCCCCAAGAGAGATCAGCAGTCCCCATTATGGAATCTTTGGGTTCTGGGAAGACCTTTGAAAGGTTGAGGCGTGTAGAGTCAGTTGATTATGTGGGTATGGAAGACTCGGCTGATACAGATATGTGTTTAACTGAGCTGGATAAGACCTTCAAGATCCTCAACATCCCCAAAGAGGAGAAAGTGAAGCATGCAGTGTATCTGTTGAAAGGGAGTGTTGGCCATTAGTGGGCCAATAAGGAGGAGAAAATGCATGGTGTCATGATTAGTTGGGAAGAGTTCTAAATGGAGTTTGTGAGTCAGTACTTTCTAGAGACATACTTGGATGAGAAGATCATATAGTTTGAGAAGATCCGAAAGGGATCTATGACATTCAACAAGTATGAAGCTAAGTTCATGGAGCTTCTGAGGTTTTGTCCGCATATGGCAGCTACAGACAAGGAGAGAATCATACAGTTCGAGAAAGGCTTGAGTATAGAGTTGACGACTCGAGTGTTATCTTTAGAGAATAGAGATAAGTTCAACACATTTGTAGAGTCAGTCAGGAGGGTGGAGCGATCAGTGGTGGAGAAGCATGAGATGAAGGACAAAAAGATGCATGCTCAGTATCAAGGATAGTCATCTAGAGGCTTTAAGAAGCCTAAGTTTTCAGCCTAACTATCACAACTGAGATCGACAAGTCATTCTCAGTGGTCACCAATTAGAGGCAGAGTTCATTGCTTTCTGCCAACAAGAGCCCATAGTGTTGCATCATTGTTAGTGATAGGGCCGTCCAGGCCATGGTATGAGAGTAGGGCTTGCTACAAGTGTGGACATGTTGGGCATACAAAGTGTTTTTTCCCTATGAAGGATGAAGAGGTTACCCAACAATCGAGATAGAGTCAGTCAGGGTCACAGTAGTTGTAACAGTTCAATAGTAGTAGTGGCAGAGGACATGGACATGCATCACAAACTAGTTCTTCTGGGCAAGCCAGTAGAGGAAGGGGACGGCACAGGCAAAGCCTTGATTTTACACAATGAGTTAGCCAGAAGGAGTGGTCAACTTGTGAGTTGTGATAGGTCATATGGAGTTATTTCATTCTAATTTGTCTTCTTCTTGATTTATATCTATTTTGGTTGACCCAGGTGTGATGCACTCTTTTATCACTAAAGAAGTGATTTCTAGTTGTCCTTTACCTGTTGGACATAGACGTGATAGTCTTTGTTTAAAAATCCCTTTGGTTGGTTCCATCGAGTTGCGAGAGGTGTGTCCTTCCTGTGTCCTTTCTTTTTTGGGATGTAGCATTCAAGTGGATCTCATACCACTTGGCATGCATGGATTCAATGTGATTTGTAGAATGTATACTTTAGAGAAGTATCGGGTGGTCTTGGACTATAGTTCCAAGGTGACAACATTTGTTGATGGCAATGTTTTGTGGATCTTACAAGGAGATAGGAAGATTCTTCCAACTTGTTTGGTGTCAGAGATGGTGGCAGGGAAGTTGATGAGGTAGGGTTGTGATGTGTTTTATCCCATGTGGCGGATACCAAGGTGAGGAGTCCAAGTATCCAGAAGGTGCCAGTTGTCTGCGAGTTTGAAGACGTGTTTCCAAACAAGTTTCCCGGTGTTCCCCCAGTTAGAGAGATTGATTTTGAGATCAATCTAGTTCCTAGTACCCAACCGATAGCACAAACATCGTATAGGATGACACCAACTGAGATTTCAAAGTTAAAGAAACAGTTGCAAGAGTTGCTTGAGAAAGGTTTTATCAGGCTGAGTACATCACCATGGGGTGCTCCCATTTTGTTTATCAAGAAGAAGGATGGATCCATGAGGCTGTGCATCGATTATAGACAGTTGAATAAAGTCAAGATAAAGAATAGGTATCCTTTACCATGGATTGATGATCTGTTCGACCAGTTATGATGTGTCATGGTGTTTTCCAAGATAAATCTGAGTTTAGGATATCACAAGATGTGGATCAAGGTGGATGACATGCCAAAGTTAGCCTTTAGGATAAGGTATGGTCACTAGGAGTACGTGGTTATGTTGTTTGGGCTAACTAATGCACTAATAGAATTCATGGACTTGATGAACAGGGTGTTCAAACCTTGTCTTGATCCATTTGTGGTTGTATTCACAGATGACATCTTGATATAAAGTCGAGAAGCTCAATAGGGTGATATTGTGATTCAGAAAATCTGAGTAGAGTTTGGTAGTGAGAAGAATAATGGTTTCTGTGAGGTAGAACATGGGACAGTATGTTACCATGACAGAGCAGTGGTACTAGATGTTGCTAGTTTGAGTAAGATGGTCTTGGAGGAGGCTCACTCCTCAATGTACGCTATAAATCTAGGAAGCACCAAGATGTACCACAATATGTAGGATTTGTATTGGTGTCTTGGCTTGAAGCGTGGCATGGCTGAGTTTGTTTCTAGATGTCCTATGTGCCAGCAAGTTAAAGCAGAACATCAAAAGCTTGTAGGAACTTTGCAAATGTTACCCATGCCACAGTGAAAATGGGATCATGTCACTATGCACTTTTTGGTTGGTCTTCCTCGGATAGCCAAAGTTCGTGACTCTATATGAGTGATTGTTGACCAATTGACAAAGAAAGTGCACTTTTTGCTAGTAAAGACGACATACATAGTGGAGAAGCTTGCACAGATATATGTTGATGAGATAGTGTGTTTACACAGTATCCTAGATACCATTGTATCTGAAAGAGGTCCTTAGTTCACAAGTCATTTTTGAGAACGTCTGCACACAAAAATGGGTATGCAGTTGAGGTTTAGTATAGTGTTTCACCCGTAGACAGATGGATAGTCAGAGAGGACGATCCACATTCTAGAAGATATGTTGAAAGTTTATGTTTTGTAGTTTTTGGGAAGTTGGGATGTGCACCTTAGTTTGCTAGAGTTTGCATACAATAACAATTATCAGAGGAGCATTGATATGGCACCTTATCAGGTGTTTTATGGGAGACCTTGTAGATCTTTGTTGTATTTGGTACGATGCCGCTGAATATTAGCTTTTGGGTCCTGAGCTTTTACAGCAAACAACAAAGAAGATCATAGTGATACAACATCTACTGAAGGTAGCACAAGACAGGTAGAAGTCGTATACAGATAATCAGCATAGACCCTTAGAGCTCCAAGTGGGAGAGATGGCGTATCTCAAGGTCTCTCCTTGGAAGGTTGTTTTAAGGTTTAGAAAGAAGGGTAAGTTGGATCCTAGATATATGGGATCTTACCCGATGGTGGCACATGTTAGGAAGGTGGCATACAAGTTAGAGTTGCTACCTGAGTTGCATAGATTACATCTAGTGTTCCATATGTCTATGTTGAGGAAGTGCCACCCTGATACAGAGTTGGTGTTGTATACAGTACAGGACAAGCTAGATGAGGATATATCTTATGTGTAACGTCCTATGTTGATCCTGGATAGGAGGATCAAGAAGTTGAAGAAGAAGTATATCGTGTTGTTTAAGATTTTGTGGTATCATCGTGGCATGGAGGAAGACATGTGGGAGCTTGAGGAGGATATGCGTAGGAAGTACCTGTCTCTTTTTGCGAAGGATTTTGGGGGTGAAATCCCTATTAGGGGTTTATGGTCGTAAGGAACGTGACCTAGCTTAGTACTTGAGTGTGCCTGCTTTGCTTAATAAGATGCTTAAACCTTAAAACCTTGATGTAATTTTCGGCAGACCTTCCATATGATCGAGTACTTTTAATAGAATATGGAACAATGAGAGCATACTAAAAACTTATCCTCTCTGCTACTTTTTCTAATAAAATGTCTATGCATATCATGGTTCAATAGGAAACAATTTTCCAATTCCCAATGCACATCCAAACATGGGAAGTTCTTAATTGTTTCTTACCAGTCATCTCTGTGACTAATCATGTCAATCAAATAGGCAAGGTTGTTGCAAAGTATTTGGACCTGAAAGATTGGGCAATATTTGAATGAGAACAAGTTCACATACTAAATCTTAGCCACATCATAGAGTTGGGAGAAATATAAACAAGAAGAAAATGAAGCACGACTAGAGAAGAACATGCAAAAAGGTAGCTGAGAAAGCTAATGCCCTACATGAAGAAAATATTACATGTTTTAAAGTCTAGGGGGTATGGATACATGGGACTTGATGACCCCACAAATGAGGTATTACCTTTTGACTTTTGCATTTTATTATATTAAAATTACTCAATATATGTTTTTCATACTTGAGGTTTCTAGCTATATTACTTGATCTCTGAAGACCTTTTTGTATGTTTAGAAGTTTTTCATACTTGAGGGTCTGCAAATTCTTTACTTCTTTGTTGTTTGAATGTTAGTTGCCTACAATTCTTGATATAAGCTTGAGATTTCATCAAAAGATCCATGTGAGTAGCTTTCTTATTCTGAAACACCTAGTCATTTCTTATATTCTAAACCAACCAATTTGCTACTATAAAATCCTCATTCCACTATTTGAAATCCTTGTCAGTCTTTAACTTCCTCATGACCCATTACACAAAAGAGGTCTTAGAAAAAAAAAGGATGCCTCGTCTGGTGGCTTCATATCAAACCTGAGCTTCTTGCTTATATGACACTCACAGAAAACATGTAAGGAGGACTCTTCATGGTAACAACATCTTGGACAAATGGCATCTATTGTGATATGAGGATCCTTGTATCAAATTGGTATAAATTTCAGAGGTGGTTTGATCTCAATTTGGGCCCAAGTGATGATCAATTGTAAATAAGATCTTCTTCTCCTAGGGAGGATAACAATGTTTAAAGCCATGGAAAATCATTAGAATCATAGTTTTAGTTATATATAGAAAATGAGGAAATGATCTCATTTAGACCATAGTTGGCCACTTGATCATGCCGGATTGACCCACTCTACTGGTTAAAAACATTACATAGCCAATTCAAGTGGATTACATTGACCAACCTAGCCCAATGTTGACTTCTCAGGAGGACTTTTCATAAGTCAGCCAGTGTATCACTAATCTACTTTGATCAATGAAGAATGATAAGTCAGTAGACCTATTAGATAGTTTGACAAACTTTTGGATCAAACCAGACTAAAATCATCCTACTCATTCCAAAATATTCTTCAAACCAAACTACTAGGTTATAATCTAGTCCTTCACTGAATCCACCAACAATAAGCTACAGACGGAGAAGATCTCACTGGAGACTACTTGCCAGAGGCTGTATGAGAACATGTCACTTATCCCTCAACTCAAGGTGGAGCTCAGCTAGACCAGGACAATGTTGCAGCTGATCAAAGACACTGGTGTAGGTGGTTTGATGGAAATCTCTTCTTCACCCAACATCCCCAGGAAGCTCCGAGTTGCATCCCCAATAGAAGTAGTTCAAGAAGATGGTTGAAGATGTAGGGAGAAAGGTGTTGAAGCTGGTAGTGGAGGTTGAGAAGACCAAAGTTAAGATCAAGACTCTTGAGGTGAGGTTGCACATGGCCAAGAAGGTCAAGGAGTCGGTCATAACGATCGAAGTGACTGCTATTTTTGGAATAAATGTCATGATGAAGACCGAGATTGTTGTTGTTGTAGATTGAAAGACTTCAACAACTATTAATATATCATTTGAAGAGTGTATAAAAAGCTCATTTGTATGACCAAGGATGTAGAGGCATAATCCAAGAAGAAGATAGAAGCCGCAGTGGCTCAAGTTGAGGATGTAGACTACTCAAAAACATAGTTGATGAAGAAGGTGGATGAAGCAAAGGCGGGTCTGGGTGAGGCCATGTGTAGGGTTGAAGTAGTAGAGAGTAAGGTGTTGAAACTGGTGGTGGAGATTGACAAGACCAAAGTCGGGATCAAGATTGTTGAGGTGAGGTTGCACGCAGCCATGATGGTCAGGAGTCAAACATAAAGATTGAGGTGGCTGCTACTGCTGGAATAAGTGACTTGATGAAGACCAAGATTGTTGTTATGGAAGATATAACTCCTTCAACCATTGTTACTCTATTAGTCAAAGAGTATAACAAGATCATTCGTATGGTCAAATATGTAGAGTCCTAATCCAAGAAGAAGAATGAAGCCACAATGTCTCAAGTTGAGGACATGTACTCAAAAACATAGTTTATGAAGAAGGTGGATGACACAAAGGCGGATCAAGATGGGGAAGAAGGTTCTCAGTGAGGCCTTGTGTAGGGTTGACATGGAAAGCAAAGGGAATCTCTCGATGAAAAGCAAGTGGAGATCATATGGATAGTGGAGGAGGTCCTCCATTCACAACTCCCCAAGATTTGAGAGCTCCTTCTACCCAACTCATCATTGAAGGAACTCTAAAGCCCAGGACCTCATCAGCATTGGTTTTCTCATCTTCCCAAAGGTCAAATTCTCAACAAGAAGTTGATGGGGGCTGATGATTTTTTTGATGAAGTTGCTAGCATAGTTCTGAGAAGGGAAAATGATGGTCCCAAGATGTCGCATATCCAAATGCTTAGCAGACAACATGTCTTCTCGTCTTCCTAGATCAATGGGGATGAGGGAATGCAAAATGAAAAGCATTCTGCTAAAAATGTAAAGAAAATAAAGTTTGTCTGTATGGGATTCCTGCCCATCCCAGCAACCAAGAAGGAGAGGAAGGGTAAGAAAAAAAATAGACAACAGTCTTGTAGCCCAAGATAGTCTTTTGAAAACCCTTCTAACCTAACAAGCCTCACTCATTAGTTGATCATTGCAGTCTGTAACCACTACTAATTATGCTAGCTACTTATTTTGTGTGTAGGTAATGTGACATATGTTCAATCTAATCTGTATTTACGAATGGTTTGGGTTACTTTCCCAATTTGTATCCTAGTGTCAACTTATTTTGATATGTGAAATTCTTTTCTTTCACTAGTTTGTATTTTTATTCCATGGTCTAAAAATTGACTAAAAATAACTAAAGAGTGGATTACATATATGTTCCCTATGATTGTATGGCAAGCTAGTTTTTTTTTAAAACCCTTCTAGTCTAATAAGCCTCACTCCTTAGCTGATTATTGTAGTCTTCAACAACTACTAAGTACTAATTATATTAACTACTTGCTTCTATGTGACAACCCATCACACAAAGTGATATTACTCATAACTCAAACATCATCAACTGCTAATAAAGCACATATATAAAAAGAGGGCTAATTAAATTTGATTAAATTTTCACAAACTTACTCAACAACATTTGCATAAAAACCCAACATCTCATATTATTTTATAAATATCATCAAAAGTATCTTACAAAGGCTATGTGACCTTAGCCACAAAATATACAACTATACACATGATATATCATCTACATATACAACATCAGAATACTATGAAAGCTCGAGTTGATAAAACACTATATGAAAAACTTTCCCGCCCAGACCTGAGAGTACAATGATGACTCTAGGACATGCTACACATCTAATCAACTCCTTTTGTGTTCCATCACATCAGTTCCTCCTCATTGCCATGGGTCTGATACTGCTACTAACGATCACCTAAAAGGATTGTGGTGACCCACGGGTGAGACCCATGTCCCAACAAGAGATATAAATCTTAACAACACTTATTGATTACAACATGTTATGTAATTAAATAGGTTAAGTAGATTAAGTCGATTAAATAGATAGACATACAGATAGATAGACATACAGGAAGATAGACAGATAGACAGATAGATAGATAGATAGATAGATAGATAGATAGATAGATAGATAGATAGATAGATAGATAGATAGATAGATAGATAGATAGATAGATAGATAGATAGATAGATAGATAGATAGATAGATAGATAGATACATAGATAGATAGATAGATAGATAGATAGATAGATAGATAGATAGATAGATAGATAGATAGATAGATAGATAGATAGATAGATAGATAGATAGATAGATAGATAGATAGATAGATAGATAGATAGATAGATAGATAGATAGATAGATAGATAGATAGATAGATAGATAGATAGATAGATAGATAGATAGATAGATAGATAGATAGATAGATAGATAGATAGATAGATAGATAGATAGATAGATAGATAGATAGATAGATAGATAGATAGATAGATAGATAGATAGATAGATAGATAGATAGATAGATAGATAGATAGATAGATAGATAGATAGATAGACAGACAGACAGACAGATAGACAGACAGATAGATAGGTAGATAGACATATAGACAGACATATAGATAGATAAAGCAACAGAATAGAATTATCAGTTATAAGTACCTTATTAAGAGAAATTCTTATCAGAGTCTTAGAAACTAGCATTATCCACAATTAAAAGATGTAGATATTATTATGAATGTAACCATCATCATGAGCCTAACTAGCATCATAAAAATAGGTAACAATATGAGTACATTTGAATAATAGGAGCATGTATAACAATATAGCATGTCTATAGTCATAAACAAAACTAATAGCATAAGCATATCTAACAGTATACCATATTTAACAGCATAGGCATATCCAATAGGGTGAGAAAAACTAACAATGCGAGCATGTCTAATAGAATATCATGTCTAATAGGAGAAGCATATCAACATCTTAAGTAGAGTTAATAGCATAAGCACAACTACCAGCATAAGCATGATTAGTAGTATAAACATAGCTAACTACATATGCATGGCTAGTAGTATAAGCATAGATAATAGCATGAGATAACTTTCATCATAAACATAACCAACAGTAGCAGTATTTCTAACAACAGAAACATGGGTACTTCTCTTATAGCATTATACATCATCTACATGTAAAAGAGAAAACAAGGGTTATCATCCAATGTGAAGCATGTTTAACCATAACTGATATGATACATGGTTGTTTACATATTTTATTAAGCCCTGAGGAGTTTTAGGTATAGCATACAAACTCCAACTGACCACTGCTAAGTTGAATTCAGTTCCATATAATATCTAGGATGATTGGAATCTTAAGATATCATCCACCCTCATTCAGTATGAGTCTGTCGCGGCGACATGTGAGTTAAGATGCAAAACAATCTAGTTCGTCCTTGGTATATAGGTCACAACACTAGTGAAACCAAGATACTACCGTAGTTGTTATCTTGCTGAGTATGTAAGTGTTGGCTAAATTGGACATTAATAGACCCTTTGTTTTGATGATGACAAACATTTCACACTTGTGGATCTAACATATTATTTGAGTATTTCAGGGTTCAAAGGAATAAGAAAATCCTACTAAGTGGGAAGATAAAGATCAATGCAAATTGAGGATCAAATGCGCTTAATTGTATAAATTTTCATGATTGTACTCAAATGTAAACACTTGTACAATAATATAATGTACAAGTACTTATACATCATGTAAATCAAGCGTTAGATCTTCCCTACCCACTTATAACCCTTAGATAGGTTTCCCCCCTAAGTTAGAGTCACCATCACTCATTGAAACACACACTTAGTAGGTGATTCAAAAGACTAAAATAGGGACACCCTCGGTAAAAAACTTGTCAACCGAAACACACTCGGTTGAAGTTTTTGTCGACTAAGAACCACCTCGATTAAAATTGTGAGCATTGTTCAACAACTTACACAATTGTGCTCTAAAATAGTCTTCGGTCAAAAATAATCTTGACCGAGCAAACTTTGGTCTAAAGCTTGTGATCGTTAGACTGAGTGGTTGGTAGTTGGGAGTTGGAAATAGATGTTGTAACACTTTTGCCTTAAACCCAGGCTCAGTCAAAGAAATACTTGACCGAGACACAGTTCGGTCAATGAAATTATTCGACTGAGTAGGGTTATGGATTGTTCTTTTCAAGCACAAACAAATTAGCAATTGCTAGCCAACTAATGTACACCTAGGGAATAGTTAAGCACTAAGAACACTCTAGACACTCCCTAAAACGTCCCTAGACACTTGCAAATCATTCCTATTAATAGGAGAGGCCTTAGGACACCTAAAACACCTAAGCTACACTTCAGCATTCACTATTTTTTGTAACAAAGCTAAGATTCACTTTCTATCCTTTTCTTTATGATCTAGAGTTGTCCTATAGCTACAATCTCCTAGCTACACATATAGCGACATCCATCTTAAGTGGATAGGAGATCCAAATGCTTGATATAGGATCAAAGTGCAATACTCAATTGTTGTACTTCCTTCTTATAATCCCCTTTCACAGGTTAAAGTTGCTTGTGCTCCTTGGCTACTCCTAGATTGTGGAGTTTGCCTGAGGAAGCTTGGTTGAAGCTACTTCTTGGTGGACAAGGCTACTTCAAGAGGTGCTTGAGATTAATTCAAGGAAGTCTACTTCAAGGGTGGTTGAGGCTACTTCTAAAGGAAGGCTATCTTAAGGTGGTGGAGCTACTTCTAGGAGGAGAAGGTTACTCCAAGGGCTTGGAGTTACTTCAAAGAAGGTTGCTTCAAGGAGGTTGAGGCTACTTCTAGGTGAAGGCTACTTCAAGGAAAGTGATTGTATTTTATGTAGCATGCTTGTGAGGTAATAAAGTTAATCACTTTCAAAATCCCAATTGGAGACAATTGGATAGTGGACTAACAACATTTGTATTCAAAGGTTGGAACCACTCTAAACACAAGTGCCTTCCTAGTTTCCTCCTACTTTGGTTGAGTGTTTTAATTATTTTTAAATCATCAAAAAGCTCTATTCACCCCCCCTAGATCTTTCAGTAAGGACCATGACCCATGTTTTGGGATAACCCTATTTTTTTGCCTAAGTATGTTTCTTAGAACCTTGATCTAATCATCTGAGATGTAATTAGGTCTTTTAGAAAGTTTAAGTTTCTTGTTTGAGCTTGTGTTTTGTGGTGAGGTTTTGGTGGAATTTGCAATTCACCCAGAGTAGGGGTTGATGTGCTAGTTTGCCACCTCTGGAGTGTTTATTCTCTCTCTTGGTATCATCTAGATGAGAGAGAGAGAGAGATGGGCACCTTGTTTGGGTCTTAGTTGTGAGGTGACATCCTTGGTGATGTGTTGAACACGTGTGAGGTTTGTCTTGCACCTAGATGTGTTATCTCAAGTTGGAGAGCCTTGGAGAGGCTGTGTATCAGTTTGTGAGTGTGTAGGGCTATGCCCTATTGATTTGTGAGTGTGTAGGGTTGTGCCTGTCAGTTTGTGGGTGTGTGCAGATATGGTATCGGGCATGACCTTGGTAGGAGACCAAGAGGGGGAGACCTAACCTAGACCTTATCACCATGTCTTACATGATGTTGCATGTGGCTCTTTTCTCATGGACAAGTGCCATCTAAGCTTCTAAGGTGATGACACATCTTTCATGACATCTCTCTCATCCCTCTAGTATATAATCCTCTTTCTCTCCATGCAAGAGAATCCTTTTGGCCATCCTTTCTTTCTCTCCTTCTTGGTGGACTACCTTGAGAGCTTAAAGAACTAGGGAGGCTCTCTTGGAGTTTGGTGGACGAGTTCCAAGTTGTGGTGTTCCTTGATCATCCTTCATTTTCCACTTTGGTAAGCTATGTTTCCTAGCTTTCTTTCTTTCTTCTTCTTCTCGGCCATGGATCTTGGATACCTTGTTTCCATCTTGAGCCATCTTAACCTTGGTCTCATCTTCTTCCTTGGAGGTGTTGTGGTGATCAAGTTGGTGGATCATCTTCTACCTTGAACTCGTGAGCTTGAAGCTTGACCTTGGAGCTTGGATCTTGGTGGTGATCTTTGAGATGGGTTATATAACTCTTAATCTCCTTTGTTCTTTTCACTCTTCATATGCTTATGATTGTTCTTCATCTTGAGATCGTTTATCTTTTGTATGCTAGTGGTTGTTAGTGGTTTTAGAACTGTTTTGATGATCGAATCTCATTGGTTTGCTATTCATGTCTTGCACCTTCTTACTACATAGTAGATGGATTAGTGTCCGACCTTTATAAGGTTGAAGACGACAAGTCCACACACACACAAGCACCATGTTGAGAGTAGGTTGTCATGACTTGTAGTGAAACAAACCGAAACACCAAGTAGCAAGTCATCATGACTTGGAGATGCTTAGGTCATCATGCCTCGTGGATGCGAGGGCCGACATGTGTTGATAAGGTTAGCTTGTCATGGCTTAGGGTTTCTAAACTGATATGGTTGATAGATCTTGAGAAGCTAGCCCATCATGCCCTAGAAGTACCTAAACTGATACATGATGGCTAAACTGATATGCATGGAGGGTGTTAGCCATCATGCTCTAGAAGTACCTAAATCGATAGGTGTTGTTACACCGATATGATTGGGAGGAGTTACCCGTCATGGCTATGGGTGTACCTCAGGTGAGTTGGTCTGCTATGAGGGCTAAACTGTGACACCCTGGCTGAGTAGAGGCTGACACACATCGGTGTTAGAGTTTCCTGATACACCTTGACCCATGATGCCTAGTTGAACCCTAACCCTAACAACCAATATACCTAGGGTTTCCTAACATGCTTTGGTTGCCCGAGACCTTTAGGTGGTGTTGACCATTACACCTTAGGGTGGTGTTTCCCATCACACCCTTAGGAGGTGTCAACTATCACACTCTCAAGAAGTGGTAAACTGATACACCATTAGTAAGGATATCCCTTGTGCCTTGCATGGTGGTAGTCGACATGTTGGGAGGATGACAAGTCAACACCGTATGGAAAGTACCAACTGATACACTATATGATAGTCTCAACTGATACCTTGTAATGGTGGTTATGTTACATCATGTTGATGATAGGGTTACATGATATGATGTGATACCCTATGGGGTGGTTGTGTGAATGATAAAGGAGTGCTATTTTCTATAATCTTTATCTCATAATATACCTTCTAGTGATGATGGAAATGATGATCTAAGGATGGATGTTGATCCAAGCTTGTAAACCCTAATGGATTAAAGAGAACTCTAGCCCTAATGATGTAATGTGAATGGCATGAATCTTATGAGATGGTAGTGTTGATGATGTATTATTCTTCTTGTTATAAGTCTCTAACCATGCAGGTAACAACAGTTGATAAGCTTAACTAGGTATGAGATATGGTACTTATGATGTGATTGAATGGGCCTTATGAGGTAGGTGAGATCTTGGTATCATTGAAGGAGGAAAATGGTCTTATGACCTAGTGGTGGCTTATTACCTTATATGAGATGGTAATTTCCTTAATAATGAAATGAGGGGTTGCTACCCCAAAATAATGTGGTCCTTGTGATGAGAACTATGATGAATGACAAGCATAAAGGGATAATGTGATGAGATCACACCTTATATATATGCTCATTTACTTTATGATAATGTGTTATGCCCTTTATGTGTAGAACTTGTTTAAAGTTTATATGTTGTAACTTGATCGATGCTAAAAGACACTTAAATGACCTATTAATCAAGTGGAACCTAATCATGTAGCTTGTCATGTGCCATAGATCCATTCGGTGTCAACATTTGTTGAATGGTGAAATGTGTTTAACTTGGAGCGCATATTTTTGAATCTGCAGGGGTGAGGATGAATATCACCTTACGTCCAGGTTAACGGGATTGGCTGCTGGCCATACCCTGATTAGAGTGTGGCTTCAGGTCGTAGCTTAGTGATATATGATACATGATTAGCTACAGGCATTACCCAGATTAGAGTGCGGCTTTGGGTCGTAGCTCAGTTATATGTGATACAGGATTGGTTGCAGGCCATACCCTGGTTAGAGTGCGGTTGAGGGTCGTAGCTCAGTTACACTAGAGTCGTGACCTATACCAAGGCAGGCTAGATTTGTACAGCTGGACTATATGTTGCTGATAGCAGTCTGACTGATGATGTCACTACATGTTCACTCGTACTAACCAAGGGGGTGAGGTCGTGAATTCCGGCTCTTCCATTAGACCTTGTATGGCACCAATTTCGACTTAGTAGTGGTCAGTTGGATTTGGGTGGTACGACTCAAATCCTCTGGGCAAAATAAAATACATAATCAGTCGTGTAGTATACTTGCATAGGATCAAATATGAAACATTGAATGAGGCCTTGCTTGTTCTTATACAATATTGTTGGTAGGGAATATACAATTTCTTCATGTTCCTTTTATAATATTAAGATGTTTCATAACCCAATAGTAATTGCTTACTCTGTTAATATTGATTACCTAGTTATCATACTTGTAACTTTACTGCTGATTTAATCATATCATTTGCAATAATAATAGAGTTGGTGGAGAGTTATAGCTCACGCTGAGATTTGGAATCTCACCCTATGGATTTCCCACATCCTTTTTAGGTGGATGTGCACAAGAGGTAGAGATCGTGCAACAGAGGTTGAGGAGCAGTAGGAAAGGTAGTAGATGATAAGGTTGGAAGTGATGTTGGATGTCTTTTGTTGTTAGAGTCCTAGAGTCATCCTTGTATACTCGAGTCTTTGGGGATGTTTTGGTAGACATGCTTTCAATATGTGGTTGGCTTGTGTGCCCCTTTTTATGTACAATTGTAATGGATATATGTATATATGTTCTAGAACAGATTTCCTTATAACAGGTTGGTGGCACACATGGTAAGTGCTTTGAGGCATGAAAGGACTCGTACGTAAAGGTTTTTTCTATTTGGAAGTTTTATGAAAAAGGTTTTAATTTTAAGTCTTTTTCAATAATCCATTTATTAATCCTTCTTCGCGGTTTTCTTTTGAGTAATCTTGCTTTTGTGGTGCAGGGCGTCACAGATAGGTTGGTATCAAAACTTTAGGTTCGTTGAGGTTACATGGACCTAGGACTAGGGTTTGTGTCTATTCTTGTATCCTCCAGTCTTTCTTATAGTGACTTCTTCTTATGCAGAAGAAGAAGAAGAAGAGAAAGCTTAAAGATGTCTAGAGAACACAAAGAACATGTTGCTGAAAGCATTGTTGCTACACCAGGTGGTGGTGCAAGGAACTTGGCGTGAGAAGATCGGGTGCCTGAAGTCCCTTAGTTTGACCCAGCCATGATTCAAAATTTTTCCTTTTAACCTCTTTTTGGGCAGTTTATGGTTACTATGACTCATATGGCGGACAGGATGCCTACACCTCAGCCTAAGACACTAGTTCCCCATAATGAATCATCGAACACTGGGAAGACTTTTGAGTGGCTTCTCCATGTTGGGGAAGTAGAGTATGTTGGGATGGCTGATTCAGCAGATGTAGATCTGTGTCTTATCGAGCTTCAGAAATCCTTTAAGATCCTTAGTATCCCCAAAGCGGATAAGGTGAAGCATGTGATGTACCTTCTCAAGGGGAGTGTTGGACATTGGTGGGCCATAGAGGAGGAGAAGAGGCCTGGAGAGGCTATAGGTTGGGAGGAATTCCAATGTGAGTTTGTTACTCGATACTTTCCTTAGACGTACCTTGACGAGAAAATTAGCCAGTTTGAGAGTATTAGACAAGGATCCATGACGATCAATGAGTATGAAGCAAGGTTTATGGAGCTGTTGAGGTTCTGTCCTCACATGACTGCTACAGAGGATGAGCAGATTTTTCATTTTGAGAAGGGTTTGAATGTTGAGTTGTCTACCCCGACTGTTGCTTTGGAGAATCGAGAAAGGTTTAGCACGTTTGTGGAGTCTGTTCAGAGGATAGAGTAGTCTGTGAAGGAGAAATGAGAGGCAAGTGCTAGGAGAGGCCTACACAGTCCCAGGGGCAGCCGTCAGGAGGCTTTAAGAATCCGAGGTTTTCCACACCACCAGCACCACAGAGGTACAGTGCTCCGACATAGTGGTCACCAAGTAAGGGAAGAGGTTGTAGTCATCCACCTACTGGAGCTTATAGCACCGCATCAACATCAGTGATGGGGCCATCTAGGCCGCATTATGAGACCCGAGCTTGCCAAAAGTGTGGGCAGTTAGAACATCTGATGTGGGAGTGTCCGGTGAGAGATGATGAGGTGATCCAACAACTGAGGCAGAGCCAGTAGGGCTCACAGAGGCAGGAGATTAGCGGCGTAGGAGGATGAGGATGTGGCCAAACATCATAGATCAAATTGTCTGCTAAGGGAAGCAGAGGATGGGGTTGACAACAGGAAATGACTAGATTCTATGCTATGAGTCAACCGGAGGTGGTGGTCAACCCGCAAGTAGTGACAGGTTAGATGGAGTTATTTCATTTAGATTTGTCTTCTTCTTACTTTGTATGTGTTTTGATTGACTTGGGTGCAACACACTCTTTTGTCACTCATGAAGTGCTTGGCAGTTGTCTTTTGCCTATTAGTCGTAAGAAGAATAGGTTGTTGTTAGAAACCCAGTTAGTTGGTTCTACATTGTTGCAGGAGGTGTGTCCTTCCTGTGTCCTCTCTTTTTGAGGCACATCATTCAAGTGGATCTCATACCACTTGACATGCATGAATTTTATGTAATCCTTGGAATGGATACGTGGGAGAAGTACAGAGTGGTCTTGGATTGTAGATCCAAGCAGTTGAAGTTTATAGATGGTGGTGAGATGTGGATCTTCCAAGTAGATAGGAAGATTCTTCTGACGTGTCTCGTATCGGCTATGGTGGCGAGGAAACTTTTGAGATAGGGTTGTGAGACGTTCTTGGCACAAGTGATGGATACTGCGATGAGGAGTCCTAGTATTCCGGAAGTGTCATTTGTAAGAGAGTTTGAAGATGTATTCCCTGAGGAGTTTCCAGGTGTTTCTCCACCCTGAGAGATCGATTTTAAGATCAATCTAGTTCTGAAACGCAACCGATAGCTTAGACATCGTACAGGATGGCTCCAAAAGAGATGGCAGAGTTGAAAAGACAGTTGCAAGAACTGCTTGACAAAGGTTTCATTAGGCTGAGTACATTGCCATTGGGTGCTCCAGTGCTGTTCGTGAAGAAGAAGGATGGGTCTATGATACTGTGCATAGACTATAGATATCTGAACAAGGTGATGATAAAGAATAAGTATCCCTTGCTGAGGATGGATGACATGTTTGATCAGTTGCATGGTGCGACGGTGTTCTCAAAAATAGACCTGAGGTCAGGATATCACCAGTTGAGGATCAAGGAGGATGACATACCCAAGTTATCTTTTAGGATGAGGTATGGTCACTATGAGTTTGTGGTTATGTCATTTGGGTTGACCAATGCAACAACAACATTCATAGATTTGATGAACAAAATGTTCTGATCATTTCTTGATCAGTTTGTGGTGGTCTTCATAGATGACATATTGATATACAGTCGTGACACACAACAACATGAGCAACATCTGTGTCAGGCATTGATCGTGTTGAGGCAGCATCAACTTTATGCCAAGTTTAGCAAGTGTGAGTTCTGGTTGAAGCAGGTAGCTTTCTTGGGGCATGTTATATTTGTCGAAGGAGTACGTGTGGACCCTACGAAAGTGGAGTCAGTGACAGAGTGGGAACAACCAAAGACACTGACAGAAGTGCACAATTTTCTAGGTTTGGTAGGCTATTACATGAGGTTCATCAAGGACTTCATAGTTATTGCCTTACCCCTAACTAAGTTAACGAGGAAGTATGTGCCATTCACCTAGGATGACAGATGTCAATGCACTTTTCAGACATTGAAGGAGAACTTGACAAGTGCACCAGTTTTGATCCTGTCCAAGCAAGAAAAAGGATACATAGTCTTCTTTAATGCATCCAAGAATTGCTTGGGTTGTGCTGATGCAGGACAACCAAGTGGTTTCTTTTGCTTCCCGATAGCTTAAGAAACACAAGGAGAATTACCCAACCCACGATTAGGAGTTAGCTGTGGTAGTTCATGCTTTGAAGATTTGGAGGCACTACGTATATGGGGAGAAGTGTCAGATATTCACAGACCATAAGAACCTGAAGTACATTTTTTCTCAATAAGAGTTGAATATGTGACAACATCGCTGGATGGAGTTATTAAAGACTGTGATTGCATGATTGATTATAATCCCTGGAAGGAAAATGTTGTGGTAGATGCATTGAGCAAGAATTCTTTGCCTTTGCCTATGGATAGAGCCCAGTAGAATTCTTTGATGTGCCATAAATGGTACATGTTCGTCTCATTGTGTCAACTGAATGTTAAGTTGGAAGTTTCCTTGTTAGCGGGTTTGTTGGCACATCTACAGGTGAAGCCCACACTAAGAAAGTAGATCAAAGAGGTGCAACAGGATGATACCATGATACAGTAGATTAGACTAGAGTTTGGCACTGAGAAGCATAATGGTTTCTACGAGTCAGATGATGGGATAGTTTGTTATCATGGTAGAGTTGTAGTTCCTAATGCTAATGACCTAAGGAAGTTGTGCTAGAAGAGGCTCACTCATCCAACCAATATACCTAGGGTTTCGTGACATGCTTTGGTTTCTCAACACCTTTAGGTGGTGCTG
Source organism: Alisma plantago-aquatica (assembly GCA_963693085.1). Lineage (NCBI taxonomy): Eukaryota > Viridiplantae > Streptophyta > Magnoliopsida > Alismatales > Alismataceae > Alisma > Alisma plantago-aquatica. The sequence goes on along the minus strand of OY856413.1, from coordinate 311,880,854 downwards.
ACCGTTACACCTTAGGGTGGTGTTTCCCGTCACACCCTTAGGAGGTGTTGACTGTTAAACTCTCAAGAAGTGGTAAACCGATGCACCATTAGTAAGGATATCCCTTATGCCTTGCATGGTGGTAGTCGATATGTTGTGATGATGGCAAGTCAACACCATATGCCAAGTACCAACTAATACACTATATGATAGTCTCAACCATTACCTTGTAATGGTGGTTATGTTACATCATGTTCATGATAGGGTTACGTGATATGATGTGATACCCTATGGGGTGGTTGTGTGAATGATAAAGGAGTGTTATTTTCTATATTCTTTATCTCATAATATACCTTATAGTGATGATGGAAATGATGATCTAAGGATGGATGTTGATCCAACCTTGTAAACCGATAACCTCTCATTTTGTGATGTTATCTTACTAGTTTTTCTTAGTTTTCCATACTCTTTCTTAGATAAATTAGATTAAATACTTAACTTTCTAGCTTTATTGTAAATATACCAATAGACTGACATTTCTCTTTTCTTCTTACAGATAAACCCAAAAAAAATCACAAAAGTCTCAACCAAATTGGTCCCAAGACCGAATGAAGACCCAACCGATCTCCAAGACCGAGAGGATGATACCGGCCGTGAAGAGACTACCGGTCCCAAGACCGCGAAGACCCAACTGGTCTCCAATACCATGAAGATGCTTAACGGTCTCAAGATCGCAAAGACTCAACTGGTCTCCAAGACTGTGAGGGTGATTAACGGTCTCAAGACCGCAAAGACCCAACCGGTCTCCCAAGACAATGAGGATACTTTATGGTCTCAAGACCGTGAAGACCCAAAAATTCTCAAGACCGTGAAGACTCAACCGGTTTCCAAGATCGTGAGGGTGCTTAACGGTCTCAAGACCGCGAAGACCCAACCGTTCCCCCAAGACCATGAGGATACTTAATGGTCTCAAGACCGTGAAGACCCAAAAGTTCTCAAGAACGTTCAAGATCCTTGGAGCCTATAAATAGGACTCAAGGGGTCCTCATTTAGGGGGGAATTCTTAGATGCCCAAAGGTTGCCTCATTGGTTCCAGAGTTGTTTCATCCTTCATCCTTCACCCCAAGACTGCCGGTCTAAGATCCACACTCCATCCATAAGCCTACTTTCTCTCTCATGGACATAGGTGGGGAGTGAAGGAATTATCACCAAAGCAACCACGCAGTGTGAAGATAGTGTTTCTCTATTCCAAGGGGTCAACTTTCCTCCCTCCTATGTGGAGATGATGTTTTCCTTCTCTTCTCTTGTCTCCTTCTTTCTTCTTGCCATGAGCAAGGAGTTCCATACACTAGGGTGCGGGGAGTAGCCCCACTACCCATGTTTTCATTTCATGCATTGTAATGCATGAGTTTGCAATAGAGAAATACTATCTTTTCAGTTTAACATCAATCGTTTGATGAATTCTAGTTTCTTGATCACCATCTTGTGTAACCTATTATCTACTAGTGTGAATTGTCTACGTTTGTGCTTTTATATTCGATTATCGATTGTATGTTGGTTCTTGATGTATGTAGTCACCATATATCTATTTCGGTATCTAGGAGCGCTTTTCAAGGAGTAGAGTAAACTCACAACCATTTTTGTACTTCCATACTATGAAATGGAATTAGTTGACGTATGGAAGTACAACTTTGATAGGTCGAGGAACACACTTTGCGAAGGGGATGATGCAAAGCAAGTGACCATTCGTTCGGGGATGGCTGGAATTGCAATACTTCCACGTTTCTCGTAGTTGGCTATTCGAAAGAAAGCTAAGTCTACAAAGATACTAACTGATTAGACCCTTTTTACAAGTCATGTTATTATGATGTATGTTATGATCCATATGTAGTGGTAGTGAAACTTGATCACATCCTAGTGGTTTCCAAATATTGTTTACAACCTTAATTTTACTTTCCTGCCATTTAATTTACATTTGTATTTTAGTTTAATCATCAACCCAACTTTTCGATCTAAATATCAACTCTTAAGTAGTTAAATAGAATTATAACATTTTCCATCTTGTTAATCCTTAACAAAACCATTGTCTCGTGGATTCGACCCTCAACTGTACTATGATAAGACTTCCACATACCTTAGCGTACATGTGTGGAGATCTTATTATAGCACACGCAAGGCTAAACTTAGAGACTTACTATCTCTAGGATTTTTAGTGGTGCACGCAACTCCACGCAAGTGGAAGCTCCATAAAAAATTGGCACCATTGCCAGGGACAACAGAACGTTTTAATTTCATTTATCAACTTGCTAGTTGATTAGGATTTTACATTTTACCTTGATAACTACTTCATATATTTTTGATTCCATCATCTTTCCACCATCTAAAGTGTGATTTTTCTTCTACTCAGGTAGAAAACGTGTATGCCAACTTCACATAATCATAGATTCTCCCCTGATCCAGAGTACGACTCTGAGGTAGAATGAAATTTCCACCGACGCATCAGACTCAACCGCCAACAAGCTAGATAGATGATTGAAGAACAACACCAAGCTGCCTTGATACTAGAAAGAGTCAATGCAGCTATAAGAGCTCAGAGAGCACAACTCATTGCTGATACACGTGCTCAAGCCAAGCCAAAGTTTGAGCTGAAGAGCAAGCTCGCATTCAAGCTGAAAATGAGGCAGCCACAACAACTGCTCAGTTATTGATCAGGAACAAGCAGCTTTGAGACTACGTTGTTCCTAAGAATTCTAAGGATAATCACCCAGTTCAGCCTCCACTCATTAATGCTCCTAACTTCGAGATTCAAACACAATGGATCCAAATCATGCAAGGTATCTCGTTATCTGGAAACACTAGAGATGATTGCATGGACCACCTGAAGCGATTCAAGGCACTATGTCGATTGGTGCCACAAGTCGGAGCTACGCTCGATGCAATCATGCTCCGACTCTTCAACTTCACTTTGGTTGGAAAGGCACTAAGCCGGTATAACTCTTTAGATGGAGAGCCAATCACCACCTGGGCTCCCTTGGAAGAATTTTTTTTGGAGAAGTTCTTTCCTTCCTCATTGACCTACCAGATTAGGGGACAGATCAACCAGTTCTTCCAACTTCCTGGAGAATCACTAGTAGAATCATGGGAAAGATTTAAGAAACTTCTGATAAAATGTCCACATCAGAGAATCTCACAAAACCAGCCCATAGAAACATTCTATAGAGGGGTAAGTGATGAAATAAAGAAGTTTTTGGATTCCTCATTTGGAGGAAATTTCATGAGAAAGAATTATGAGGAAGCCTGGAAGATTGTTATGCTCGGAGCTGAGAACCAATCTAATTGTTGAAGGCCATCTACAGGAGGAGTCCTAAAAGTCTGTAATGTTGAAGAATCTGTAGAAATGAAAGCTATTGCTAAAGCTCTAAAAAACATAGTTCATAAGCAGCAAGCCCTTGAAACATCGTTTGGAGAATATGACAAGAAGAAGAACTCCCAAGTTCAACAAGTCAAAGCAGCTACTGAGACTTGTGAAGCTTGTCATGCATCGGATCATCCCACATTATCATGTGGCCTCTTATACAATGTGATGATGAATCTACAGACACCTCAACCACCATATGAACCAATCATTGAACAACCCGAGGATCAAACGCCAGAGCAGGTTAACTCTATCCACACCATATCGGGTCAAGCATATTATAATCTAGATCAACCAAGAAACCACCATGGGTTTCAGTATGGGAATCCAGCGGGAACTACCAACCCACAGCACCAAGCACAAGGTGGGTCTTCTAATAGACCACCACCGGGATTCCAAAGCAATTACAACTGAAACCAAGGAAACTATAGAGGAGGGTTTCAAAGATTTGCTTACCCAAGAAATTCTTCTACATATTATCAGTACACTCACCCTCTGCTACACCCACAACTGCAACAACCTCAGCTACAATAACCATTAATTCAACAACCACAGTCACAAGCACCTCAACAACTGCAACCTCAAGGACATCAACAAATTACACAGTACCAACAAAAGAATGCTCCACCTCCACCAACAGATGAAATATCTCTAATAAGGAAAATGTTGCAATCTCAACAAACCATGCTTGCCAACCAGCAAGCTCAACAAAAAGTTGTAGAAACCCAACTGGCACAAATTACAGCTCAGTTGAAACCACCGATAGGTACTTTCGCTGGTCAGCCGAAAATAAATCCGAGACATGATCAACACAGACCAAAACAACTGAATGTAGTTACCACAAGGTCTGGTCATGTTCTTACTGATTCTACTAAATTCATTCAATGAGATGAAGATACAACTGAAATCATCCCAACTGTAAGCACAAATCAAGAGGTTGAAAAGGAGAAGGAAAAAGAACTAGTTCCCAAGGAACCATAGGTCCCACCATACAAGCTCAGGATACCCTATCCAGGAAGATTGAGGGAGACTAAACTGGATTCAAGGAAGCAATGAAGAAGCTATATGTTGATATTTCGTTCTGTGACGCTCTCTCTGAAATTCCAGCTTGGTCTAAATATCTAAAGAGTTTGCTATCAAAGAAATACATGACCGAAGAACACGAGACAGTCAAATTAGCTCAGACTACTTCTGATATCATCCATAACAGAATTTCAAAAAAACAAAAGGACCCTGGCTCCTTTGGCATCCAATTTTCTATAGGAAACACCTCTTGCAAGAAAGGATTAGTTGATTTGGGGGCCAGCATATCTATCATGCCCTTTTCTATGAGTAAAAGATTGGGCTTTACTAACTTGCCACCTACAACAATGACAATCTAGCTAGATGATTCTACCATTATTGCACCTTTGGGAATTATTGAAGATATCCCAGTGAGAGTAGAAAGAGACTCCTATGTCCCTTGTGATTTTGTTGTCATGGACATAAAAGAAGATCTGAGATATCCAATAATATTTGGTAGACCTTTCCTCGTGATAGCCAGAGCACTAATTGATGTCGAAGCTGGCACAATTACCTTAAGGTCGGGGAAAGAAACTGTTCAATTCAGAGTCTCTGACAACCTTAAAAGTCCTAGCATCCACAAAGAAGTCTTTCTTCTTGAGGCAATAGATAAAATGTCCCTACTGAAGCAAGAAACTCCTGAACCATCTGATGCTCTGGAAGACGTCTTAATGAATCTAGAAGCCGAATTTTCAACCGACGAACTAGTTCAACAATGTCTGCAATACCTAGAACAAGTTGAAGAAGTTCCAGAAGCTACTTTTGAGGAGTTGAAATCTGTCACCACTCTGGAGACCACTGAAGTGCTCAAGGCACCTGAGATGAAAGTCCTACCAACTAGACTCAAACACGTCTTTCTAGACAAAGAAAAACTATGTCTGGTCATTATTAGTTCCACTTGATGAATGACCAGGAAGAAACACTCCTTGTTGAGTTAAGTAAGCACAAGAAAGCCATTGGATATAAAATGACCGACCTAACCGGGATAAATCAAGCTTTGTGCATGCACAGATTACCTATGGTGGAAGAATTTAAACCATCACGGGAGCACCAAAGGAAGCTAAACCTGAATCTCAAAGAGGTAGTTCGCCTTGAGGTTCTAAAACTGCTAAAAGCTGGTATTATTTATCCAATTTCCGACTCTCAATGGGTAAGTCTGGTTCAAGTGGTCCCTAAAAAGGGGGAACCACTGTTGTTTTGAATGATAAAAGCAAACTGGTACCCACCCGGACTATTACCGGATGGAGGATGTGCATTGACTATAGGAAATTGAACAAGACAACAAGGAAATACCAGTTTCCTTTACTTTTTCTTAATGAAGTTCTTGAACGTCTAGCTCACCAGAAATTCTTTTTCTATCTTGATGGCTACTCAGGGTTTTATCAAATTATGATACACCCTGAAGATCAAGAAAAGACAACTGTTACCTGCCCTTTCGGAACTTACACCTTCAGGAGGATGCCCTTTGGTCTATGTAATGCACCCGCAACATTCCAGAGATGTATGTCTGCCATATTTGCATGTTTAACCAAATCTATCATGGAGGTATTCATGGATAACTTCTCAGTCTATGGAGATTCCTTTGATAATTGTCTACTTAATCTCAGTAAAGTGCTACAAAGATGTGAGGAAACAAATTTGATCCTTAATTGGGAAAAATGTCACTTTATGGTGATAGAAGGTGTTGTCCTCGGGTATCAGGTGAGTGGACGAGGGATTGAAGTAGACAAAGCAAAAATAGATGTCATTTCAAAGTTTTCACCACTAAAAGACATCAGAGGAGTACAAGCTTTCTTGGGCCATGCCAGATTTTACTAAAGATTCATTCAAGATTTTTCAAAAATAGCAAAGCCCATGACTGACCTATTAACTTAAGATGTGGACTTCAATTTCAATCAAGAATGTTTACACAGCTTCATGACTATAAAAAATTCTTTAGTCTCTGCGCCTATACTAAGAGCTCCTAATTGGTCACAACCCTTTGAGATAATGTGTGACGCCAGTGACTACGCTATAGGAGCAATACTAGGGCAGAGGATAGATATGAAGCCTTATATGATATATTACGCATAAAAAACACTTGATGAGGCCCAAAAGAACTATATGACTATGGAAAAAGAATTCTTTGCAGTCATTTATGCTTTTGAGAAATTCCGTTCTTACCTAATCAGATCAAAGGTTATAGTTTACACACATCATTTAGCAATAAAATGCCTAATTCAAAAACAAGACGCCAAACCCAGACTTATTCGATGGGTGCTAATGCTTCAAGAATTTGACCTGGAAATAAAGGACAAAAGTGGGGTAGAAAATGTTGTCACCGATCACTTGAGTTGCATTGAGGCTCAAGATGAAGATAATATACCTATCTGCGACTCTCTATCTGATGACCAACTCATGAAGGTCACCATTGGATTCCCCTAGTACGCTGACATAGTAAACTATGTGGCTACGGGAATTGTCCATCCTTCTGCTTCCTATCATGACAGGAAGAAATTTTTCCATGACGTCAAGCAATACTTATGGGATGAACTGTAACATCCCAGGATTTGAGGCCTCGGATAAAAAGATCTTATAAGTAATGATTGGACTACCCATATCACCAAGGTGCACCTCCTTTTCCGGGAGCCCATCTCTAAAGAACTCCATAGTTAAGTGTGCTCAGCTTGGAGTAGTACTAGGATGGGTGACCAGTCGGGAAGTTGATCCTGGCTTGCGCGTTAGTGTGGGAAAAGTGCACAGTTAAGGCTAGTGGTGGTCTGTGGGGCCAGTCATTATTCCTGAAACTCTACTAGAGCCTTGGGCAGTGGGCCCAAGCGTTAAAAATGGTATCAGAGCCAATTCCCCTCCAGTAGGTGGGGGCCACATGGGCATGGCATGCCAGTCTTGAGCCGCGCGGTCCAGGCATGTAGGAAAGGGTTGTCTATGGTTGACGTAGCCACCCTTGCGCTGGTGTTCCGTGATCGGGAGTTGGGTGTCCATGGGTCATTGTGGGTCTGCACTGAAATGGGGAAGAGATTATGAGGCCTTATAGTTAAGCCTTGACGAGGACGTCAAGAGTCTAAGTGGGAGAGATTGTAACATCCCAGGATTTGAGGCCTCGGATAAAAAGATCTTATAAGTAATGATTGGACTACCCATATCACCAAGGTGCAACTCCTTTTCCGGGAGCCCATCTCTAAAGAACTCCATAATTAAGCGTGCTCAGCTTGGAGTAGTACTAGGATGGGTGACCAGTCGGGAAGTTGATCCTGGCTTGCGCGTCAGTGTGGACAAAGTGCGCAGTTAAGGCTAGTGGTGGTCTGTGGGGCCAGTCGTCATTCCTGAAACTCTACTAGAGCCTTAGGCAGTGGGCCCAGGCATTAAATGAACCATACCTTTTCCGCTTATGCACAGACGGATTATTCCGTCATTGCCTTCCTGAAGAAGAAATCACCCCAGTCTTGGAACACTATCATTATGGCCCCACTAGAAGGCACATGAGTTCAAAGAAGATTGCTCTTAAAGTCTTACTGTCATGTTTCTTCTAGCTGACAATAGCAAAAGATGCACATGAATTTGTACAATCATGTGATAAATGTCAGCTCGCTGGAGGGCTATCCAAACGGAACTGTGGCAAGAAATTGAACTGTTTGATGTATGGGGAGTGGACTATATGGGTCCATTTCCCTCATCATATGGATTCACTTATATATTAGTCACTGTGGATTACGTATCCAAATGGGTAGAAGTTATACCCACTGTATCTTGTGATTCTAAACCGGTTATTAAGTTGTTCAAAGACATTATGTTTCATAGATTTGAAGTTCCTAGAACAGTCATATCCGACAGAGGGTCACATTTCTTGGAATGAAGCTTCAAAGCCCTTTTGAGAAAATACGAAGTAAAACACAAGGTTGCCACGCCTTATCACCCACAGATAAGAGGTCAAGTTGAAGTCTCCAACAGACAACTAAAAGCCATTTTAGAGAACATTGTCAACAGAAACCGCACATACTGGTCCACCAAACTTCCTGATGCTCTTTGGGCATATCGTACCGCCTACAAGACACTAATAGGAACAACTTTGTTCTGTTTGGTGTATGGAAAGTCATGCCATCTTCCATTCGAACTAGAACACACAAGGCTTGGTGGGCTATTAAACAGTTGAATTTTGATTTCAAAAGTGTTGGTGAATACAGACAGCTTCAATTACAAGAACTTGAAGAACTAAGAATGTTTTCTTACCAGAATGCTAAGATTTATAAAGAGAAAACTAAGATGTGGCATGATGGCCACCTTAAAAGAAAAGATATCATCGTCGGAGGCAAGGTCCTTCTTTTCAATTCTAGACTCAGAATGTTTCCCGGGAAACTCCGCACAAAGTGGTCTGGACCCTTCACTATCAAGCATATCTACCCAAGTGGAGCGGTCATCATCCTTGATGACAATGGAGGAGAAAGGACTATTAATGGCCACAGACTGAAGAGATATTATACTCCAGCCAATAAAACTCCAAGACAAACTATTGACATTCATGACCCCACTTCACAATCTGATCAAGCTCGAATCTCGTCGAGCCAGCGACATAAAACCAAAGCGCTACTTGGGAGGCAACCCAAGAACTGAGTATCACCTTTCTTTTTCGTTTAAATTCTTCCTTGCTTAGTTTTGATAATTTTCTAGTCTCTTATTTGATTATTTCTTTAGACCTATTAATCTTATTTAGAAAATATAAAATTAATATAAGCAACCAAAAAAATATAAAAATATAAAAATCAATAACCAAAATAATTTTACCCAAATGGTTTTGAAACTGTTTGGTCCTCACGGTCTCAAAACCATTTGGACCCAAACGGTCTTGAAACCATTTGGTCCTCACAGTCTCAAAACTGTTTGGATCCAAACGGTCTTCAAACTATTTGTTCCTTACGATCTTGAAACTGTTTGAAGCCAAACGGTCTTGAAACTGTTTGGTCCTCACGGTCTCAAAACCATTTGGACCCAAATGGTCCCGAGACTGTTTGCCCTAAAGGGAATATGAACAGTCCCCCCCATATCTATAAATATAACCCTAAACCCTCCCTTTTCTTTTCTTCAATTCTCAAATCTCTCACGTGTGACCCTCCTCTCTCCTTCTTACTCCCGTGTGACTCGAACAGCACCGACACTTCATGCACCTTTCCTTCTTCTTCCTTGTTCCCTGCGAACCTAGTTGCAGCATCCATCTTCTTCTTCTTTCGCACCCCTCCAGCGGCAGCTCTAACACCACACATCCACCTTCTCTCATTCACATCTCGCAACACCGACCCCTTCTTCTTCTCCGCCATTTCACTCTGTAGCAAGGTAGAATGATTACCTCCCTTCACGATCAAAGTTCCATTACCATACTTCACGGTTTCAATCTTAACGGTTTCACCCCTCGCGATTTCAATCTTAACGGTTTCACCCTTCACAGTTTCAATCTTAACGGTTTCACCCTTCGCGGTTTCAATCTTAACAATTTCACTCTTCGCTGTTTCATTCTTAACGGTTTCTCTTCTCACTATTTTTAAACTGCATAGCCTCCTCATGGTTTTAAGACCGTGATGCTTGCACCATTTTGCACATTCCTCATCATTCATACAAAATATTTCTAATATATCATTTCTTGTTCACATATTACATAATGGCCTCACCTGCAAAGGAAGTTGTTGAAGCAGGCCATTAGACCAGAGAACAGCTACTAGAGCATCAAGATAAGCTCTAGTGCATTGTTGATATGTGTGCTAAGACAGGAAAATATCCCATTCAACTGCCCAAGGTCATTCACGACCTTGAGCACATCAACAAGTGTCTGGTCGATGACCCAATCGAGAACCTCTCAGACCCTTCCTCAACTGACCAAGGCTCTGACTACATGCCAAACTCTGATGAGGAATCTCCGGCCACCAAGTTAAAGGGGAAGCGGAAGGCCCAAGAGGTTATTAAAGAATGACCTACCAAAATACGGGCAAGGAAGTAAGTCCCACCCATGACCTCTAGGGAACCAGTCTTGGCTGAACAAGCAACTCCTCCTTCTGCCATTACCGCAGTTGCACCAACTGATCTTCAGATTCAACATCTAGAAGTTGGTGACAAAATTCTGAAGCCAACAAAGTACATTTGCTCCAACATACTGAAGAGGATGGGAGTATACAATAGAGTTCTCGACCTCCTCGACAAGGCAAACCTTTCCACGCTCTGCTTTGTTGCCGAGAATTTTTATCTTGAGCCCACACTGGAATTCTTCACTCACCTTTCCAAACAACTAGTGGAACACAAGGACAAACAAAGGGACGGGGGTGAACGCAAGCTCATCACCTCACTTTTTGGAAAGCAGGTTACATTAACTGAACACATGTTGAACAAAATCTTCATCAACTTCCCAGACCAGCTGAAGAATGCTATGGAAGCAAGTTTGGATCACCAACTATTAAACATGCACACCTTTTGGAAATCTCTGACTGGAATCCCAAACTACGATTCCAAAACCTACAAAGCCTCCAACATCCACTCCTGCCTGGTGTGAACGCTGCATAGAATTATAACAGGAGCACTTTTCCCTATAACAGAGAGTGGGAATGTGCTCATTTCGGAGCTCTTCATACTATGGTCCATCTTAAAGGGGCAGCGGTCAATATCAGACGGCATTTGATACATAAACATACATCTTATGCCCCCGGGAAGGAAATATGAATGGGTGGTCACGTGACTACAATTCTAAAATACCTCAAGATGGACGGACCACTACAAAAATGTACATTAATAAAAGGTGACAACCTAACCAACGAGTAGATTCTGAAAAACACATACATCATCAAAGAGAAGGATAAAAAGCTCCATTATGTTTTTTGCCCCACTGTCAAAGAATCAAGAACGTTGTTACCACTTCCCGAGCTTGCAAATTATGATAAAGACAAATATTTGTTCACTCAAGAGGAGTTGGATACTCTATTAGCCTCTGTAAAAGGGAAGGGGAAACAAGCGAAAACAGGGCACATAGAGCACAGTGCTACTGCCCCTGCAACTAGAGCAACAAAAATACTGGTAGTATGGCCATCCAAACTGCGCATACAAAAGCAACAATATTCAGAGACGCCTACCTCCAAGATCACACCAGGGGTAGAGCACCCCCATAATGAGGACAACATCTTCAACCCCACATCAGACTCCTTCACATTAGGTATGGATGTTGGGACCACACCTACATCTACCTCCACCATCTTAGGAATAGAGGGGTCGAGACCTCTATCCTCCACCAATCTTCTATCTTCCACCATTCTACACCACACCACTCTTCCACCATTTTCCACAATCATATCCACCAGCATTCCATTCTCCACAACCTCAACTTCCACCACATCTTCTGCTTCACTCCTTTTCTCAGTGGGCGAGATCATTTTTACCTCAATGCCTAATCTTACATTTACCTCCACCACCTTCCCTCCTGCAATCCCGTTTCCACCTTCCATCACCGGGATGTCACTACCACTCTCATCCACCACCATACTGCTAGTGACTCCCTCTATAGTCGCTACGCCTTTTACAAGTTCACCAATGGTGTCTCCTTCGCCCGGCACCACCACCCTTCCACCCATACCCCAGCCATCCCACCCACCTTCCACTGGGGTCCCATTTTCACAAGTCAGAGAGGCATTTGGACGTTAATTCGATGCTATTTGAACACTCCTCTCCAACCCTTCTAACATCTTACAATATATTCTTGCTTGTGTGCAGGGGATTTCCATGTAGATATCCAACATAGACAAGCAGTATAACACCTTACCGAACCTCCTCACAAGCATTCAACAATGATAGGAATCAGCAGTCCAACAAGTCAACCTAGTTGACGACCACTTACGTAACCTGCCGGAGTTGATGCTTAGCATGAAGAGCCAGCAAGATATGTTAGTCCAGCGAGTCGACAGGATCGCCAAAGAACTCAACCTTTGCTCGCGACCCTTCACGAGCTTCAACAGCAACAAGCTGTAATGATCACACATATGGATCACATGGAAAGCAGGCTCACACAAATCATCCACCTCTAGGAGGAGTATGCAAACAAAGCTTTAGATCAGCTACAAACAAAAGTGACTAATCTAATAGCACGACTCCTCTCCACTGAAGCACGTTAAACAAATCTCAAGGAAAACCATGACGCACTGCTCAAAACCCACGGGCACGTACAAGTGGCACTTGAAGAACTTCAAGCTCTACATCGGCAATGTAAGAAAGCACCGACAAAAAAGAGCAAAGACAAAGCGGTGGATGACAAAGACAAAGACAACAACGATGACGATGATGATGATTCTGACTCCTTGGCTAACTCCAACGCCGACAACTCATCTTTAGATGACAAACCATATGATCAAGGCAACATTGGGGAGGGCACCAGCCGAGGTGTAGATATCTCAAAAAGGGGAGACGGTGGAGAACACCAAAAGAGCGGTAGCAAAGACCACTATGCTCTCGATAACACTGACAATGTAACAATGTCCTATGCAGACCAATTCTTCAATTTTTCTGCTATGGGATCTATGGGGGGACACTGCCAAAGACGCGGATTTTATTGAGTTTCAACAATGCATACTGGAAACCAGCACTAGCCCGCTCGCAACAGCTTTCACGTTTCACAAACCATCTGCTTTGAAGCAAGCTGCAGTCCTTCCCCCAGAATAAGAGGATTCTGACAGAGTGAGTCTCGACACTGATGATCAACTCGACTCCGACTATGAAGAGAATGAAGATCTGCCATAATATTTTGATTACAATGAACAGACTTCACTTCCTCCTCCAGAAGACCTTCCCCCCCCCCCCCGCTACCCTTACCTCACAAGATTGTACGACTTAGATATGGTGGCCATCTCTACATTAGATGTTCATGACACCTTCATCCTGAACACTATTGTAGACGATGCCAAGGATGGGGGGACACTTTCTATAATAACACAAATACAAAGCGCAAGCTAACATGCAAAGATTTATGTGTTCTTCTATGACCTCAGTCGGCGGTGAAGATGGCTATTCTTCGTGTACTACTTGCCAACGCAATAGAGGAATTTTGGAGCCCAAAGAAAAAGAAGCCAATTTTCAATGCTTCACCTGCTCTAACATTATGCCTATTGAACAAGGACTTACAGGAAAAATCCATCGAGCGGCTAAAAATGGGTCTTGTGAGAAAGGCACGCTACATCACGGTGCCTTTCAAAGTTTCTGGCCACTAGCTCCTTATGATTGTTGACATCGAGGCCTGTGACGCCAAGGTGTACAATTTCTGCACCAGTGAAATTAAGGTGGGAACCATTAACTTCACTGGTTCAGAAGCCAGAGAAGCGTGATGCATTCCCTTCTGACTTCTTAAAGTCATATGGGTCTCCTTCCCATCTCTTGCACACGGTTGGAGCCAACCATGGTTCAAGATCATCAACCCAGCCATTCATACGCTAGAAGTTTCAGGGGTTTGTTCTCTTTACACAATCAGATTCACTGAGGCACTCAACAGACACATCCCCTTTACCTAGCTAGCTCAAGAAGACATACATGCTTTATGGGGATGATATGCCATGGAACTTATTTGAGATAGAAGGTTCTTTAAGGACCCGACAATGGGACATGACGACATACCCCGCTATTTGTTCTCTGTCATCCAACATCCTCAAAAGAAACCATTCAGATAAATCCTAAAGGAGTTGGAGCACCAACAACAACAAACCACCACGGTCCCAGAAAAACATCAATGGGATCCTTACACTTTTGATATGGTGGAAGATAAGGGGGACATAGATCTACTAACAGGAGCTATCATCAACAGATCCCCCAAAGATATGGTGCCTCTTTATGAAATAACACTGACATTCCCGAATTTTGACCTTGCTACATGCAAGAGTCTTTCTAATAATGAACTCAGACTCATCATGTCTCGGCTATATGCAGAGAATGACGAGCTTGTTTTCCTTGAAGGGAATATTCTTGTAATGGCCGATGCACTCCGCGAGAACATACACGTAAAATGTACAATGTCCGTAAGCGTGATGGTTGCCTACCAATATCTTTTAGCACGGGACTTATATACCTACGGTTTACATGGCATCAGCATACCTGAAGGATGATTTGCTCAGATCAAAGAACTTCGGAACCATAAAAGATTTTATTTCATACCTTAAACATACGACTCCAAAGTTCATCTTGTTTCCCTTCCTTCACTCTAAGCATTGGATGTTGCTGGCAATGAACTTACACAATGGAACTACAACTATCTATAATAGTTCTGATAGCCAGATCTATCCAAACCAGAGACAGCATAACATCATAGAAAAGATACCCACGGAGGAAGTGGCAAAGTACTGTGTTGAATGACTACACGATCTTCTAGGCAAGCACACAAAGGCATACAACAGAGCACATTTCAAGCACCCAACCTCCTGCCACAGATGTCCCCAGCAAATTAGAGAATCCAATGACTGTGGATTCCACATCCTTTACTAGATGTATACCCTCACCGTCCTTGACAAATGCATTGAGGACATGACAGATGTGGACTATCATGCATTACGGGGGAAATTTGCCACTAATCTGCTCCGTTCTCATGGAGCCAACAAAGGTTTAACAGAACCTTGACACCCTTGCCCATGTACTTCTCAACCTATCACCTCGACACTCTGGGGACATAGTGAATGATAAGTTAGGGGGGAGTACACTGGGCAAGGGAAGAGGTACTATATTCAAACCCTCTATTTTTCTTTCACCATTGTTTTTCTTTTTTGAAATTGCACAGATTATTCTTTTTGATGTTTAAAAGTTTCTGATAATTTCTTTGATAGAATAACTTTTGTACATAAGATAACATTCACTTTGGTAAGGGGACACCCCCAGCTAAGTTAAAGATGAAGTAGTCCTCAGAAGCACTTACAGAGTAGCAATTAGTCACGTAATGGCGAATTAATAAATCACCTCTACATTCGATTTCCATGCATTTGCTTCATTTCTATATCAGACTCTCCACAAGTCAAAACCGCGGCTAAAACAAACCCAACACTCTCAAGGACGGGAGGGAACCAGGTGAAATCCAAATCAAGGAACCTCATAAGTAGACCACCAAGTACAAAATCTGAATAAGTGCATGTCTAGAAACTCTAGGGAATAGTTTTCTTCTTTTCAAAAAGAGGCTTGGAAACCCAAATAAAATCCATAAATACCCAATTCCCAAGCCGGTGAGCATCTACCTTTCCTATAACAAAACGGAGTTATCCTGCTTCAGTCAAGCTGCTACTCTGCTTGGATGAGCTACTCTGGCTTACCGCACTAACTTTTCCTCACCTGCTTACCGCACTAACTTTTCCTCACCTGCTTAACTGCTTTATTGACAGTTGTGCGCATGTTTGTAGATTAACAACTGTGCGCATGTTTGTAGATTACATCTCCTGATAGCAGCTAGTAGATGCTTATTATCTGAGCACAAATATTGTCGGCTTACTTCTGAATCACGCATCCGAGTTCACCTGCTTTCAGTCTAGCTACTTGCCTGCTAGCTTCAGCTGTCTGTCATGATTTCTGATGTTTATCCCATCAAGTTTCACGGTTAAAAAAGCGAAGACTGCTATTTTGATCTAACTATTTGCTTTCCTCATCCAGTTAGTTACTTGCTGGCTTCAAGTGCTTATCAGCTTGCGGGATTCAGTTGGTCTCGGTCTACCTACTTGCTAGCCTGGTCCAGCTGCTAGCTTTTTGTTTTTTTTTTTATCATTTTAGCTGCTAGCTTCTGTAATCGTTTTTGTATTTGGTATTCGTACTCTTATTTTGTTCGTTTACATTGCTTGCCTACCTGACTTAGCAGCCACCCATCATAGTGAAGGATGATGGGTTTTCTACACGTGGTACAATTTTAGGGTTGTATGCTGATGAGTTATGTTTGTCTGTAAGTTACAGTAGACTACTTGCGTGTTGATTAGCTATGATTGTCTGTGTCCTAAGCAGTTTGAGGGTGTGCTAACTGGTCCAGTTAGTTTGTATGTCTGAATAGGTTGTTTGCGTGATAATCAATTAGGATTGTGCGTATCTAAATGTCGGAGAGAATTAGGCTGGAAAGAATCAGTCTGTTGTTAATTGAAATACTCTCCCTTAGTGGGTCCTATGTTACTTATTGTGCATGATAGTTAATCGAACACTTGCACATGTGTTCTAACAACCTATTAGTGTGTATAAATCCATCGGGTCAGTGTATGTTCAAGCATTTTGTAAGAAAACTTCTTCAGTATTAAGTAGCCGTCAACATGCATGTGCCCAATAGAGAGAGCACATTTACTTTGACAGTGACATGCTACAGATTAAAGAAAGTCAGTTGGAAGTTAGCATTTTATTCCTTTTGCGGGTTGCATGTAAATTTTGTGATCATTATCTTTTTATAAAATAGAGGTAACTTCGATAATCACATGCTACATGTTGCAAGGAGTCAACCGAATTTAACTAATTATTCTCTTTAACGGATTGTATGTAAATTATTGTGAGCAGTAAATATATATTAACGGCCAACATGTATCATTTGTCCAGTATATCAGCGTGTTTCAACAACTTTGTTGGATGCTCATCTGTCCAGTTACAACAATGATGATAGTTGTTATTCTAACCGTTTCTTCTATGAATTTTTAAATTATTTTTTGGAAAAATATATGAAAGTCAGTGTGATTACTATTTGAACAACTTACTTCTACCATATAAAAATTTTCATGGTCTATTGAATGATTCCAATATATTGATAATTTTATTTACAAAATTTGTTATTCATGTATTTTTAAAAACTTCAACTACCTATTTGTGAGTGAATCAATCTCTTTTAACAGAACGTGTGTAAACTATTGTAAGTATGAATGAAATATTAGATCCTGGCAAGCATATGTCCAGAAAGGGTAGCACATTTAAATCACTTTATCGTACGCAGTGTGTGTGAGATTTTTTGATAAGCCATATTTATAAATGGTGTAATAATGTGTATATCATTATCATTGGTAGTGAACTTAGACTCGATCTATTTGAAAAAATCAACTATGTTTGATTAGATTTGGAGTTGTGTAATTGTGTAACACGTGCTTAGCACGTGTCTTCCGCTAGTATGAATAAAAGCTTGAGTGTTGAATAAAAATATGAGAGTTGTGTCATGCATAAGGACTTATATGAAGAACCAATAAAGGTCTTATCCGGCCGGCACATTCAGTTGCCCTCACAAAGGCAGATGTTACGTGCCCGGTAGTAAGATCCTAAGGTCCCCAAATATATGAAAAGCTGACAAAGGCCTTGCCCGACCAGTACATTCAGCTTCCCTCACAAAGGCAGATGTGTCGCGCCTGGTAGTAAGACCCCAAAGTTTAGATAAACCCTCCCTCCTCAAAGGGGGGGTTACACATCAGCCTTCAGCCAACCCTCATACCTACTTTAGCTTCCGGTAGGAATTTCAAAGAAGTATAAAATTGCTTAGAGTCGAAGACATGCACATAATACAGTCAAGAAAAAGGTGGTCCCAATGAGAGTTACATGACACGAAAGAAACCTGAGGACCATGCAACTCCTGATACCTGAAAGAGCCCGAGTAAGAAGAAGCCTCAACAAAAAACCTAAGGGGATCTCTAGTATAAAATTGAAGCAAGAGTATGGAAATCTTCACTAAATAAAATCCCCTCGCCTCTGCATGCCTTAGCTCTTTCCAGCTTGAGGACAAGCTAGACTCTAAGTTAGGGGGGGTGATAACCTCCCATTTTGTGATGTTATCTTACTATTTTTTCTTAGTTTTACATACTCTTTCTTAGATAAATTAGATTAAATACTTAACTTTCTATCTTTATTGTAAATATACCAATAGACTGACATTTCTCTTTTCTTCTTACAGATAAACCCTAAAAAAATCACGAAAGTCTCAACCAAAATGGTCCCAAGACCGAATGAAGACCCAACTGGTCTCCAAGACCGAGAGGATGATATCGATCTCCAGACCTTGAAGAAACTACCGGTCCCAAGACCGCGAAGACCCAAGCGGTCTCCAAGACTGTGAAGATGCTTAACGGTCTCAAGACCGCGAAGACTCAACCGGTCTCCAAGATCGTGAGGGTGCTTAATGGTCTTAAGACTGCGAAGACCCAACCAGTCTCCCAAGACCGTGAGGATACTTAACGGTCTCAAGACCATGAAGACCCAAAAATTCTCAAAACTGCAAAGACTCAACCTGTTTCCAAGACCGTGAAGACCCAACCGTTCCCCCAAGACCGTGAGGATACTTAACGGTCTCAAGACCGTGAAGACCCAAAAGTTTTCAAGACCATTCAAGATCCTTGGAGCCTATAAATAGGACTCAAGGGGTCCTCATTTAGGGGGGAATTCTTAGACGCCCAAAGGCTGCCTCATTTGTTCCAGAGTTGTTTCATCCTTCATCCTTTGCCCCAAGACCGCCAGTCTAAGATCCACACTCCATCCATAAGCCTACTTTCTCTCTCATCAACGTAGAAGGTGGGGAGTGAAGGATTCATCACCAAAGCAACCACGCAGTGTGAAGATAGTTGTTCTCTACTCTAAGGGGTCAACCCTCCTCCCTCCTATGTGGAGATGATGTTTTCCTTCTCTTCTCATGTCTCCTTCTTTCTTCTTGCCATGAGCGAGGAGTTCCATACACTAGGGTGCGGGGAGTAGCCCCACTACCCATGTTTTCATTTCATGCATTGTAATTCATGAGTTTGTAATAGAGAAATACTATCTTTTCAATTCAACATCAATCGTTTAATGAATGTTGTTGCATGATCACCAACTTGTGTTACCTATTATCTACTAGTACGAATTGTCTATGTTTGTGCTTTTAGATTCGATTATCGATTGTATGCTGGTTCTTGATGTATGTAGTCACCATATATCTGTTTCGGTATCTAGGAGCACTTTTCAAGGAGTGGAGTAAACTCACCTCCATCGTGGTACTTCCATACTATGAAATGGAATCAGTTGATGTATGGAAGTACAACTTTGACAGGTCGAGGAACACACTTTGTGAAGGGGGTGATGCAAAGTAAGTGACCATTCGTTAGGGGATGGTTGCGAAGGGGGTGATGTACGTTTCTCGTAGTTGGCTATTCGAAAGAAAGCTAAGTCTACTAAGATACTAACTAATTAGACCCTTTTTGCAAGCCATGTTATTATGATGTATGTTATGATCCATGTGTAGTGGTATTGAAACTCGATCACATCCTAATGGTTTCCAAATATTGTTTACAACCTTAATTTTACTTTCCTGCCATTTAATTTACATTTGCATTTTAGTTTAATCGTCAACCCAACTCTTCGATCTAAATATCAACTCTTAAGTAGATAAATAGAATTATAATGTTTTCCATCTTGTTAATCCTTAACAAAATTGTTGTCTCGTGGATTCGACTCTCAATTGTACTACGATAAGACTTCCATGTACCTTAGCGTACATGGGTGGAGATCTTATTATAGCACACACAAGTCTAAACATAGAGAATTACTATCTCTAGGATTTATAGTGGTACGTGCAACTCCACGCAAGTGGAAGCTGCATCATAAACCCTAATGGATTAAAGAGAACTCTAGCCTTAATGATGTAATGTGAATGGCATGAATCTTATGAGATGGTAGTGTGGATGGTGTATTATTCTTGTTGTTACAAGTCTCTAACCATGCAAGTAACACCAGTTGATAATCTTAGCCAGGTATTAGCTATGGTACTTATGATATGATTGAATGGGACTTATGAGGTAGGTGAGATGTTGGTATCATTGAAGGAGGAAAATGGTCTTATGACCTAGTGGTGGCTTATTACCTTATATGAGATGGTAATTTCCTCAATAATGAAATGAGGGGTTTCTACCCCAAAAGTATGTGGTCCTTGTGATGAGAATTATTATGAATGACAAACATCAAGTGATAATGTGATGAGATCACACCTTATATGCTCAGTTACTTTTTGATAATGTGTTATGCCCTTATTTATGTAGAACTTCTTTAAAGTTTATATGTTGTAACTTGATTTATGCTAAAAGACACTTAAATGACCTAATTAATCAATTGGAACCTAATCATCTAGCTTGCCATGTGCCATATATCCATTTAGTGTTAGCATTTGCTGAACAATGAAACGAGTTTAACTCAGAGCGCATATTTTTTTAATATGCGGGGGTGAGGACGAATATCCCCTTATGTCTAGGTTATACAAGATTGGTTGTGGGCCATACCCTGATTAGAGTGTGGCTTCGGGCTGTAGCTCATTGATATATGATACAGGATTGGTTGTAGGCCATACCCTGATTAGAGTGCGGCTTCGGGTCGTAGCTCAGTGATATGTGATACAAGATTTGTTGCGGGCCATACCCTGATTAGAGTGCGACTACGGGTCATAGCTCAATTTTGCTAGTGTCATGACTTGTACCAAGGCGGGCTAGATTTGTACAGCTGGACTATATGTCATTGATAGCAGTCTAACTAATGATGTCACTACATGTTCACTCACGCATACAAACTGAGGGGGTGAGGTCGTGGATTCTGTCTCTTCCATTAGACCTTGTATAGCACCAATTTTGACTTAGCAATGGTCAGTTGGATTTGGGTGGTACGACTCAAATCCTTGGGGCAAAATAAAATATGTAATCAGTCATGTAGTATACTTGCATAGGATCAAATATGAAACATTGGATGAGGCCTTGATTGTTTTTATACAATATTGTTGGTAGGGAATATATATGTTCTTCATGTTCCTTTTATAATATTAAGATGTTTTATAACCCAATAGTAATTGCTTATTTTGTTAATATTGATTACCTACTTATCATAGTTGTAACTTTATTACTGGTTTAATCATCTCATTTGTGATAATAATAGAGTTGGTGGAGAGTTATATCTCCTGCTGAGATTTGGAATCTCACCCCATGGGTTTCCCACATCCTTTTTAGGTGGACGTGCATGAGGAGGTATAGATCGTGTAGTGGAGGTTGAGGAGCAGCAGGAAAGGCAGTAGCTGACAAGGTTGGAAGTGTTGCTGGATGTCTTTTTTTGTTAGAGTCCTAGAGTCATCCCGATACACTTGGGTCTTTGGGGATGTTTTGGTAGACGTGCTTTCGATATGTGGTTGGCCTTTATGCCCCTTTTATGTACAGCTATAATGGATATATGTGAACATATTTCCTTATAACAAGTTGGTGGCACACATGGTAAGTGCTTTGAGGCATGAAAAGACTCGTACGTAAAGTTTTTTGTTGTTTGGCAGTTTTATGAAAAAGGTTTTAATTTTCAGTATTTTCTGGTAATCTGCTTGTTAATCCTTCTTCTGTGGTTTTGTTTTGAGTAATCTTGCATTTGTGGCATGGGGTGTCACAGAGTAGGACCGCAAGCATCCTCAAAATATATCACATATACAAAATCTGAGATACGACCGCATCCGTTGTCCTGCCAAGATATGATCACAACCATACTCGTGAACATGCAAACACTCAATAGTACATAACTCCGAGCTTCCATTGAAGGAATACTTGTTTCACCATCCAACAAGTCCTGACACTAGAATGGATCTACGGCACAAGGCACTACATGGTTATGGTTTCACTTTGATTAGTTATTGCCAATTGGGTGAATTAATGTTGAATAAAACAAGTGGACAAACAAAACCCAATATATTTCTAACAAGCATTAATATATAACAATTCTAGAAGATATAAAATATATGATACATAATCCTTATTTTAGCATCAAGGTACTATTTTGTTGCCATTCATGAGACTCTACTTGTCATCACACCAACATAGGATATAAATCCTTATCACATTATCCTAGGGTACCAACCCTTATCACATCATGAAGAGGATCACACCTCCATTAGGGTTCAACCATGCCGAAAGGTCATAAAGACCATCTCATATCTCCTACAAGAACATCATTATCTTTCCATACCTTTAAAAGGCTAAACAAACCATCATCACATTTGTGATACACATGTTCAGCATAACATTGAAATAAGGAACTAAAAGATGTTCACATGATAACATAGTAAGGTTATCTTAGAATTAAGGGCATTCCTTTATTATAACAATATGCAATGGAACTAGGTATTATTAACCACCATCATTTAGTTGTACTAGGGTTAGATTTAACAACACAAGTTGAATTAACATTACAAATCATCACTTCACAACAATCATAGGTTTATATTAATCTGAGGGAAAAGGTAAGACTACAAACTCAAGGGCTTAAAACCATTGATCTTAAATCATTAAATCCCCACCATAAGATCAAGTACAATAAACACAACCCAGAAAATCATAGACCACACATCAGACCATTGGGTTCATGGCAATTAAAACCATTACATTGTGTATATGAATCACCACCATTGAATCACGGTTGCATAAAACATAACCATCAGATTAGGGCATCAAACACAAACCTTCTAAGTATAAATTCTCACCCAAGACCTTCGAATGTTAGATAGGTAAAACCATCATATGCAAAACATGTAAAACCTTGAGACATTCATCTAGGAAAACCATTGAGTTATGACCTAGAAAAATCATGTATTGTCGTTGGATGTGAGCCCTAAACTCACCATCAGTTGTGAGATCTAGGCTCACCATCGATTGTGGGCTCTAGGATCACCATCAGTTTTAAGAGTAAGGAAACCCATCAAATTAGATATTCATGAAACCATATTTTTTCTTCACCAAGCAAATCATCAATTGAGCAACTATGTGAACTGTCATTCTAATATTTAGAGAAAATAGTACATAACCTTTTAGGATGACCATCAGTTGTGACACTAAAGAGTATCATCGATCTAACACTTACATAAATCAGAAATTAGGATATCCATCTATTGTGAACCTAGTGAGACCATTGAATTTCATCACTAGATGAAAGAATAGACTTCAAACATAGAGTAAAACCATCGATTCATTAGAGGGGGAAATCATCATTTGGCTAGGGTTTAAGGAACCCTTGTTTGAAAAAAATATGCGAGAAATGTGACAATCGATTCTTAAGCACATAAAGCCATCAAAATAGCAACAAGGTGTGAATCATTAGTTGTCACAAGAAACTCGACCCTCGAGTGTTGAAGCAAGAAGGGAAAATAGTTCATAACACCTAAGGAAAACCATCGTTTGTGAGGGTTCGGACAACCATCGATCATTAATGAAGAAGGAAAGATACCCACTATTTCTTGAGATCATTAAAGTCATAAAAATAGTAACTAAGGTACCACCAACATTTCTTCCAAAAAGCCAAACCATCAGGTCACACAACAAAAGAGAAATTTGTTCAAGGTACCCAGGAAAATCCATTGTTTCAACACTCAAGAACCATTATTTGCTATGGCTATGGAAACCGTCGACCATCTAAAGATAAGAGTAACATAACCATCAGTTTTCTAGGCTTATAACATGGTCATCATATCAGTAACAAAGCACAACCATATTCTAAACAAGGAACTAACTATCAGATCATGAGGTAAGGTAGAAATCAGTTCAAAACATATCAAGGACAACCATCAATTCTCATCATAACAACACCATCGATTCCTGGTCAAGAAAGGTATAAAGCTCATATTCCAAAATAGAGAACAAGCATGAAATTAAGGAGAGTCACAAGAAGATTATCTACTCAAGAATTATCATATATGCACAACTTAACTAAGGATTCAAATTTTCTAGTCATTACTATGTTTTAGAGCAAGATTGTTCATGGAAAGTTAAAGGTAAGAAATAAACATGAATAGAGTTATATAACTCACCTCAAGGATTAATATGAGGCTCCAAACAGCAAGGTGGATCAAGGAAAGAGAGAATAATCCTAGGTTTGAGCTCCCCACTCGTCCAAGCTAGCTTTTCTCTAAGAACAAGAAACTCTAGGTCAAGGAAGCAAGAAGAAAGGTGTTATTCTAGAGTTCTAGCACAAACTCCACCATGGAAACCATGGATTCGACAAAGAATAAGAGAAGGGAAGGTAGGACAGCAAGGAAAACTAAGGAAAGAGATAAGATCTTACTTTCTCGGTTCAAGAACAAGCTAAGGAAGCTCTAAAACCTTGAAGGGATAGTAGATCCGAGCTCTAGATGCACATGCAAGTAGATCGACCAAGATTTATCCACCTTGGGCTCCTTCTTCTCCACCAAGCAGGGGAAACAAGGTCCATGAAGCAAGGAAGAAGAGAGGGTGAAGGAAGTGTGTAAGAGATCCTTTTACATGTAAGGAGGGAAGTATAAAAAGCTAAAAGGGAGAGAGAATGAAGAGGCAATGTGTCTTGGCCAAACTTCCCAAGTGTCCATGGTCAAGAGCATCTTTTCCATGAAACCCAGCAGCCTATCATTAGTGGAAGTCAATAGGCCCACTAAAACTTGATTCCCAGGTCATCCATCAACCCAACTCGTTATAAAACCCATTGAATCTATCACACAAGGTAGCCCATGTATGAGAGGAAATTCTAAGTTCCACCTAGGTAGAGGTCACACAAAAAACCAAGGTGCATCTAGGAGCCACATGGTACAAATAACTCCAACTTTATATGAAAACATGTGAGTCACAAATATAATGTGAAATATTGAAAGAAAATCCTTAGATATGGGGAAATTGCATAAAAGTCCAAAATGTGCACAAAATTACATAACTTGCACAAACAGTGTCCAAATTGGACCAAACTTGAAACATTGCTTAATTAACTAATATCAAAGAATAAACAAGAGTTTGGTTAAGAATCTAAACATAAAATTAGGTAAATCAAGCATCATTAGGGTTTAGGCTAGGTTAGGGGTCTTACATTCTGTGTATAAGTAATGTTATTTTTTCAATGTAATCCATTTGTACTAATGGTTTGGGTTACGTTCTGAATCTATATCCTAGTGTCAACTTGTTTTGATATGTGAAATTTTTTTATTTCCATAGTCTATATTATTATTACATGGCCTAATAATCAAATTTTACTAACATTAATCACATGTAGTAAAAGGTATGCTATAGTGAGTTTCTTACAATAGAATACAATCTTTTATTGTGCTCAAATTATTAACTATGTATCCTCATTAGGTAATCAGTTTAGAGAAAAAAATACAATATTATTGTTGTTTCAACATAGCATGGATTGTATTACACCTACAACTATACATTAAATCAATGACACTATGGCATGTGTAACCAAGAATAGTTATTCATCATTTGAGAGAAAAATATATCCTTTTACTTCAATGGCCCCACGATAAATCACTAAACTATTTAGGGGTCATCTCTCACACTGAGATGTGAATATGTACCACTCTGCAATGTGGCATGTATATGCCAGGCCTATTTGGGTCATATATTGTCATACTTGTTACTTCACAACACTTTTATATATGAGCCATCCTTATGTAATTGTGTTACTTCCATACTGTCAGTCGGTTGTACTGGAGTCATCCACACCCTTTGTTATTGACTCATATTTTGTCTAAGAATTAAATATTGACTTACTATATATACTTGTATTTGAATGATTCTTGTCTTCTTTTAGGAGCTTTCATATGGAAATGATTGACATGATGATCCAATACATGATGATCTCTATGAATATCTGATTATTCAAAAATTACAACATGGATTATGTATAGATATATAGATCATTTTATATTATTTTTTTAGTTCATTATTAGTTGAACTTAATGATTATCGTGTGTGTGAACATTGTGTTTATTGTGTATGAGAACAACACGACACCTGTTGTGTGAATAATATATTATGTTATTGGAGATCTATGATTGAGATGGAATTTTTCAATACTGTAGTTTGTCATGAATATCATGATGGAAAATCATCTATATTGTCAATATGAAGAAAACTATGAAATTTGAGATTGTCTTGTATAAGTGATCAAGTGTATTTAGACACACACACATATATATATATATATGAACATACAGAATCACACACACACATATATCTGGAATATTAAGTCTACATGAAATGATATCTTCATAGATAAATATAATTGAGTATCATTCCAAATAAAATTATTATTAGCAAATTAGAAAGAGTTTTGTATTAGTGGTTGAAAAATTTCCAATGTCTTCCCGACATGTTATTCAAATTGTAATATGTATACATGATTGTTTTTAAAATGTGATTTCCGGAATCATTTAGCGATGATTCGGTATTAGTACCATCATTTGTTTAATGTTGTTTTGATATCATTTTTCAGCTATCTTGAAAATGGTGGATTACCATTAAACACACACTTTACTGTCATCCATCCGACATCACATTTAATGATGGATAAAGCTAATTTTGACATAATATGGGCCTTTATGGTATTTTTGCATATTGTGGATACTCATATTAGTTGTAGTGTTTGACCAATTTCCCATTGGAAGGATCTGTAAGGGTGTTGAAAGCTCAATATCATTTGCTAACCATGTATATATATATGATCTGGTCTGTCCTATCTTGACAACTCAAGTAGGAATCCCAATCTTGTATCCTTACCCTGAGAATACAAGAAGGTGCACAAAGCTCATATAATGAAGTTCTATATTATGTATTCAAGTTATAAAATCAATGAGATAAAGCATGGAGTACAATACCACAATACCACGTGACAATATTTGAACAAGTAACAACCATCATACATACATATCAAGGCTCAAGCAATAAATCCATAATCATATAATTATTTGAAGTGCGTACCTGATTTAGATATTCATAGCCTATCCTCGACCATCTCGATCTCAAGCAACACCTGATTAACAACTACAATACATGTATGCATTAGATTTCTATCATTACCCCTAACTAGATCCATTTTAGGGTTTACATCAAGTTAGATTCAACGTTGCTTATTAGTACATTTTATTATCTTTTACGAATTTAGAGGCCATAATGAAGGTTTGGCTCAAGTTTCATGACATTTTGAGATTTCGTCCATTTTCTATGATTATCACAAGAGGTATGTTACTTATGCACATTTTAGGGTCAAAAGACTTAAAATAGGGCAACAAGGTTCATGATCACAAAGTCAAGAGGTTTATACTTAAAAGATGATTTAGTTCAGCAGCATAACAACACAAGAAGAACATGTCCAGATTAGGTGGATGTCCCCTAGAGTCCAAGAATCATATAACCAACATTGGGGTATCAACATATCAACATAGCTTACATATGCCATCAATGTTCAACATGGGGCTTAGGTGAGAAATAAATAATACATATATCATAAGGGGTAGAATATTCCCTAATTTTATAGGTGAGGAATAAGAACAAAATTCAAGCCATACAGGTCACACTAGGAAGATTAGGGTTACAGACACCATCATAGTGCAAGAAGGTTGATCTTCGGCACTAAGGTCACCAAACATGATAAGATCTGATTTTAGAGATCTACAAGAGTTGGGTGCATATTATAGGTTGGACACATAATTTGATTCAAGGTATAACCATTAATTCACATAAATGGAACATACATACATTATGTGTCAAATGAATCAAACATAGAAAGAAGGATATTAGGGGCTTATATAAGGGTCATGGAGGAATACAGTTTATTGATTTCAAAGGTGATTAAGCATTTGGTGTCATTATAAGAAAGATTAGTGTTTTAGGGAAAAATCCATCATTATTATTCAAAATATGTCATATAAAGCAATTAGAGTCATTCACGACAAATGGGGGTGATTAAAACCCTGATCTGGTTCAAAAACATTTCCAAGCTATTGATTTGATGATTCGAGGTAGGTTGAGTAACAAAGATCTAATATTTATCATTGGAATGTATTAAGTATGGTCAAGCATAGTTCAAGTTCATATTTTTATTTAAAAAATGGAAAATCGAAGGGATTTTAGGGTCGAAAACTATGCCCAAGTTGTATATCTTTTTCAAGACGACCAAAATGGTATACTATTTCACACCATTTAGTTAAGGAAGGAAGGAGTTATGCATTTTTGGAATTTAGCAATCAAAACTATAGGGAATATCAAGTAGGGCATTACCATCATGCATTGAATGATCATGGCCCTAGATCAAGATCTAGTGGCTTAGATTTCAACTCATGCAGTAGAGGATATGAGGGTTAGAGGGTGCATGGCTTTGTCATGCGGTGGGCACTAATTGGCCCTTGTCAGTCCCACACTGACCATTGACCGGATCAGTGGTAGGGTCTTCGTCCCCCGTGCAAGTTGATCCAATGACTTAGATTTTGACTATGACAACAGAGGAGAGGTGGGTCAGAGGGCATGAGGTGTGATCATGTGGTGTACATTGATTGGCCCTCATCGGTCAAGGTTAGTGTGGGATACCTGTCAAACTGGATCAAAATCCATGGACACCTACAGGTCGACCTATTTAAGTTGGGTTTGGGTGATGAAGTTTACCACTCATTAGAAATCACCCAAACCCATGCCCACTCATTTATTTAGTGGGTTTCACAGGTGACCCACGAGCACCCGCGGGTGTCCATTCAACTAAACAATATATTGGTGAAAATATAATGCTATTGAGGGGAGAAAAAGTCAGGTTATCACGTCCATCACTCCTTAAAAGAAACTTTCTTATCGAAATTTTTCCAAGATTGTAGTCAAATATCAAAACTAGTATCCATTATTTGTAGGCAACCAGAGCTAGGTGTTAAGGCATCCACCACCGTGGGGTGCACACTTAGGTTGTCATCATCAAGGGTGTACTCATTCCTACTTCCCTCTCCTTCATATTATCCTCTTAACATTAGGATTTTTACATCCCTTATTCCCACTACATTAGGGTTTGGTTCAAGTACTAATACAAGCTCAAGGTGTGTTATCAAATCTATGTTATCAATTTCTCAAATGAACACATTCATTATCATGACTTCCTAATAGAACTATCATTGAACTTGTATTTCATCATTGCATCATATTTCATGCATGATTTTGTTTTCCCCAAAATTTCACCAATTATCCCTGATTATGTTCATTTCTTTTCATTTTGGGTATGAAGTTAAGAAATTTATACACTATGATCATTCAAGCTAAGATCTCAAGGCATCGTTGTATCAATTGAATGCTTTTCAAATCTACATATTTTATGTCAAGTAAGGTTTCACATAAGGTCTAGCTTATGAGAGTGACTTATGTTACACATTTTAAGTCTTTTTTTTTACTTAAGTGAGACTTTTTCATGTATAAAACATCATCCGGGGAACAACATTATCATTAACATTGAGGTTTTATAAATATCTCACTTGTATCTAAAAAGAGCTTCACAAGCCAAATTCACTCAAGTTATGACCCATCTATGTCAATGTAAAATAGACTAACCACCAACATCTACGAGTACCAAACATTTACCCAACTTTCAAAAACAAGGAGAATCACTAGATTTCTTCACATGGAACCACTAACCCATGGATGAGGCACATCATGGAGATCACACATCATATACATCATCTTAGGATTTTGGGACATCTCACTGACCTAGATGGTAAACAAACAAACAAACACATACACACACACACACACATATATATATGCCTCTTTCTCTAGAGTTGGATCTATTCATAGGAAATCTAGGTTTCAACATTTTCAAAGGAACCACAAACTTGGTGACTCAATGCATATACTTAGAAGTAGTCTATATAGGGCCTCATTGTCATGTATTTCATCATTCATATTTTCAATATTTCACATATATTTTGGAGATTAGGTACTCTGACCTTCTTTCCTGTCAGGTTGACTCATTTCCAGAGTTCACCTTGTCATGTGTCCCATACTAGAGGTCCTTTCTTGTAAATAGAACAAATCCATGTTGGTCCTAAACCATATTTCACTAATCATATCTCAACTTAAGCAAAGCTAGGCACAAGAAAGCATGCCAACCCACTATCTAGGCATAGCACATTAAACTAGCCACATATATCATACATGATGCTAGACTAGCTAAATTTGCATGGTCAAACTCATCTCATGTCAACATACTTGACCCTTCAAAAAACATGCTTAGGTCATCTTATAGCCATCTAATATCATCAACATCTACATCAACCATCAATATCAAGCTTAGATCATATAGTCTACCTACTAGCCTATCCTTTATGCCTAGAAAACTCTAGATACTACAACTGGAATCCAAACACTCTAATCTAGAATGATTTTACATCTCTTTCTCATAGGTCATATGGACACCCACTACCTTTGTAAGATCCCTGACCTTGCTTTTTAGTTTAAAATGCTTACTTATCATAAATAGGTGCTTAAAACCTTTATCCAACCTTATGATATGCTTTGATATCATGTGACAAGCTTATGCTTCAAGTTTGGTCCAGTTTGGACACTGACTGAGCTAGTTATGCATATATGTGCTTGTTTTCGACCTAATTGCAATTTACCCATATCTAGGATTTTATTACAATCACATTCTCTTTGTGCCTCCTATGTTTTGACATCATGTTTTATATAATTTTTCTTTATGGAACCTTATTTTACCTCGGCTTGAGTGGTGACGCCTTGTGTTGAGGTTAGGGTTTGCTCACATGGATGCCCTAACACATGGTTGACTTTGAGTGTTGGACCACCTAGTGTTGGAGGTCTCCAAGGATGGTATCTTTAGTGTTGGCAGTCGCCAAGGTTTTTATGTGCCCTCTAGTGTTTTTGGTTTCCAAGATCTCTAGATCCACCTAGGGTTGGTGGTTGATGAGATTTTCACTCACCTTGGTTGCCAACATCACCTAGGATCGGCGATCATTTGGTTTTCTGACCACCTTGGTCACCAACAACCGTAAGTGGTCAATGAGCTTTCTTGTTGTGGTTGTCAGGTGATGATCTATATAGTCAACCTAGTTACATGTATGATATGCTTGCATGGATGAGATACTTTGACCTTGGACACATGGCAAGCTTGGCTAGACACCTCTAGCTTCTCTTTCCTCTCACCCATGTCCATATATACATCCCTCCTATCATGAAATCAAACCCTTTTAACACTCTTTCTCTCTTATTGCTTTTGGATATCGTCTCCTCTTGCTTGGTGGTGAAGGAGGAACCAAGTTTGAAGGAACTTGGCTGATCTACCTTGCATGTTAACCTAGGGTTCAGATCTACCCTCGCCTTGTACTTGTGGAGCTTCCTTGCTTTGCTTCTTGGTCTTGGTAAGTGATAACTCCCTCTTTCTCTTTGTTTCCCTTATTGCTCTACCCTCTTCTCTATTCTTATTGGTTGAGTTCATGGTATTCCATGGTGGAGCTTCAGTTTGAACTTGAAGAGCATCTCTTTCTTGCATCCTTGACCCAAGGTTTGCTTCCTTTTTGGAGAAGAAGCTAGCTTGGCTGAGAGGAGTGCCCAAGATAGGGTTTCTTTCCTCTTTCCTTTGAGCTACCTTGCTATTTGAGTTTCTTCATCATCTCTAAGGGGAGTTATATAACTTTATCCATTATTATTGTTTACTCTTACCTTGCATGTGCATGATCTTGCTCTTAATTGAAGTTTCAAGCGAGAAGAAACTACCTTTGCCTAGGGTTTGAACTTAGGGGATGGTTCTTGAGTAGTTTATCACCTTGGATGAACCCTACACCATGTGCATGATTCTCTTGATGGAAGTAGTGGCCCTATAACTTGCTTGCATGTGAAAAACGTTGGCTTATACTCTCTCAGTTTCACACTGATTTTCATCCTTGTATTTGAACTTGATGGTTTGGTTTTGGTTCAATTTTGCTTGCCTTTCTTGTGTTAACTGATGCCCTAGACTTAGTGGTTGTTTTGGACTTTATGTGGTCTCCAAGATTTCCCTTATGTGTTCGATGAGACCTGGATGTTATGTGGTCACCAATGTTTTGAACTCCATGATTGGTCGCTAAGTTTTGTATCACATATGGTCTTCGAGTTTTGAACTCATATGTTCGATGAGGTTGGTATCACCATGATGGTCACTAAGGTTTGTACCTATTGATGGTTGCCAATATTTTGTACCTTATGAGGTTGTTGAGTTTTTGGATTCATTTTGGACAATGAGGTACCCAAACCCTAGCGCTCGATGAGGTTCTCTGGTCTAGGTGGTCATTGAGAACCCCAACCCTAGCAGTCACCAAGTTTTCTAACCTTTGTTGGTCGCCAACCTCCTTGACCCTTGGTATTCGATGAGATATTTGACCCTTAGGTGTTTGATGAAGATTCTAATTTATGTTGGTCCCTATGACCTTGAACCCTAGTGGTCGCTAAGGCACCTAATCATAGCGGTCACTAAGGTGTCTCCAACCTATGTGGTCTCTATATTTCCCTGATCCTATGGTCAATGGCTGTGTTTGACCTTGTGCTTTCATGAATAATGGAGATGCTAAGGATTATTATTTATCCTTGAGTGATGTTATGTAACTTTAATTCAACTCCTTTTGCTAAACCTAACCCTAATTAAAGTAAGTGATGATCATGCTTAGCTTCTTGAGTGATTAGTATGATGATGGAGTACTTTCTCTCTCTTAATGTTGTTGTAACCCTAATATGCTTCTATGTGAACATCATGAGCTCTTTGGTGCAATGTTATACCAAACTTATGTGTCAAATGTATGGTAATGGTTTGATGAGCCTTAGGTGAGGCATGGAAAGATAATGATGTTCTTACATGGAATGATGTGAATGGTCTTATGACCCTTGGGTATGGTTGAGCCCTTAGCAAGGTGATATCCTCTTCATGATGCGATAAGGACTTATATCCTATGATAATGTGATGATGAGTATGACCACATGTATGGAAATGAAATAGTATCATATTATGATGCGATAAGCATTATGTTTCATACGTTTTATATCTTGTAAAGTTACAATCTACCCATGATTTTTTAGAACTCTTTTAGGGTTTGTATGTAACTTGATTGATGTAGTCTTAACTCACCCAATTGGGATTAACTAATCAAGTGAAACCCTAATCATGTAGTTCCATGTGCCATATATCTGTTCCAGTGTCAGGACTTGCTATATGGTGAAATGAGTATCCATGAGGGAACTTGGAGCGCATGTTGTTGAGTATGTGGAGTGGATGAGACTGTGTGTCCTTGTCATCTTGATCCTAAGATTATGGAGGATGTTGCGATCATGCCTCGGTAGGAGAATGATTGTGGTCTTATCTCATGTATTTGTATATATGATGAGATAGAGGACATCTACGGTTGTACCTTGGATGATAGGGTTTTGTATACCCTAATTAATAGTATTGTGACCTATATACCTAGGGCGGACTAGGCTATTTTGTAGTTTGACTATATATGTCACTACGGATGACTCGTACTGACTGACGGTGAATGTGATCTTAGGAGTACGGCTCTCATAGATCTTGTATGACACTAATTTTAACTTAGCAATGGTCAGTTGGAGTGTGAGTGGTATACCTCAAACTCCTCACTGACTTAATCCAACTGTGTAGTATATCTTCTTAGGGTTAAAACAATTCACAATGGTTCATAACCCTTGCCTTAGTTCTTATATTGCTTAGTTGTTATATAATATGGTAAGAGAAATAAATTATTTAGTAGATGATAGTCTTACTTGTTCCTTCATATACTTGCTAGTCATGCTTGTTGCTATGTCTATCTGGTTAACTGGCTTAGTGTGTTTAATATGCTCAATCTTCTTAACCTGCTTAATTAGTTTAAACTACTTAATCTGTTTAGTAATAATGTTATCTGTTGTAATCAATAATCATCATTGAGAGTTATATCGCTTGCTGGGACATTGGTTTCACCTTGTGAGTCACCACATCTTTTTAGGTGATCGTCAATGACATCATCAGGATCATGGTGGTGAGGAAGAGGAGCTTGAAGAATAGTAGGAGCAGAAGGTTGGATAGTAGTTGTAGAGTCCTAGAGTCGCCCCTGTAATCTCATGTCTGGGTCGGGGATGCTTTGTAGATGATGTGTATAACGACTCAAGTTTTGGTAAGTGTACTTATGTTTTGTATATGACATGTATATGTGAAGTGATATTTTTTGTATACAGGTTGTGGTTGATGCCACTGGACATATATGTAAATACATGATATGGTATGTGATGATATGCAGGTTGTTGGGCCTTTATGTAAATGTTTCTGAACATGATGGTCGTCATGTTGAAATCGGTTTGAACTTACTCACTTTTTTTCTGGTCATGTGGTTGTTTAGATGTAGATCGTGTGTTTTGTTTTGAGTAATCTCATTTACTGTGACAGAGTTTCACAACCTTTCTCTATGAGTGGCAACATTTTTCATATCTATGTATATACTAATACTTGAAATAGGTTTTCTCCAGCATTGAAATGTGTGATGGTAACTACCATACTCCAACAAATGAAACCAAAACCAAAACCAACTTACCACACTGATTAGGAAATCTAGTACCATGACACCTAGAGAACTAGTAAGAACATGATGCATACGTATGTACATACCCTAAGTACACGCCCCAAACATATGTCTAGGATAACAATTATAAGATATCCCCTTTTCACCCTCCTGAACCTGTAGCCCATACTATAGGACATAAGTAGGAAAAAAGAAAGGTTTTAGGAATATACACAAGTCTACACCTAGTTGTGGAACGTCTAGGTTTTGACCTAGAGGCTAAGCCAACTTAGTCCAAAATGGACAACTTACTAAGTCTCTAGGGTTGATATGTAAGGTTACATTTGTTTTGTATATCATGTGAGCAATGTTTGGTGTAGTTATTGTTCATGGTCTAATACCAACTGTCATAAAGTCATTTATTACTCAAATCCAACTTCCAAATGACTAGAAAGTCAATGACCGAAGGACCTGGGCATCACTCACTAGGATGGTAATATTATAACGCAAATGAAAAAGCATTAAAGTCTAGCATGCATGAACATATAACAAGATGAAATCGCCAACATTGATCTCAACATTCAACTGTTGGTTATGTATGCCCAGAGAGCCAATCACGTGATGATTGTAGTGGCATATCATGTAAAAATGATTTGATTATTAATAAAAGGAAAGCTTCCAATTTATTCTGTTTGTTCCATTATGAGATAATGAAATAACATTGTAAATGTCTAGAGAATTATATTACTCAATGACATATGTAATCAAGTTACTAACCTTGTGGATATGGATAAAAATAGTACATATACATATTCTCATTATGTCCCTGGTTGGTTGTCATTGTGGAAGGTTGATAGACAAAATTGACACATAACATCAGAGTGTGAGTTGGTTGATGACTAAATCTCATTAGTCATGATATGGTGATATCAAACCAATCACATAGAAGCATGTTAGAGAATAGTGTATTGAAGAGACCCACTGTGAGACTGACACATGGAAGACATCATCATAGAAGTCATAGTCAGCTCTCACAATGATGGTGGTGGTTGTGGTTCTTAGACCTGAAATCACTGCACTCAACACATGTCATTGGGTACACTTTGACATCATCAAACGCAATCCTGAAACATGGGTTGTTATAATAGTGATGATTGGGTGGCTTTGACACATGGGGATTGACTGTGAGTGATAGACATGGGATTTGCCCCTCCTACTGGAGTGTGATGTTCGAGGCCTCTTGATTAGTGAGACTGAGAAAAGCATGGCCATGCGCATGTGAGTCAATATGTGATATTGAGCTTACATATATCTCAGATAGTTTGATCTTGGTTCAAGAAACAAGATTGAATAATAATGAGGGTGATTGCTCTATGCCTTTAGTTCAATTTGGACATCAGTGACAAAGAAACTATACAAACACTGCAACACCGTACATAGATTGTAGGTTGAAGTTGTTCCCCAACTTTTCCATTTACTTGGGTAGAAATGATGTGCGACTAGGAACCACTCTTTGCTTGTGATGTCATAAGTTTTTATGGACATTCACTGCCAACGTAATATGGGACCTATAGGGTCACACACATAGGTCTTGACCTAGAAGAGGAGTTCAAATCTCGAATGATAGTTGAATTAAGTGCTAAAGTGTTTAGGCATTTGATTCATGCAACAAACAAGCTGACAGGACCGCCAAACGCCCATCTCAAGTGTTGATACGGTTGTCTGGAAGTGTCAAACGGCCATCTCAAGAGTTGAAACGGGCGTCTGGGTGTCAGGCCTGGTTGTGAATTGAAATTGCCAATGGAACGTACTGACCTGATCAAACATGCTCAACTCGGGTCACCAGATGACCTTCTGGGTGAACCGAGACGGTCGTCTCGCATGGGCGAGATGGTCCATCTCGGTCGAGGAAAGTTCTAGTTGTTTCCCAATCTGTTTTGCTTGAGCAATACTTGTTGCACAAGGAAATCAATGTCCAGCATTTATGGGAATTGATTTGCCAAATTTGTGTACAATTGGAAACTACAAAGCAGTCGTCTTGTAGTGTAAGACGACCATATGGCTCAACCAAATGACCATTTTGGCTATCACAGGTTGTGCAATTTCCATACTTGTTGCAAAAATTCGAGTTCTTTGAGTCATTTCCACTCTCGCACATTAATCCTGCATTGGATATCACTGGGAACCTTGACCCTGGCCTCTACTATATATAGAGGGGTATTGGGGGCTTCCCAAAGTACAACTACAACACGGAAAACTGAGAACTAGTTCCTCTAACAACTATTGTCCTCTCTGGTTGTGATAACCACGAGACCCCAGGCAAGTCCTACCCGTCAAGGGAGGGATAGCCACGGGAGAGAACAACTGAGAGTTGTCGTTGTGGGAGAGAAAGTCGGTGATTAGTACACCAATAGAGAGGGACAACTCCTTCTTGTTCGGTCCAACAGGACGACAAGATTTCTAGGCGGTCCGTGTGGACTACCATAGAGACGGGAAGCCATTGTTTGCCGCTTGGAGGACAACGTCAACCAGCAGTCTGTGATAAGAGGAGATGTTGAAGAAGATGATGTTCATGGTTGTAGTTTGTGGTGCACACCAGGAGGTGCAACAGTTAGACGAGTCCCAATGCAACTAGGATTCAGAGTTGTGCATATACAATGATGAGGATTGTCGCTAGACTTGCTCCAGAACTAGTTATATCCCATAAACCATCCTTCTTGCATTATAGTTATTGATGCGATCTACTGTTTATGGGGAATATGGTTATAAAATTTTAAATTTCACTGCCTACTCTATATAGTATTTCTCAACAGTGGTATCAGAGGCAACGTCATTTTACTATATTAAGAGATAATCGATATGATTGGATTTTGGTTTTGTTGTTCTATTATTGCATGCGATGCAAATAATATCTTGTAAAATGCAAATACCACGATAATCCCAAACTTATATATATATATATATGCAATTTACAAGTGTCTCCCTAAAATGTTTTTGATGATGGATGTGTAGCATGGTTATGGCCAATAACCCCTATATGTGCATGATTGTATGTGGTTGATTTATCTTTTATCCCGTTCTGTGTACCGGGCCTCCATCTCATCTTCCCAATGTAAAGTTAATTCTCTTCTACCATTTCTCCCCTCAAATATAACTCGAGGTTTCCTTATAATCATGTATAAGTAGGATAGTTTACTTTCATGTTATGACGTAGATGAAGGACCTTGGAGAACATGGTGGACAAGATGGATCGATCGTCTGATGGGCCTGACCAATTAGCTGGAAGAGCCAGCCAATGGTGGAAAGAAGGACCAGACGACTGGTGAGACGACCTAACAGCTGGCCAAGAGGCGAGTCGATCGGTTCAAGGGTTGAACCGATCAATCCAGATTGGCAAGCACGTGTCTTTATCAACAATAAGTTTCTGCATGTGATGTAGACCTAGATGACCGTAATTCCTTGTGGCTCCAAGGGATAACATTAGGACTGGCCATAACCATCACTTTCATTTATTGCATGTTTTCACTGTGGGATATAGCGTGTATATGATACGTACTATATATGTGGTGATTGGATAAAGTATATGTATATACTTATAAATACAAACTCCCTCAATTAAATATTAAGTCCTGGATGCTTTCCATAAGCGGCATACATGAAAAGCTTGACCGACTAAGCGTAGGTTACGCTAAATCATGGTGTGGCGTCCATCTCGTGGAGGTGTGATGATAGACATATAGGTTTACCTAAAGCAGGGTGCATGTTCTATCGTGTCAGCTTTTGGGTCACACTTAACTGGTGATTCTTAGAGAGTTTAAGCCCAGAAGCATGCAGATGATCATGAGAAGGTGTTGCGCATATCATCTATCCAAGAGTTGCATATGATGCAATTGGCATGATTACCTTCCTTGATAATTGACTATGGATGCTGGTGTAGGTCGGGTAATAGTTGAATTATTTTGGATCTTGGCCCACTAGAATATTGTGCACTATAATATTCTGAATTGATATTGAGAGCTATCAATTTGAATAAAATAGTGGGATTGATAATAATTAAAGACCTAATTATATCATTAAAATTTTCAAATCAAATAAAACCAAAAGGTTTTTTGACAAATGCAAATTTTATCTCTTATGGTATCAATTGGCAAACAAATCATCACGTTCAGACAACTTAAACGCGATTTATTTCCATAACTGGTTCAGGACCTTGAGAAGTGACCTGCATGATCCTGAAATACCAAAGCCAATATCCATTCAAAATTCACCTAAGACTGACACGGATGCTTATTTGAAGCATGCCAATGATGTTGTGAACATCAAGAACCTTATGTTGGGTTGTATGAACTATGAGTTGCATAAACAACATAATAAGCATGAAAGGTATAGTGTCTCTAAGGTGTTATTTGAGTGAAAACTGATAGAGGGAGATCCAGTAGAGCCTCATGTGCTTAATATGATTAGGCATATGGAGTGTCTTGAGAAACTGGGTTTTCCTTTGGGTCAAGAGTTGGCCACGGATATGATTTTGCAATCATTGCCTAAATCATATAGTCGGTTCATTGAGTGCTATCACTTATGCAACATGGTTCGACCACTGTCAGAGTTGCTTGACATTTTGATATATGTTGAAGCACAAATAAAGATGGACAAATCCATGATGATGATCAGTGGAGTTGAGTCCAAGGACAAAGGAAAAGCCAAAAAGCTTTTTGTGGCTAAACTAAAATCCAAATCTTCTGCACTCAAAGTAAGGGGAAGGATAAGGGAACCCAGGATGATG
Organism: Alisma plantago-aquatica; assembly: GCA_963693085.1. NCBI lineage: Eukaryota > Viridiplantae > Streptophyta > Magnoliopsida > Alismatales > Alismataceae > Alisma > Alisma plantago-aquatica. The sequence goes on along the minus strand of OY856413.1, from coordinate 311,841,350 downwards.
AAGAAAGGGATAGATATCTCTACTTTTGGGGTATTTGTTTTTGAGATTAACTCCACTACCTCTTCATCATGGGTACTTGATACTGGATGTGGATCACACATTTGCTCAAATGTGAAGGATCTGAAGAGAAGTAGACCTTTAGAGAAAGGTGAGGTTGAACTGCATGTTGCTAATGGCGCGAGAGTTGTTGCCAATGTAGTTGGAACCTATGAGTTATCTCTGCCAAGTAGGCTTGTAATAGAGTTAGAGAACATCTATTACGTACCTGCCATTAATGGAGACATCATATTTGTATCTGTAACGTCTGGGCCCAGTGCCCTAGGCTCAAGTAGAATTTCAAGAATGATGACTGGCCCCATAGATCACTACTAACCTTAACTGCATGCATTGTCCTCACACACACGCAAGTCAGGGTCAACTTCCCGATTGGTCACCAATCCTAGTACTAATCCAAGATGAGCATGCTTAACTATGAAGTTCTTTAGTGATGGGCTCCCAAAAAAGGAGGTGCACCTTGGTGACATGGGTAGTCCAATCATTCCTATTTGAGATCATTTTATCTGAGGCGTCAAATATTGGGACGTTGTAGTATCTTGTTTGGACAAGAACGGATTCAAATTTCTTATAAAGAATGGAATATGTTATATTAGTAAAGATGGGTTCTTTTATGATAGTGCCCCAATGTCTTATGATCTATACTTGATAGATCTAGAGATAGGTGTATATAATGTTAATAACAAAAGGCAAAAACTCAATGACTCAAATAAAACATACCTTTGGCATTGTCGTCTAGGGCACATAAATGAGAATCACATATCTAGACTCCATAAAGATGGTTATCTGGACTCTTTTGATTTCGAATCATTAGAGACATGTGAATCTTATTTGTGGGGCAAGATGGCTAAGACCCCTTTCACTGGTAACAATGAGAGGGATAGTGATCTATTAGGACTCATACATACTAATGTATGTGGACCTTTTATAACAACCACTAGAGGTGGGTATAAGTACTTCAATACCTTTACGAATGACTTTAGTAGGTACTGCTATGTCCATCTGATGAGACACAAGTCAGAAACTCTTGAAAAGTTCAGAGAGTTTATGAATGAAGTAGAGAACCAGCTTGACAAAAGTATTAAGGTACTTCGTTCAGATTGAGGTGGAGAATACTTAAGCAAAGAGTTTGAGGACCTACAGAGAGCCCATGGGATTGTATCCTAGTGGACTCCGCCTGAAACACCTCAGCATAATGGTGTATCAGAAAGAAGGAATCACACATTACTGGATATGGTGTGGTGTATGATGAGTTTAGCTGAGCTTCCAACTACCTTCTAGGGGTATGCTCTAGAAACCGCCATGTTTAGAAAAAATCGAGTACCATCTAAATCGGTTCAAAAGACACCATATGAGATATGGATTGGGAAGCGTCCCAATATGTCTTTTATGAGGATTTGGGGATGTGAAGCTTATGTTAGCAAGATGCTTCCTGAGAAGCTTGGTCCTAAATCTGATAAATGTTACTTTGTTGGATATCCTAAGGAAACTAAAGGATATTACTTTTACTCCATATCTGACAGCAAAGTGTTTGTTGCCAAAGATGTTGTATTCCTAGAAAAAGAATTTATTTCCAAAGGAATCATTGGGAGGCAAGTAGAAATCGAATAGGCTTGAGACCAACAAGAAAACATTGAACCATTAGATGTACAAGAGGAATCTAAAGATTCACAAAGTGTTGTGGAATCTCAAATTCCTCAAGTAACACATGAACCTTGTAGATCTAATAGGACACACCTTGAACCTGAGAGATTTGGATATCTTTTAACTCAGGAAGGTAGTGAATTGGTCATATATGATGAGCCAATTACTTATAAAGATTCTATAGAGGGAGTAGAGTCAGAGAAATGACTTGAGGCCATGAGATCTGAGATGGAATCCATGTATACCAATAAAGTATGGACTTTGGTGGATCCACCTGAAGGGGTAAAACCCATAGGGTGCAAGTGGGTCTTTAAGAAGAAGACTAAAATGGATGGAAAATTTCAAACTTATAAGGGTAGATTGGTTGCAAAGGGTTTCGGACAAGTTCAAGGTGTTGACTATGACGATACCTTTTCTCTAGTGGCCATGGTTAAATCCATCAAGATCATGCTTGCTATTGTAGCTTATCATGACTATGAGATTTGGCAAATGGATGTTAAAACTACATTCCTTAACGGGAATCTTGTGGAGGATGTGTATATGACACAACCTGAGGGGTTTATAGATCCAAAGTTTGCCAATAGAGTCTGTAAGCTACAAAGGTCAATCTATGGATTGAAGCAAGCATCTCGGATCTAGAATCTTCATTTTGATGAGATAGTCAAAGGGTTTGGCTTTGTTCAAAATGAAGATGAACCTTGTGTCTACAAGAAGGTTAGTGGAAGCATAGTGGCATTCCTCATATTGTATGTAGATCACATACTATTGATGGGGAATTACATCCCTACTTTACAAAAGGTAAATGCATGTCTTGTAAATACATTCTCTATGAAAGACTTGGGAGTAGCATCCTACATCTTGGGGATAAAGATCTATAAAGATAGATCCAGAAGACTTCTCAGACTAAGTCAAAGAACATACATTGACAAGGTGCTGAAGCGGTTCAGCATGGAGAACTCAAAGAGAGGAAACCTGCATGTGCATCATGGTGTCTCCATCTCTAGAGCTCAATGTCCCAGTTCTTGTGAAGAAAGAGAATGCATGAGTGAGATTCCATATGCCTCAGCAATTGGATCAATCATGAATGCAATGGTATGCACCCGTCCAGATGTCTCGTATGCCTCGAGCATGATGAGTAGATATCATCCAGATCCAGGTGATGCTCACTGGATAGTTGTAAAGAATATCCTCAAGTACTTGAGAAGGACTAAGTATCATTTCTTAGTCTACGGAGGAGAGGAAGAGTTGGTGGTAAAAGGTTACATTGATGTTAGCTTCCAGACTGATCAATATGATTACAAATTGCAATCAGGATTTGTGTTTCGTCTAAACAATGGAGTTGTAAGCCGAAAGAGTTCCAAGAAAGAGACAATTGCTGATTCTACAATAGAGGTCAAGTATATCGCTGCATCAAGTGCAGCAAAGGAGGATGTATGGATCAAGAAATTCATCACAGAACTCAGGGTCGTTCCTAGCATCAGCGAGGCAACTAAGCTATATTGTGACAACAATGGAACTATTGTGCAAGCTAAGGAACCCAGATCGCATCAGTGCTCAAATCATATAAAAGTCGATATCATCTCACAAAAGAAATTGTACAACAAGGATATGTTAAGATTTGCAAAGTTCCAACTGAGAGCAATGTTGATGATCCCTTGACAAAGGCACTTACAACATAAGCATGATGTGTTGGGTTTTTTGGGACAGAACAGGCAGCGGAAACAAAATTTTTATCTAACCACAAACCCATAACCAGTAGATCACATCAACAACTATGCAATAGGAAAGATAGTTTAGCGAGATATACCTAGTCCTGAGGCTTGCTTAGTGACAATACCTCACAGCTAGTGCATCCTTCAACCACCTATTCTTTTACGGTGTCTGTGCAGCTCCTAGTCTTGACCCGGACTGCAGTTGACAGTCATCCTCCTGAGCAATAGAAATCTCCCGCCTCTATAGATAGTCCACACATACCACCGGGAACTCTAGTCATCCTGATGGACATACTAGAAGGAGTTGTCCCCTTCTGTCGGCGTACTAGTCACTGACACACTCTCCCACCACCAGTTGTGTCGCTTTTCTACATTTGTCTTTCCCTCGTTGTTCTTCCCTGGACGGGTAGAACTTGCTTGGCCTCTCTCAATTACCACAACCATAAAGGACAACAACTTTGCAGAGCAACTGATATTCTTAGTTGTGTGTTCTAAGAATCCCCATGTACCCCTCTATTTATAGTAGAGGGTAAGGTCAGGGTTCCCAGTATGTACGAGAGTAGAAGGGTCTGAATTTTCCACGAACTGATTGCACTACGGCAGGCGAACCGATCGGTTCACAACTGAATCGGTCATTTGGGCAGGTGAGTCAATCAGTTCATAACTGAACCGGTCGTTTAGGCAGGTGAGCCGATCGATTCACCTAGTGAACTGATCATTTCACTTCCCAAACTTGCCCACAATTGACTTTCCTTATTCATTTCTAATTAATGCAAAGATTAATTCTTGTCCTAATTGAATTGAACAAGTGAAATGAGGATCTTTTCTCATGAACTGGGAAACCCAACACTTGCTCATTTGATCCATGTGAACTGATCAGTTCACTAGAGTGAACTGGTCGTCTCACTGACCATGAGTCAATCGGTTCACCTAGTTAACCGGTCGGTTGGTGGTCTAGATTGTGCATAACTCAGTCAATGCAGTTCTCAATCAATCTGACACTCTAATCAATTGGTTCAACATTTGAACTTGATGATTCTGAGTCAATTCTATTGATTGAATGTTTAATTGAGTACCTAAACACTTTAGTAATCAATCTAAACAACATTAATGAATAAAATCCTCTTCCAAGATTAACTATGTGTGTGGCCCTATAGGTTCCATTTCACATTGGCAGTGAATGTCCATAACTAACTTATGACATCACAAGCAAAGAGTGGTGCCTAGTCACACATCAGTGCTACCCAAGTGAAGAGGAAAGTTGGAGAACAACTTTCAACCTACAATCTGTTATTGGTGTTACAATGAATGTTTAGTTCCTTTGTCGCTGATATCCAGATTGAACTCGAGGCATGGACTTGTCATCCTCTACAAACGTTTAATCCATGTTTCTTGATTCAGAGTAGACTGTCTGAGATATATGTAATCTCAATATCATATATTGAATTGCATGTGCATGGTCATGCATTTCTCAGTCTCACTCCTCAAGTGGCTAGGATATCACACTCCCTTGGGAGGGACAAATTCCGTATCTATCACTCACAGTCAAGTCCCCATGTGTCAAAGTCACCCAATCATCACCGTCATAACAACCCATATTTCAGGACTGCATTTGATGATGTCAAAGTGTACCCAACGACATGTGATGAGTGCAGTGATTTCAGGTCTAAGAACCACAGTCACCACCAATACAATAAGAAATGATACTGACTAACCAAGTATGGCTTCCATGCATCACTCTTATGGTGGGTCTATCTGATACACTATTCTCTAACATGTATCTGTGTGCTTGGTTTGATATCATATATCATGACTGATAAGATTATGTCATCAACCAACACAAACTCTAGTCTTTTGTGTTATTGATGTCTATGGTTATTTCCACAATAACAACCGACTACGGACGATAGTGAGAACGTACATACTCTTAACATCCATATGATCTCATTTTTCAAGTCATGTACTTGAAGACATACATCATTGAGTATTATCACTCTCTAGACATCTAACATGTTATACTATTATCTCAAAAATAGTTAAAACATATAGACAGAAATTGCCTTTATTATTATCAAATCAAGTATCACATGCCTCATTGCAATCATCATATGATTGGCTCTCTGAACATACTATACCAACAGACTCCCACTTGCACTTAGAACCAATCACCCATGAATCATATTCTAAGTGATCTTAACATGTCCATCATGTTTCTGTTGCACAAGTGCTTTTATAGCGGGTAAACAACATTTGTTTCAAGTCGGTATATTGCATGTTTCACATCCCCTCACTGTACGACAGCTCATATGAGATGGAAGTTCTGTAGTATGCTATTTGTAATTCCTTTGCCTAACTAGTAGCTCCATTGTTGTCACAATTTTACTACTGAGTCACCAATGGTCAGAACCTCCCATAAGTTCATCCATATGAACTTCTAGATCCATACCGTATCCTTTACAACGTTTGTAACACTAAGGTACTTGACTTCTTATTGTAGAATTAATCAATTGTCTTATGTTGGAACATTTCCAACTAACAATTCTTATTCCAAGGTCAAACACAATTTTTTCATTTCGGAAGCTTGCATCGGTGTAACTCTTTACACCCAACTCTTCCTTATTACCATAATTAAAGAACTAATCCTTTTAGTACTTCACAAGTACATAAAGATTTCCTTCGTGATATTCCAGTAACTCTTACTGGAGTTCGATAGATATCCATTCATCATGTCCAATACATACAAAATAACTAGATTTCATATCTTCTTATCATGTCCAATACATACAAGATGATGAGTTAATATATTCTTGTCATGTCCAGTACATACAAGATAATTAGTTCATATTTTCTTGTCATGTCCAATACATACAAGATAATGAGATGAGTTCATACGTGATAGATCCAATCTATCCATGTGTTCCTTATTCTTCATAAGAATTGGGGCACTTGGCTCTTGAGAGACTAACTCCATGGAACATGGACAAGTTTTCTCTCATCATGCTAAACCCTTTCAACATGTTGCCGATGTATGTTCTCTTTCTTAGGTCAAGAAGCAATCTTGATCTATCTATATAGATCTTGATTCCTATCGCGTAGGATGCTTCTTTAAAAATTTAGAATGCACTTTGTTGCTAGATTTTAATATTTGCAGTATAAGGATGTTATTCCCCATCAATATGTGGAATATACATATGCTCCCACTAAATTCTTGTAATCACACATTAACTCTTTATTTTGACTCAAGTCAAACTCTTTGACTATCTTTTCTAATAGAAGATCTCAGTTCTGAGGTGCCTGCTTCAATCCAAAGATTGATCTATGCAGCTTCATGGACTTTATTTCCATTAAGCTACAATAGAAAGCATTATCCTGATGGATTTATCCTTGGTAACTATTGAAAAGATTTCATCATGTTCAACACCTTGAATTTGTTAGAAACTCTTTGCAACCAAATTACCCTCCATGTCAGTCTTCTTCTAGAAGACCCAAAAGTACCCTATGGGTTTTACCCCTTTAGGTGGATCAACCTAAGGTCATACTTTGTTTACGTACATGGAGTCCATCTTGGATTTCATGGTTTCAAGCCATATCTCAGTTTCTGGCTCTCATTAGCTTCTAGGTAGATTGTTGACTCATCATATGATCAACTCACCACCTTCTTGTCCATAATTTATCATATATCATTAAAGCTCTATGCATGTTCTACCAGAACCATGAGTTTTGTGTGTTACTTAAGGAACTTTGAGACTCCACAACATTTTGTGATTCTCTTTATTCCCATTATACCTCTTTAAGTTCAATGTTTTTCTTGTTTATCTCGAACATTTCAAGTTCTACTTTTCTCTCCCACTAATTCCTTTAGAACTAGGTTCCCCTCTTGGAATGCAACCATCCAAAACACCTTTGTTGTTGGATTTGGATATCAAAGTAGTATTCAACAAAATAACATTTATGTGATTTATGGACAAAACCTTTTAAGAAACATTTTTTCTTCTTTAGGCTTTCAATCTGAATCTTTATAAAGACATATCAGGACACTTCCCATTCCATATCTCATATGGTGTCTTTTGAACTAATGGCACATTGTTTTAGTTTAAGCATGTGCCCAAAAGGAAATTTGAAGTTTAGCTGGTATTCACACTTTGACTTATCAAGGTGTGATTCCTTCTTTTTTATACACTTCTCATGATACACTATCATTGTGTTTCAGGTGGAGTCCATCATGATACATTATCATGATCTTCCCAAAGGTTCTCAAACTCTTGGTTCAAAGTATTTCCATATCAATTATATCGAAATTTAATACTTATACCAATTTTGTTATGTACTTCATTTATGATATCCTTGAACACTTTAAGAGATTCATGTTTGTGTTTTATTAAATACAAACTACCATATCTACTAAGGTCATCAGTAAATATATTGAAGTACTATCAATTACCTTTAGCATTTATTCTAAAAGGTATATATACATCAATATGTATAATCCTTAATAGAATAATCATTCTCCCACTACATCTAGTGAAGAACCTTTGTCATATTGCACAATGGGTGAGATTAGCATGTCTCTATTGGTTCAATAACCAAAATGAGTCTAGATAATCATCATATGGATTTCTACAAATGCAATTCTCATTTATGCACTACAGATGACTATGCTATAGGTATTCAAGTTTGATTTATCATGTCATTCATTACATGTGTCACACACATTTATCTCTTTAACTATCAAGTATAGTTGATGAGACATAGGCATTTCCATCAAAGATCATTTCTTTTGAAATGAAACATTAGTTCATTACACTCTTGTCCATACAAGATGTATGACGATTTCATTGATGGCATATGTATAATAAAAATTCACTAATTCTATTATATGCCCATGAATGTCATATTGTAACTATAATGGTAGCAACTCTTGCTCCGCACAGTTTCTAGCTTACTTCTTCTTAGGTCCTGAAGTAGAGATCTTGTTTCTCTTTCATCTTCTTGAGATCCTCTATAAAGAGGTTATTTCCCTTTCCAACTTACTCCTCTCCATATCTTGAGTGATGAAGACTTGGACCTAAGCTTGGTTTCAGAACACTTCTTGACCTTACTTTAGTCTATGGACTTCACTCTGCTTATCATTATCATAGGTTTTGTCCTTTCTTCATTCATGCTTTGGCATCAATATGCCAAGCACTTCAGACAATGGTTTGGCCAAGTTTCTCAATATTTGATAAACTGGCTATACGATTCACACAACGAGTTGTGGAATCATATGTTTGGTCAATTCTTGACCTATAAGAAATCATAGTTGATCTATATGCACAATCATATTGAGCATATGAGATTGTACTTGATCTCCATCTATCTGAATATACTCAAATATCACTTTTTAAGACATTATACCTTTCACGCTTTACATGATTCTTAAGATGTATAACCATCTCAAGAATGTCCATGCTTCAATCTATTTATGCAACTCATAGTTCATATAGCTCAGAATAAGGTTCTTGATGTCTTAGGCATCATTGGCATACTTCAAGTAAGCATCCAATTTTATCCTTAGGCGCATCTGGAGTGGTTCTACTGGCTCTAGTGTTTCAAGGACTATAGAGTTTACACTCACTATTGAGAACACTTCTCAAAGGTCCCAAACCAGATTTAAAGTTTATCCTATTTATGAACTGATTGCAGCGATAATGTATTTGTGTTTGTCGTTTGGATTCTACAAAAGAATTTTGCAACATTTCAAAACATTTTTGATTTGTTTGATTTGATAAATTTGGTGATATTAATTAGGTCTTTAATTAGTTATCACTCCCACTATTTTGATCAAATTGATAGCCCTCACCATCGATTGGAAGATTCCAGCACACAACCTTCTAGTGAGCAAGATCCTGATTTCCTCTAAGTCATGGACCAGCTAGGGCTGTCACCCACAACTAGATTTTTTCAGGTAGGAAACTTTTGCGAATTGCGTCTTATTCAACTCTTGATAGATGTCATGCACAACTCTTTGTCATGTACATATCCATGCCTCAAGGTGCTTGATCTAATCAAGGTCACCTAGTTAAGTCCAACTCAAATGCCAACACAATGAATATGCACCCTGCTAGGGCAGATCCACATATTCACCATCACACTTCCACGAGATAGACGGTGCACCATTCTAGGGCATGCGGACACTTAGTCGATCAAGTTTTTCATGTGTGCTACTTTTGGAAGGCATCTTAAACTTAATATTTATATTGAGGGGTTTGGTATTTATATGCATATACATATCCAATCACCACATATATAGTACGCATCATATACATGCTATATCCCTCAAGAAAACATGTGAAGCGAAAAAGTGATGATTATGGCCATCCTATTTGTAATTCCTTGAGCCACAAGGAATTATGGTCATCTAGGTCTACATCACATGCATCAACTTGTTGATGATGAAGATCTGTGCTTGGGCCATTCCGAGTTGATCAGCTCATCCTTTGACTGATCAGCTCATCTCTTGGCCGATCGGTTGGTTGTCACCAACCGATCATCTGGCTCCTCTAGACTGTCAGTTCGTTGGGTCGTCGTGCTCCTCATTAGTCCACCAGCTACTCATCTTGCACCATCAGCCAATCGTCTCGATCCTTTAACTTCTCGTATGGGTGCCCATCGTTCTTCGACATAACAGGAAATAAAACTATCCTACTTTTACAAATTCTTTAAGAAACCCCGAGTTACATTTGGGGGGAGCAAAGGTAGAAGAGAAGGCTCAAGTTATCTCGAGTTACATCTGGAATAGAAGAAAGGGCTCGGTACACAAACTGATATGCAAACAACCACAACCAACCAAGCACACACATAGGGGTTTATAGGCCATAACCATGCTACACATCCACCATTAAAACCGCTTTAGGGTGACGCGTATTGATTGCATATATATACCATATCATATATGTATATAGGGATTTGTGGTGTTTAATCGAATATGCACATTAGCCAATTAAATTATTCACATCGCATGAAATAAATAAATGGCAAAAAACTAAAATCCGATCATATCGATTAATCCTAAAACATAGTATGTTGACGTGGCTCTGATACCACTGTTGGGTTTTTTGGGACAGAACAGGCTATGCATTAGGAAAGATGGTTTAGTGAGATATACCTGGTCTTGAGGCTTACTCAGTAACAATACCTTGTAGCTAGAGAGGCCTTCAACCACCTAGTCTTCAACGACGTTTGTGCAGCTCCTGGTCTTGACTCGGACTGTGGTTGACATTTGTCCTCCTGAGCGGCAGAAATCTCCCACCTCTATAGATAGTCCACATGGACCATCGGTAACTCTAGTCATCCTAATGGACAAACTAGAAGGCGTTGTCCCCTTCTATCGGTGTACTAGTCACCGACACACTCTCCCACCACCAGTCACTTTTCTGCAGTTGTCTTTCCCTCATTGTTCCTCTATGGATGGGTAGAACTTGCTTGGGCTCTTTCAGTTACCACAACCAGAGAGGATAATAACTTTGTAGAGCAACTAATGTTCTGATTTGTATGTTTTGAGAAGCCCCCTGTATCCCTCTATTTATAGTATAGGGTAGGGTCAGGGTTCCCAGTCTGTGCGGGAGTAGAAGGGTCCTGATTTTCCACGAACTGATTGCACTGCGACAGGCAAATTGATCGGTTCACAACTAAACTGGTCATTTGGGCAGGTGAGCCGGTCAGTTCATAACTGAACTGGTCATTTTGGTAGGTGATCCAATTAGTTCACCCGGTGAACCGGTCATTTCACTTCCCAGACTTTCCCACAATTGACTTTCCTTATTTGTTTCTAATTAATGCAAAGATTACTTCTTGTCCCAATCGAATTGAACAAGTGAAACGAGGATCTTTTCTCACAAACTGGGAAACCCAACACTTGCTCGTTTGGTCCATGTGAATCGTTCGGTTCACTAGAGTGAACTGGTTGTCTCACTGACCATGAGCCGATTGGTTCACCCAATTAACCGGTCGGTTGGTGGTCCAGGTTGTGCAAAACTCAGTCAATACAGTTCTCAATCAATCTGACACTCTAATTAATTGGTTCAACATTTGAACTTGATGATTCTAAGTCAAGTCTATTGATTGAATGTTTAATTGAGTACCTAAATACTTTATTGATCAATCCAAACAACATTCGTGGATAAACTCCTCTTCCAGGTTAATCCTATGTGTGTGACCCTATAGGTTCCATTTCACGTTGGCAATGAATGCCCATAACTAACTTATGACATCACAAGAAAATAGATGTGCCTAGTCGCACATCAATGCTACCCAAGTGAAGAGGAAAGTTGGAGAACAACTTTCAATCTACAATCTTTTGTTGGTGTTACAGTGAATGTTTAGTTCCTTTGTCACTGATATCCAGATTGAACTCGAGGGATGAACTTGTCATCCTCTACAAATGTTCAATCCATGTTTCTTGATTAGGAGTAGACTGTCTGAGATATATGTAATCTCAATATCATATATTGACTTTGTAACATACTAAAACTTTGATATATTCTCTTTTTGGCTCTTTCCCAATACTTTCATATCATTTCTATCCTTTTTGGCCTTGATGCTTAAATTTTGGAATTTATAGTGGTTTGGTGAACATTTGTTCAATAATTATACCAATGGAAGGGTTTATGCACAAATACCTCAGTTAAATCTTATTTAAGGGTCTAAAATGTAAAATCACTGCTTAAGTGGAACAATGGTAAATAAATCCATGTTAGAAGTGTAAGGCCCCAAACCTTACTTAATGTATTAAACAAGCTTAACTACCATAATTAAGTACTATAAACCTTAATATAACCTTGTGAGGTATTTTGAAATCATGAGACAAGATTACGTTTCAAGTTTGGTCCAGTTCGGATGTTGTTTGTGCAAGTTATGCAATTATATGGATATTTTGGACTTTTATGCAATAAACCCAATTGGTAGGTTTTATTTGCAAATTATCACGTGAATTATAATCCTTAGATATTCCCTTACCATTCTCGAGCTTTTAAACCATGGGGAACCTAGTTGCACCTTGGTTTGAAGGTGTTTCTCTCCAAGGGCATTATAGAGATTACCCTCTTCATAAATGAGCTTATCTTTAAAAGTTATCAACCAATGGGGTTATTTCTTTGATTGGAGGATGGTGGGTGTGACACCCCACCATCACAGAGATAGTGAGATGACACACAAAAATGTGCGGAAACACCATAATCCACATATTACCGAAAACACGGGTTAATTAAAACTGATTGCGGAAAGCATTTACATCCAGATCATGTAGAGAAACATGTTATATAAACATTCATAAGCCTTGTTATAGGTACACAGCTTATCGGAACCAGTTGTACCGTCAGCACCAGAGTTCAACACCTATTTATACATACAAATGGCCACGTACGGCCAGCAGCAGGATATACAAGATTACAACAGCTAGACACCGTGAACGTCGTCAAACACCTTTGAGGACCTGAGTATACAGGGATGACTCTAGGACTCTACTACAAAACCACCAAAATAGCAGCATGTCCATCTCTTTCCTTTTACTGCTCTTCTTGCTACTCGGCCGCAACCTCACGACCACCACCATGTCTAGAGTGATCACCTAAAAAGGGTGTAAACCAGCAGGGTGAGACACACAGTCCCAGCGAGAAACATAACTCCCCGCCGAACTATAAAACCTCAGAAGGTTAAAGCAATAACAACAGATAACTGATAAAGCATATAACAAGAGCAACATACTGAGCAAGACTATTATTATCATCAATCTTATCAAGATATCCGGGAGGCATATAACCAAAGTAATTCTTTATGGAACATGATTGATAAGATAAGCTTTACAAGAACTTATCACGAGATATAAGTATCGTACACACAACTACATAGTACAACTAGATCAACTATATAAGCAAGGCCTCAATCAATGTTCTGTATTTTTCTCTAAACAAGATATACTATTCGGCTAGATTACGTTTTATTATGCCCTGGGGAAGTGAGTCTTCCCTGCTCAAATCAAACCATTGGCTGTGAAGCCCAATCTAGTGCCATACAAGGTCTAAGGAGATCCGGACTCCATGACCTCACCTTCTCGTGGTCAGTACACGAATCATCAAGAAAGACCGCAGTCTTATGCTTATAGGGCCTCAGCCTCTAGGTCATCTCCGCAAGCTACCCATATCTCTAGCTCACCTCATCATAGGTGCTAGTGCATACATCCGAGCCATGAACACATCATGCTCATCATCACATATCCTGAGCCATGGGTTTGTTCACCATGCTCCATATATCCTGAGTATGCAACCACAACTGCACTCAAACCCTCCTATTTTAGGCTAGGGGAAACCTCACATATTCAACAATATGCGCTCCAGGTAATCCCGCAGGATAAACCTATTTCACCATCACTAAATACTGACGATGATGGATCTATGGCCAGGGCAAACTACCTGATATGTTCATCTATAATTAATTAGTATGTTTTAAGCCAATTGTTGAGGCAACCAAAGTATAAACATGGCCTTATAGAATTACATCATTATTGCCATCATCATATTGTCCTAGGACCTTAATCCCTCATAACATCAACCACTGCCTCTCAAGGCATCATAATATGCATCAGCATTCTGGAAATGCATCCCTTAAATCATCATCAGAGGATAACACCTCAACTAGGCACTCAGCCTTATATCAGGTCCTCAGACCTATCAACTTGTTAGCTTATTATAAGATGGTTCTATTCAAGCAGATATATCTCATAGCTCTTACCAGGCTATGAATCCACATGAAATCCCTACATGGTTAGTGTACACATCCATAGAGATATCTGAAACCATCGTGGATTAACAGGATTATTATACTATCAAGTATAAAGCAGCATCCATGAGTATATTACACATAAGCTGTAGAAAGCATAGTTTTATTATCAATCATAAGCATGTGTCATTCCCCATACTTGTGATCATATGCATGTGTCACATTATCATGTGTAGCAACATCATGTCCTTCCAAATTTCCTGGTTCACAACCTATCATTTTATCTCATTATCATATTTACATGATTCAAGGTGATTACGCCATATCACTTGTGTTATCATTATTAGCCATATACATTCTGAGTTATCAAAACCCTCACCAAAGCTCATGTAACCCTCACTATAGATATGGAGGGCAGTGCCAACCCTCACCAAAAGATGTATCGGCTAGGGTTTCCCAACCCTAAGCAAGCTCACCACCATATCGGCCAACCCCATCACTTCACCTATCGTGCAACAAGAACCCATCATCTCACATGGTGTCGGGCAACCAGATCCAAGGATGAATCGTGCATCATTAGCAGGGGTTGTCGGCCGAAGGCCTCTCGTGCACACGAGCTAGGGTTAGGGTTAGGGTTTCTAGTCAGGCACCCACCAACCTCATAATGCTCAAAGACATAACGATCAAGGTCATGACGCCCAAGGAGCCTATCGTCCAACCACCAAACCATGTTGTCTAGAGGACCCTTATGACGGCCAAGGCATCGTGTCGTCCATGGGCAAGATGACCACTAAGGTTTTACAAGAGAGCCTATCGTTCAACTAGAGTTTAGGGTTTGTAACGGGCAGCAACTTCCCTAGCGTTCAACGCTGGTATCGGCCAGCATCATGGAACTCAAGCTCAGCCTTGTAGCGCCCACCATGCTCATGAAAATAACTGATACCAAGGCACCCCGAGAAGGCTCATCGCCCAACAAGATCAAACACATCATATTGGTCACAACTAAGATACTCACTAAGGTGCACCACTCACCCCATATCGTTCAAGAGACCATCCTAACTTGTATTTCCCAAGGCTCTCAACCAGGGATATCCACTTAGGCACTCTATCGGCCAAGGAGCAACATCTATAAGGTCAAGGCACATCGTCCAAGGTCATCATCAAGGTTAAGAGCGCCATAACGGGCACCACAAGACTACTTCATATCGGCTAAGAGTTATCACAAGGTGTGCCGTGCAGAACGCACATCAAGGTGTATCGCCCAAGCTCTGACTCCACAAAGGGTATTGGCTAAGCTCAACTAGGCATATCAGCCAAAGGTACAACCCAAGACAAGGCTATTGGGCAGCACTACTCCAAGGTCATATCGTGCAAGGCACAACCCAACATGGTCATCTTCAACCTCAAGAACAAGGGCACCAAACCCTAATTGATCAAGAAGATAGGCTCACCTCTCAACAACCAAGAGAGAGGGGTTTTCCACAACCTCTATCACAAATAGGACAACCACAAGGATCAATCTCAACTTAGGTCATCACATATCCAAGAGCTCACCTCTCAAATCCATGGTGAGAGGAGGGTGTTGCCCAAGCAACTAGAATATAGGCTCACCTCTCAACTTAAACGAGAGAGGGGTATTGCCCACATCACTAGAGCTCAAACTCACTTCTCAAAAACCAAGGAGAGAAAGGGGTATTGCCCCAAAAGAAACCCTAAACTATGGTTCGGCCAACTAGATCCAAAGGTATATATGTTGACTCAAGGTCAATTAGGTCAATGTTGACTCACGTCTAAATTGACTAAACCCGTGTTTTGATGATGACTAACCATTCCACATATTGGTGTCTAATGCTTCTACTTGAGTGTTTTCATATTAGGTATAGACACACTCCAATTGCCCTAACTTGCGCATCTCAAATTGGAGAAAAGACAAGTCAAAGTCATACAAGTGGACGTTTTTGTAATATGATGTATATCCATTAGAATCATGTTGTAAATCACTTGTAATGATTGTATGACTTGTAATTAAGCTTAGAAAAATATCAGGAACACTTAGATTGAAAATTAGAGCACTTTAGATACAACTTCGAAAATCAATTACAGGCACTTGGTCGGTCGAGTTTCCCACCCTGAAACTCGACCAATCAACCTTGGTCGATTTTCTGAAGATTTCATCGGTCGAGTTGTGCACTCACAGAACTCGACCGATTGGGTAGTAGGCCAGTTCCAGTTGGAATGGTCGGTCGAGTTTCCTCAGAACAAACTTGACCGATCATTTCAATATCGGGCTGCCTGCTACTTGATCGGTCGAGTTACACATATTAGAACTCGACCGATTGTACTATACAGAAAAGTGTTTCTAGCCGCTGTGGAGTTGCAACAAGTGAAAATAGATCTGTTGCAAGCCACAAAACGGCTAGTTTTCGTTCATAAGTTTTCCCAAAGGCTAAGAGGCATCCCCATCTATAAATAGGACCCCTTGGGCTTCATTCCAAGGTTGAGCATTCATTGCAAACTCTTTGTGAGGTTCCTATTCTATAGTTGAGTGCTTCCTACAGCCTCCTCTCTCTCTCTAAGCTTAATCACTTGCTTCATCCATTAGAGTGAGTAGGAAATCTGTAAGAGAGCTAGTCATATATGTATATCTTGTGAGGCTCTCACTTCCACAACCTCCCCATCTCTCATTTGCAATCATAAAGATGAAGGTTCTCTCTCTTGTCCAAGAGAGGTGAAGAAGAACAAGGGAAGGAGTCCCTTGGTGAAGATCAAGGCAGAAGACTTGGAGCTAGAGTGGGTAAGCCCTTGGAGAAGGCAAAAGACTCAAGCTCAAGCAGGTAAGTCCTTGGTGGAAAGCTTCTCCGAGTGAAGGTGAAGTCAAAGGCGGAAGATCCAAGAAGAGTGGGTAATTCCTGCAAGGCCGAAGACTTGTGCAAGAGTGGGTAAGTCCTTGGAGAAGGTCGAAGACTCTTGCAAAGTGTGTAAGTCCTTGGTAAGGTTGAAGACTTTTTGTATTGGATAGGTAAGTCCTTTGTTGGTCATGTATTGTAAGTCTTATAAGTGAATATAAGAGTGCAATTGTTGGAAGTCCTAGAGGTTGACCTCTCTAGGCAAGTGGACTGACACACTTCTAGTTTGAAGTGTGGAACCACTCTAAATAGCTTGTCTAATTGGTGCATGTTCAATCTCTCTTATCCTTGCTATGCATGATTTAGTTGCACTCAAATTTCCTATTTAGCAACCTTATCTTGTCATATATTTTGAAGGTTTAATGAGTTTTGTTTAAGTGCTTTCAGCTCTATTCACTCCCCCTCTAGAGCATCAAATCACCCATCTAGGATCCAACAAGTGGTATCAGAGCGGGTTTTCTCCAAGCATACTTCAACAAGTAGGAGAAGATGGGTGACTACCTAGGAGGGAGACTCTCGACCAGCCTTCCAATATTTGATGGGAGAAACTTCCTCTATTGGAGAAGAAGACTTCAATTCTACATCCAAGGATCAAGTCTCGAGATGTGGCAAATGGTGAACAGCCCATACATTCTACCAAAGACAAATATTGAAGAATGGGATGAAGCCACCTTGATGAAAGCAACCTTGAATGCTAGAGCCATGCACATCCTTTATGCCTCCATGACCCCCACCGAGTTCAACCGGATTTCCTCTTGTGAGACGGCCTATGAGGTATGGAGAAAGCTTTGCATCACTTATGAAGGGACAGATCAAGTGAAGGAAAGCAAAGTCTACATGCTCAAAGGGTTGCTTGATAACTTCAAGATGGGAAAGGAGGAGAGCATAGCCAACATGTACTCAAGGCTCAACACCATCTTGAATGGTCTTGTTGTTCTAGGACATCCTATGTCTAGTGGAGAGATCAACTCAAAGATCCTTAGAACTTTCCCCAAGAGGTGGGAATCCAAGGTGACTTCTATTGAAGAAGCAAGGTCTCTTAGGGATATTCCTATTGAAGAGCTCATTGGAAATCTACAAGCACATGAAGCTACACTTGACAAGAGGGAGGAAGTAGAAAGACAAGAGGAGAAAGAACTCAAGAGAATGAAGAAGGCTGAAATCAAAGCTCAAATCAAGGCTATTGTTGGTCAAGCTTCTCCATCCTCTAAAGTTGAAGAAGATGTCATGTACTCCAAGGGTAGATTCTACAAAGGCAAGTCCTACTCCACACGGTGCTTCACATGTGGGAAGAAGGGTCACTACAAGGAAGATTGCCCACAAGGCAAAAAGACCCATCTTCACAAGAAGAAATGGCAATCAAGCTCAAGTGGCTCCTCCAACTCAAGCTCAAGTGAAGATTCATGTGAAGGATCAAGCTCAAGCTCTAGTGATGAAGGAGAATGCCATTTTTCCCTTATAGCGTCAGCAAGTGAAGACTCAAGTGAGGTAAATCTAGACTCTTTAGATAAAGAATCTTTAATTGCTATTATTCATGATATTTGTGCCTCTTATAAGTCTTCTAAAAAGAAAAAGAAAAAGACTGCTAAAATTGTTGATAATTTGCATATAGAACTAGATGATCTTGAATATGCTAATTCTTTCTTGCTTATTGATAAAAATGATTGTATTAGCCAAGTAGACTCTCTTAAACTTGAAAATGCTAGTTTACTTGATAAGATTAAATTTCTAGAAGCTCAACCTCTCATGCCTAGTTCAAATGAAGAGCATACTTTAATTGTTGATTCTCTCATGCATGGCATTGAAGTTCTTAAATCTGAAAACAAGGACAAAGATTTTGTTTTTCATGAATTAGAAATAGAAAATGCCTCCTTGCTTGCTAAAATCAATGGGCATGAATCTTGTTCTAGTTCTACAAATAGAGAGAATGATGTTGCTGCTCTTCATATTGATAGAGATTCTTATTTAACTAAAACTCTTTGCTTAGAAAATAATCTTCTGCATGCTAGAGATAATATAGATCATCTGTCTTCTACTATTGCTTCTCTTAAGCATGATAATGATAGTTTGAGATCATCTTTGCAAAGATTCTTAGTTGGTAAAAAGAATCTTAATGATATCCTACACCATACTACTAAACAAATTGGTAGACATGGTTTAGGGTATGATAGTAGTCAAGGGAACAACAAAGATAAAGGACCTCCAATATTCCATGGAGAATCCTCTAGTTCCAAGACTATGGGCACATGCAACTACTGCAATGAATTTGGTCATTACTCTAATTGTTGTCCTTTTAGGAAAGCACCCAAGAGCAATAGGACTTGGGTTGCTAAACTAACCCCTCCGGACCCAAAAATATGATTGGGGACCATTTCATCTTTCTTCTTGTAGGTACTTGCAAATGGATTGACTTGAGCTATTGAATCGCAAATTGACTTCTCAATCCACATGAAAGAAGAAAGGTGAGATGTGTAGAGGGTGACAACAAGTGTAAAAGCAATGGTAAGCACAAAGGTAATGGTTTTATTGCTTATAACCATTTCTAACTTGTTTTTGTCAAGTTAGTATGCACTATACATATGGTTTTTGAGTCAAAAGTGGCATTTTGTGATTCTCTTCACACTCTTGCTCAAAAACTATTTCTAATGCTTCTATAGTGCATTACTAACTTGCTTAGACATGTTTGGATATGGTTTGTATATTTAGCATGCCTTTGAATATGTTTTTATGAAATATATGTGCCCTTTGACAGCTGGTCTATCGGTCGAGTTTTCCCTATTGAAACTCGACCGATAGGCACCAATGGGTGTTGCCAGCAGTTGTCATCGGTCGAGTTGCCAATGCACAGAACTCGACCGATAACACTGTGCACAGAATATACATTTGGCTTATTGAGTGAGAATTTCCCTCCCAACTAGATTTTCTCAACCAATAGCCTTATTCTTTGGCACTCCCTTGGTACCGTTATATATGCATATTGCCATGTTCTAAATTGCCTATCTTGCTTACAACTCTATCTCTCTAATTGCTCTAAATTGGTATATCTATATCTTGCAATTACTTGCTTTGAGTTGTTTTGCAGGTTTTGATGATGATCTCTTTGGATCTCTTGGTTGTGTCTTAAAATGCTTCCGTTGTGCTCTAACTTGCTACATCTATCTAGGTGTATATCTTGTTTTGATACAACCTTGAGGTTCTTAGGGGTAATCATCTTATGGTAAGGATGCATATATAGTGAGTTATATCCTCCCATGCTTCTAAAATTGCATATCTCTTGGTTTGGATATATCTCTTTATCTACTCATAGCTTGCTTTATCTTGTGTATATTTTAGTATCTCTTGCTATGATCTAGATCCTACTAGTAGTCCTAACTTGTGATATCATCTACTAGTAGTTCATATACATGTAGTTCTAGCATTGTTTTAAATTGCCATCTTTGATCATCTATATGTTATGCTTGTATCTTATCTCATACATACTCAAGATTGTTCCTTAAATTGCATATCTACTATCTTGAGTTGCTTGCATAACATTGTGATGCAGGGTACATAGATCTACATTGTATGTGGGAATTGGAGTATTTATGGATTTTTATGCAGATTTTGCTCCAGTTTCAGTTTTTGGTGCAAGTCTAGTGCTTTTCATGCAGAAACGACCTTCTGAGAAAGACTTGTCGCTTTGCCATGAGCTCCGATGGTTTTTGGTCAAATTCCATCATCTTGAGGGTCAACATTGTGATTTATTGTTTTTCTGCAGCACTTTATCTTGCATTTTTGGTTGTTCAAGTATATGCTTTAACTTGCTTTTCTTTCTATGCTTGGACAAGCCCCTATCTGTGCTCTTCTACTCTCCTTATATATATTTTGTGTTATCTTTTTTCTCTTAAACAAGTGATGTTTCTTATTTCTTCATACCCCCACCTTTTTGAAATGACAAAGGGGGAGAAAGGTATGTCTTCTTTTAAAAAGAGGAAGAAGGCATGTCTTACATGAAGAAGAGAAGTATGTTCATGTAAAGGGGAGAAGGTAAATGGGAGAAGACATATATGTGTAGAACATATATGAGTAGAAGACATAGTATTCTATAAATGTTATGAAAGCTAACCATGCAGGAGAAATAGCATCAATTGAGGGGGAGTATGAAAACTCCATGCGCATCAATTGAGGGGGAGCATATGAACTCAACTCTATTGAATCCCCTAGGCTTCTCCAAAGGTATGAATTTACTTAAATGCTTTCAATACATTTATGGAATGGTTTGTCATCTTCAAAAAGGGGGAGAATGTTGACTCAAGGTCAATTAGGTCAATGTTGACTCACGTCTAAATTGACTAAACCCGTGTTTTGATGATGACTAACCATTCCACATATTAGTGTCTAATGCTTCTACTTGAGTGTTTTCAGATTAGGTATAGACACACTCCAATTGCCCTAACTTGTGCATCTCAAATTGGAGAAAAGACAAGTCAAAGTCATACAAGTGGATGTTTCTGTAATATGATGTATATCCGTTAGAATCATGTTGTAAATCACTTGTAATGATTGTATGACTTGTAATTGAGCTTAGAAAAATATCAGGAACACTTAGATCAAAAATTAGAGCACATTAGATACAACTTCGAAAATCAATTACAGGCACTTGGTCGGTCGAGTTTCCCACCCTGAAACTCGACCGATCAACCTTGGTCGATTTTCTGAAGATTGCATCGGTCGATTTGTGCACTCACAGAACTCGACCGATTGGGTAGTAGGCCAGTTCCAGTTGGAATGGTCGGTCGAGTTTCCTCAGAACAAACTCGACCGATCATTTCAATATCGGGCTGCCTGCTACTTGATCGGTCGAGTTACACATATTAGAACTCGACCGATTGTACTGTACGGAAAAGTGCTGAAAAGTGTTTCTAGCCGTTGTGGAGTTGCAACAAGTGAAAATAGATCTGTTGCAAGCCACAAAATGGCTAGTTTTTGTTCATAAGTGTTCCCAAAGGCTAAGAGGCATCCCCAGCTATAAATAGGACCCCTTGGGCTTCATTCCAAGGTTGAGCATTCATTGCAAACTCTTTGTGAGGTTCCTATTCTATAGTTGAGTGCTTCCTACAGCCTCCTCTCTCTCTCTAAGCTTAATCACTTGCTTCATCCATTAGAGTGAGTAGGAAATCTGTAAGAGAGCTAGTCATATATGTATATCTTGTGAGGCTCTCACTTCCACAACCTCCCCATCTCTCATTTGCAATCATAAAGATGAAGGTTCTCTCTCTTGTCTAAGAGAGGTGAAGAAGAACAAGGGAAGGAGTCCCTTGGTGAAGATCAAGGAAGAAGACTTGGAGCTAGAGTGGGTAAGCCCTTGGAGAAGGCAAAAGACTCAAGCTCAAGCAGGTAAGTCCTTGGTGGAAAGCTTCTCCAAGTGAAGGTGAAGTCAAAGGCGGAAGATCCAAGAAGAGTGGGTAATTCCTGCAAGGCCGAAGACTTGTGCAAGAGTGGGTAAGTCCTTGGAGAAGGCCGAAGACTCTTGCAAAGTGGGTAACTCCTTGGTAAGGTTGAAGACTCTTTGTATTGGATATGTAAGTCCTTTGTTGGTCATGTATTGTAAGTCTTATAAGTGAATATAAGAGTGCAATTGTTGGAAGTCCTAGAGGTTGACCTCTCTAGGCAAGTGGACTGACACACTTCTAGTTTGAAGTGTGGAACCACTCTAAATAGCTTGTCTAATTGGTGCATGTTCAATCTCTCTTATCCTTGCTATGCATGATTTAGTTGCACTCAAATTGCCTATTTAGCAACCTTATCTTGTCATATATTTTGAAGGTTTAATGAGTTTTGTTTAAGTGCTTTCAGCTCTATTCACCCCCCCCCCTCTAGAGCATCAAATCACCCATCTAGGATCCAACAATATAAACCATCAACAACATCAAAAACATCATGCTCACTATATCTATAAGATCAACAACATGTACTAGAGCAAGAAACATAACATGCAATGGTCGATCATCCACATATATAAATCATGCAACATAGAGAAGGTAGTATAGCTAGGGTTAGAAGTTATGTAACCCGCCTTAAGCAAACTCTTCAAGCTCCAAAGTTCCAAGCTTTAAGCTTCTAGCTCCAAGAACACCACTATCGGCCACCTCAAGAAAAGGAACAAGGATCATAACCACCATGGCCGAAGGGTAGGCAAGATGGAGAAGAAGATGCTAAGGAGAGAGGGAAGATGCTTACCAAAGAACAAGACCCACCTAGGGTTCGGCCACCAAGCTAGAGGAAGAAGAAGATTTCTCCACCAAGGGGAAAGGATCGTCCACCAAGCTCTCCAAGGAAGGTGTGTCCTGTACACAAGGGGGGAAGAGCCACAAAAGAGCTAAAGGGTTCCCTAGGAAGAGAAAGGTAAGGCATATATAGATGAGGGTCAAGGTTAAACCAAGGCAAGGTGTCACCTTACCAAGGGACACTTGCCCACACGTTTTGCCACCTTGCAAAACACATGCACATGCCATGCCACCACTCAACCAAGGATCGGCCACATGTCCAAGCTAGGGTGACATAACCAAAGCAAGAAGGTCAACAAAGGTCAAAGGTCTACACACCACCACCACCTTGGCCGACACACCCATGGGCGATACCCCATGGCCGACACAAGGCATCCTTGCCTGATACAGGGCTCCTCAAAGCAAGGCAAGGCCAAACAAGGCTCAACCAAACCCAACAGAGCTTCAACAAAGCCCAAGACAACTCAAGGCGCGAGTCCAAACCTTCCTCTCAACTCTAGAGGAAGCAAAGAGAGAGAAAGACATCTCTCTAGGTGACAAACTTGCTCTTCAACCCTAACTTAGGTTATTTTGCAAGTAGCACCTCAAACACAAGAAAACCCTAATCACCACTAAAGGTGATTAGCAAGAAACCAAGCACAAGGTTTAGGCAAAACAAACAGGGTAAGCCCAAAATGAAGGTCAGGGTCCTTACAAGCCATAAACCTCTACAAAGGGATTTTGTCCCCAAAATCCGAATAGATAAGTGAGGGATACTTCCGCCTCATCTCTTCCTCAAGCTCCCACATGGCTTCCTCAACACCATGATGATGCCAAAGAACTTTCACAAGAAGCATGTCCTTCCTCTTCAACCTTTTTATCCTCCTACCAAGGATCGCCACCGGACCTTCCTTTTAGGTCACGTCTTCATCAAGCTCAATCTCAACTGGTTGTATTACTGTCCCAGTGTCTGGATGACTTTTCTTCAACATGATGATATGGAACACTGGATGTAACATGTGCAACTCTGGTGGCAGCTCTAACTTGTAAGCTACCTTGCCAACACATGCTATTACCGGGTATGGCCCCATATACCTGGGTGCCAGCTTGCCTTTCCAGCCAAACCTTAGCACGTCTTTCCAAGGTGAGACCTTGAGATACACTTTGTCTCCCACTTGGAACTCTAAAGGTCATCGGCGATTGTCTCCATAAGACTTCTGTCTGTCCTGTGCCGCTTTCAACTATTGTTGTATCACTTTGATCTTTTCTGTTGTCTGTTGTACTAACTCAGGACCCAAAAGCTGATACTCACCAGACTCATACCAACATAAAGGAGATCTGCATTTCCTTCCATATAGAGCCTCATAAGGAGCCATGTCAATGCTCCGCTAGTAACTATTATTGTAACCAAACTCTATCGGACTGAGATGCACATCCCAACTGCCTAGGAACTGCAAGACACAAGCTCAGAGAAGATCCTCCAAGGTTTGAATAGTCCTTTCAGACTGTCCATCCGTCTGTGGGTGGAAGTCAGTGTTGAACCTCAACTGCGTTCCCAACGCTTTGTGCAATTGTTCCCAGACATGACTCGTGAACTGAGGGCCTCTGTCAGAAACTATCATTTTCGGTACACCGTGTAAACAAACTATCTCATCTACATACACATGAGCAAGCTTATCTTCTGTAAATGTTGTCTTTACAGGTATGAAATGGGCAGATTTTGTCAGCCTGTCCACTATTACCCAAATGGAATCATGGTTCCTAGCTGTCTTAGATAGACCAACTATGAAATCCATGGTTATGTGATCCCATTTCCATTGCGGTATCAGCATGGGTTGCAACATACCTACCAGCTTTTGATGCTCAGCTTTAACTTGCTGACATACTGCGCACTTAGCCACAAACTCGGCTACATCCTTCTTCAAGCCAGACCACCAATACATGTCTTTTAGATTACAATACATCTTGGTGACTCTTGGATGCATAGCATACATCGATGTGTGTGCTTCCTCGAGTACTAGCTTCCTTAGATTATCAACATCGGGGACCACCATCCTACCATGATAGCAAACTAGTCCATCCTCAGACTCATAGAACCCATCATGCTTTTCCCTATCGAGCTCTGACCTGATCAACTGCACTATATCATCTGCCTGTTGTGCATCTTTGACCTGCTGTCTCATCGTAGGCTTGACTTGCATCTGTTCCAACAGTCCTACCAACAAGGAAACTTCCAACTACACATTCATCTGCCGCAAGGAGACAAACATATCTCACCTATGGAATACCAAGGAACTCAACTGTGCCTTCTTTGTGGGGAGAGAAGAAGACTTTCTACTAAGCGCATCAGCTACCACATTTGCCTTACCAGGATGATACTCAATGGTGCAATCATAATCATTGATTAGCTCCATCCAACGACGATGTCGCATGTTCAGCTCATTCTACAAAAAGATGTACTTCAAGTTCTTATGATCTGTAAAGATTTGACACACTTCCCCATAAAGATAGTGTCTCCAGATCTTTAACGCATGGACCAACACTGCCAACTCTAAATCATGTGTCGGGTAGTTCTCCTCATGTTTCTTAAGCTTTCGTGAAGCAAAAGAAACCACATGATCCTCCTGCATCAATACGCAACCTAAGCCTTTCTTGGAAGCATCGCAGAAAATAACATAGCCCTTCCCAGGCTCTAGCAGTACTAGCACTGGAGCACTAGTCAGCTTCTCCTTCAAACTTTAGAAAGCATGCTGACAGCGATCATCCCAGACAAAAGGTACATCCTTCCTGGTCAACTTTGTCATCGGCTATGCGATTGCACTGAAGTCCTTGATAAACCTCCGGTAGTATCCTGCCAAACCCAAAAAACTACAAACTTCGGTCAGCGTCTTTGGTTGTTCCCAATCTGCCACTGATTCCACTTTCTTAGGGTCCACTCTGACTCCTTCTGCAGATATCACATGACCCAAGAAAATCACTTCTTTCAACCAAAACTCACACTTACTGAACTTGGCATACAACTGATGTTGGCGAAGAAGAGTCAATGCTTATCAAAGATGTAGTTCATGTTCTTGCTTGTCCTGGCTATAGATCAAAATGTCATCTATGAAGACTACAACAAACTGATCTAGAAACGGACAGAACACTCGGTTCATCAGATCCATGAAAGTAGCAGGTGCATTGGTTAGCCCAAACGGCATAACCACAAACTCGAAGTGACCATACCTCATCCTAAACGCTGACTTTGGTATGTCGTCTGCCTTAATCCTTAACTGATGATATCCAGATCGTAGATCGATCTTTGAGAACATTGTAGCACCACGCAACTGATCAAACAGATCATCAATCCTCGGCAACAGGTACTTATTCTTGATAGTGACCTTGTTCAACTGTCGATAATCTATACATAACTGCATCGATCTGTCCTTCTTCTTAACAAATAGCACTGGAGCACACCAAGGTGAAGTGCTCGATCAGATGAAACCTTTCTCCAACAACTCATGTAACTGCTTCTTCAATACTGCCATCTCTGTTGGAGCCATCCTATACGGTGTTTGTGCAACTGGCTGTGTTCCTGGTACCAGATTGATCTCAAAATCACTCTCGAGGTGGGGGAACAGTGGGGAACTCATCAGGAAACACATCTGCAAACTCTCGGACAACCGTCACCTCCTCAAGGCTAGGACCTTTTGCCTTAGTATCCACAAGGTGAGCTAAGAATGCCTTACAACCTTGCCGCAGCAACTTCTCTGCCACCATCGCTAACACTAGACATGTCGGAAGAATCTTCCTATCTCCTTGGAAGATCCACTTTTCCCTACCATCATCAAACACTGTGTGCTTGGAACCACAGTCCAACACAACCTTATACTTCTCTAGGGTATCCATCCCAAGGATCACATCAAATCCATGCATATCAAGTGGTATAATATCCACTTGTATACTGTGTCCCAAAAAATATAAGACACAAGATGGACACTCCTCTCGAAGCATCGAGCAACCATCGAGAGGGGTTTCTAACAACAGGCTATCTTTCTTACAACTAACAGGTAAAGGACAGCTAGCAAGTAGATTACGTGCGATAAAAGAGTGTGTAGCACCCAGGTCAACCAAAATAGATATAAAGCAAGAAGAAGACAAATCAGAATGAAATAACTCCATCTAACCTGTCACAACTCGTGGGTTGACTATCGCCTCCGGCTGACTCATAGCATAGAATCGAGTCGTTGCTTGTTGTCCATGTCCTCTACTTCCTTAAGCAGACATTCCTGCTTGCGACGCTTGACCGCGTCCTCTCCCTCTGCTACCACTGGGTTGTTGTCTGTCTGACCCTTGTAGATTCTGTCTCGGCTGTTGTGTTACTTCGACATCTCTCTTTGGGCAATTTGACCTCAAGTGTCCAGTCTATCCACAGTGATAACATGACCTTCCTTCCAACTGTGGCCTAGACGGCCCTGTCACTACCACAGAAGCTGTACTATGTGCCTTCGACGATGAAGAAACATAACCTCTTCCCTTACTCAGAGACCACTTAGATGGTGTACGAGAATTCTTCATTACGGAAGGTGCTGAAAACCTTGGCTTCTTGAAGCCACCAGATCTTGGTCCCTGGAACTGAGCAGGCCTTTTCCAGATCATGGACTCCCTTTTCTCCCTGACAGATCGTTCAATCCTGTGGACGGACTCCATGAACATGGCAAACTGCTCCCGATTTTCCAAAGCAGCAGCAAGTGTCGACAACTCAGCACTCAAACCTTTCTCAAACCACCTGATCCGCTCATCATCTGTCGCCGCAATGTGAGGACAAAACCTCAGCAAGTCCATGAACTTGGCTTCATACTCGGTGATGCTCATCGATCCTTGGCGTAGACGCTCAAACTGGTTGATCTTCTCATCTAGATACGTCTTCGAGAAATATCTACTGACAAACTCTCACCAAAAAACCTCCCAACCGATCTCCTCACCGGGTCACTTTTCCTCCTCGATGGCCCACCAGTGGCTAGCACTACCCTTCGGAAGGTAGACAGCGTGCTTGACTTTGTCTGCTTCAAAGATGTTGAGGATCCAGAAGGCCTTCTCGAGACCTGTCAGCCACAGATCTACATCCGCTGGATCAGTCGTTCCAACATAGTTTGAAGCTCTGACTCGGCGAAGCCGCTCAAAGGTCTTCCCAATACCCGATGTTTCACCATGGGGAGCCTGTGCTCTTAGTTGAGGCACTGGCAACCTTTCCACCATGTGATTCATTGTAGCCATCAACTGCCCCATAAGCTGCTGGTAGGTAGGGTTTTCAAGAATGGTTGGGTCAAGTTGGGGGACCTCAGGCACTCGATCTTCATGTGCCTGCCCTCCTGCTCCATCAACTGATGCAGCATCGCTGCTCTCAACATCATGTTCTTCATGGTTTCCAGACATCTTTAAGCTTTATCTTCACCTGAGGGCAAAAGATTATTGTAAGAAAATTTGGAAAACTCACAAGAACAAACACAAACCTAGTCCTAGATCCCTGTAGACTCAGTGAACCTAAATATCTGATACCAAACCAACTATGACACCCCACCATCACACAGACAGCGAGATGACACGCGAAAATGTGCAGAAACACCATAAACCACATATTACTGAAAACACAGGTTAATTAAAACTGATTGCAGAAAGCATACATGAGAGAACTTTTGCATCCAAATCTTGCAGAGAAACATGTTATATAAACATTCACAAGCCTTGTTATAGGTACACAGGTTATCAGAACCAGCTGTACCGTCAGCACCAGAGTTCAACACATGTTTATACATACATAACGGCCACGTACGAACAACAGTAGGATATATAAGATTACAACAGCTAGACATCATGAACGTCGTAAAATACCTTCGAGGACCTGAGTGTACAAGGATGACTCTAGGACTCTACTATAAAACCACCAAAACAGCAGTATGTCCATCTCTTGCCTTCTACTGCTCTTCTTAATGCTCAGCCGCAACCTAACGACCACCACTACGTCTAGAACGATCACCTAAAAAGGGTGTAAACCAGTGGGGTGAGACATACAGTCCCAGAGAGAAACATAACTCCCTGCCGAACTATAAAACCTAAAAAGGTTAAAGAAATAACAGAAGATAACTCATAAAGCGTATAACAAGAACAGCATACTGAGCAAGGCTATTATTATCATCAATCTTATCAAGATATCCGGGAGGCATATAACCAAGTAATTCTTTATGGAACATGATTGACAAGATAAGCTTTATAAGAACTTATCACAAGATATAAGGATCGTACACACAACTGCATAGTACAACCAGATCATCTATATAAGCAAGACCTCAATCAATGTTCCGTATTTTTCTCTAAATAAGATATACTATTTGGCTGGATTACATTTTATTATGCATTGGGGAAGTGTTCCTTCCCTACTCAAATCCAACCATTGGCTGTGAAGCCCAATCCGGTGCGATACAAGGTCTAAGGAGATCCAGACTCCATGACCTCACCTTCTCGTGGTCAGTACATGAATCATCAAGCAAGACTGCAGTCTTTTTCTTATAGGGCCTCAGCCTCTGGGTCAGCTCTGCAAGCTACCCATATCTCTAGCTCACCTCATCATAGGTGTTGGTGCATACATCCGAGCCATGAACACATCATGCTCATCATCACATATCATGAGCCATGGGTCTATTCACCATGCTCCATATATCCTGAGTCTGCAACCACAGCTGCACTCAAACCCTCCTATTTTAGGCTAGGGGAAACCTCGCAAATTCAACAATATGCACTCCAGGTAATCCCGCAGGATAAACCTATTTCACCATCACCAAATACTAACGATGATGGATCTATGGCCAGGGCAAACTACCTAATATGTTCATCTATAATTAATTAGTATGTTTTAAGCCAATTGTTGAGGCAACCAAAGTATAAACATAGCCTTATAGATTTACATCATTATTGCCATCATCATACTATCCTGGGACCTTAATCCCTCATAACATCAACCACTGTCTCTCAAGGCATCATAATCATGCATCAACATTCTAGAAATGCATCCCTTAAATCATCATCAGAGGATAACACCTCAACTAGGCACTCAGCCTTATATCAGGTTCTCAGACCAATCAACTTGTTAGCTTATTATCACATGGTGCTATTCAAGCACATATATCTCATAGCTCTTACCAGGCTATGAATCCACATGAAATACATGCATGGTTAGTGTACACATCCATAGAGATATCTGAAGCCATCATGGATTAACAGGATTATTATACTATCAAGTATAAAGCAACATCCATGAGTATATTACACATAAGCTGTAGAAAGCATAGTTTTATTATCAATCATAAGCATGTGTCGTGCCCATACTTGTGATCATATGCATGTGTCACATTATCATGTGTAGCAACATCATGTCCTTCCAAACTTCCTGGTTCACAACCTATCATTTTATATCATTATCACATTTACATGATTCAAGGTGATTACACCATATCACTTGTGTTATCATTATTAGCCATATACATTCTGAGTTATCAGAACCCTCAACAAAGCTCATGTAACCCTCACTATAGATATGGCGGGCAGCGCCAACCCTCACCAAAAGATGTATCGGCTAGGGTTTCCCAACCCTAAGCAAGCTCACCACCATATCGGCCAACCCCATCACTTCACCTATCGTGCAACAAGAACCCATCAGCTCATATGGTGTCGGGAAACCAGATCCAAGGATGAATCGTGCATCATCAACAGGGGCTATCCGCCAAAGGCCTCTCGTGCACACGAGCTAGGGTTAGGGTTAGGGTTTCATGTCGGGTAGCCACTAACCTCATAACGCTCAAAGCCATAACGATCAAGGTCATTACGCTCAAGGAGCCTATCATCCAACCACCAAACCATGTCATCCAGAGGACCCTTATGATGGCCAAGGCATCATGTCATCCATGGGCAAGATGACCACTAAGGTTTTACAAGAGAGCCTATCGTTCAACTAGAGTTTAGGGTTTGTAACGGGTAGCAACTTCCCTAGCGTTCAACATTGGTATCAGTCAGCAGCATGGAACTCAAGCTCAGCCTTGTAGCACCCACCATGCTCATGACAACAACCGATACCAAGGCACCCTGAGAAGTCCCATCACCCAACAAGATCAAACACATCATATTGGTCACCACTAAGATACTCACTAAGGTGCACCACTCACCCCATACCGTTCAAGAGACCATCCTAACCTGTATCGCCCAAGGCTCTCAACCAGGGATATCCACTTAGGCACTCTATCGGCCAAGGAGAAATATCTATAAGGTCAAGGCACATCGTCCAAGGTCATCATCAAGGTCAAGAGGGCCATAACGGGCACCACAAGACTACTTCATATCGGCCAAGAGTTATCACAAGGTGTGTTGTGCAGAATGCACATCAAGGTTTATCGCCCAAGCTCCAACTCCACAAAGGGTATTGGCCAAGCTCAACTAGGCATATCTGCCAAAGGTACAACCCAAGACAAGGCTATCAGGCAGCACTACTCCAAGGTCATATCGTGCAAGGCACAACCCAACATGGTCATCTTCAACCTCAAGCACAAGGGCACCAAACCCTAATTGATCAAGAAGATCGACTCACCTCTCAACAACTAAGAGAGAGGGGTTTTGGACAACCTCTATCACAAATCAGGAAACCATAAGGATCAATCTCAACTTAGGTCATCACATATCCAAGAGCTCACCTCTCAAATCCATGGTGAGAGGAGGGTGTTGCCCAAGCAACTAGAATATAGGCTCACCTCTCAACTTAAACGAGAGAGGGGTATTGCCCACATCACTAGAGCTCAAACTCACTTCTCAAAAACCAAGGAGAGAAAGGGGTATTGCCCCAAAAGAAACCCTAAAATATGGTTCGGTCAACTAGATCCAAAGGTATATAAACCATCAACAACATCATGCTCACTATATCTATAAGATCAACAACATGTACTAGAGCAAGAAACATAACATGCAATGGCCGAGCATCCACATATATGAATCATGCACATAGAGAAGGTAGTATAGCTAGGGTTAGAAGTTATGTAACCCGCCTTAAGCAAACTATTCAAGCTCCAAAATCTTTAAGCTTCTAGATCCAAGCACACCACTTTCGGCCACCTCAAGAAAAGGAACAAGGATCATAACCACCATGGCCGAAGGGTAGGAAAGATGGAGAACAAGATGCTAAGGAGAGAGGGAAGATGCTTACCAAAGAACAAGACCCACCTAGGGTTCGGCCACCAAGCTAGAGGAAGAAGAAAAGATCTCCACCAAGGGGAAAGGATCGTCCACCAAGCTCTCCAAGGAAGGTGTGTTGTGCACACAAGGAGGGAAGAGCAACAAAAGAGCTAAAGGGTTCCCAAGGAAGAGAAAGGTAAGGCATATATAGATGAGGGTCAAGGTTAAACCAAGGCAATGTGTCACCTTACCAAGGGACACTTGCCCACACATTTTTCCACCTTGCAAAATACATGCACATGCCATGCCACCACTCAACCAAGGATCGGCCACATGTCCAAGCTAGAATGACATAACCAAAGCAAGAAGGTCAACAAAGGTCAAAGGCCGACACACCACCACCACCTTGGCCGACACACCCATGGGTGATACCCCATGGCGAACACAAGGCATCCTTGCCCGATACATGGCTCCTCAAAGCAAGGCAAGGCCCAACAAGGCTCAACCAAGCCCAACAGAGCTTCAACAAATCCCAAGACAACTCAAGGCATGAGCCCAAACCTTCCTCTCAACTCTAGTGGAAGCAAAGAGAGAGAAAGACATCTCTCTAGGTGACAAACTTTCTCTTCAACCCTAACTTAGGTTATTTTGCAAGTAGCACCTCCAACACAAGCAAACCCTAATCACCACTAAAGGTGATTAGCAAGCAACCAAGCACAAGGTTTAGGCAAAACAAATAGGGTAAGCCCAAAACGAAGGTTAGGGTCCTTATAGTGGGGATGGCCTAGAAGCCTCCATGGGATTTTAGGACCGACCTTGGATATAAAAGAAGTCTCTATGAGTTGTCCTCTTACATGGCCATGAAGCCTTAGCCTAAGGACACATGAAAAGTCCCATAGACACCTCATGCTTGCCCCCTTCTTTATAAAGCCATGCCTACTCCTTCCCACCTCCCAATCCAAGAAGCAATCCTCTCCTTCTCTTTCCCCCAGCTTAGAGCATCGTACCTTCTATGTTTGTCCATGAAATTTCTATCCCAAGGTAAAAGAGGGTGCCTACCTTGGTGAAGAAGGCTCCTAGGTTTCCAAATTTCTCTATTTAGGATTTCTTAAGCTCCTCCTTGGTGATTTTGACCAAAATTAGTAAGTATCCTCCTTTCATTCCTTATTTTCATGTTGTTAGTATTCCTACCACCTTCTTCCAGGTTGGAACCGTGACCTTCCATAGTAAAACTCCACCTGGAACCCTAAAACATCTCATCTCCATGCTCTTTTGCTAGGGTTTGTACCTCTAAAGTGGAGAAGGTGATCTTTGCTCAAGAAAGGAGCTTGGCTTGGAGCAACCAGACCTTCTAATCTTGGGATCCTTTCTGTTTGAACCTTATTACCTTCCTAGAGGCGAGTTTTGTTAACCCCATTCTCATATATTTCTTACTACATGCTTAAAACTCATGCTTCTATGTTTAAAATTGATGATTTCCATCTCTTTTTACAATGTTCTTCTAGGGTTTTGGTTTCTTTCTATTTTACCTTCTCTAGCATATCTAGTTTGGTTACCTATGCAACTTCAAACCTGGTATTGGGTCAAATGGTGTTTTCTCTCTCTCCCTCTCTCTTAATTATCTCGATCGGTTTGATGATGTGGTAATTTCCTATTAGTCAGTATTGAAAAATTCATATCTTCTAATCTGCTTATCCAAATTTGACAAATAAATATGTTTTGGAATTGGAAAATTAATCTCTATCTAATAAAAATATTTTCAAGGTCTGATTTTAGGGTTTGACGAAGGGTAATTTTTGTAAAATGGTTCATAAAAATCATAAAATTACATCTTAATCATCGTAACTCCAAAATTAACATAAAACATGTTTTCTTGATCAGGAGAACTTAATAAGTTTATTGGTGATGTTTTAAGAGTCTAAAATCAAGTTTTTCTAAAAAGGTCTAAAATTAGGGTTTCTATACATTAATGTGCACTATGTACTCTAATACATGTTAATACATTGAAAATAGGCAAAGTGGGATTTCGACTCAATTAAAGTGGTGAAAGTTAGTAATTGATATCAGTAAGAGAGGTATGTACATTCTTACACCCTAAGTTGGGATATTTGCAGACCAAACCCTATATTTCCCTAATTAGGATTTAATGAACCCTATTTCCTCTTTTCATGATTCTTATGTTAAATTGCCTCAAAATTGGTAATGATATTCTTTTACTTGGGTCTTGTACCCTACTGCCATGTTCTAATTGATATGATGCTTTTACTTGCCATGATTTCTTTTCTAGCATGTTGATTTTATGGACTATTTAGCTATAGTAGTGGTACTTATGTACAACCACCCATAGTTAGGGCATGTTAATTCGCCCTAGGGAACGTCTTATTCTCCCCCTGGGGAATGTGTTATTTCTCCCCTATAAAATTTGTATAGGTGACTGGGAATATATTAATTCTCCCCTCACCTATAGGTTGAAGATTTAGTAGGTGCCTCAACCCTACTTAGTTAAAGTAGTCAATATTAATCATGCATGCCATTCTTTTGTTATGGAAAACATCTATTTTGATTATGCCCCATACTCTTTTTCTCTTCATCTTATGATGAAATATTAGCCTTTACTTTCATGTTATTCCTTATATATTGTTCTTTTCATTATTTGACACATATCTTGTTTTCTTTCCCTCTTGCTGGGTGATTTCCCAACCACCTAGGTTTAGATCGAGGTGTTAAACATGAAAAAGGAGAGCATAGCTTCCAACATGGACCTAGCTCTTGGAGATGTTGCTTGGAGACAGATTTGAAGTAGTTTAGACTTCCCTCTATCTAGATCCTTTTTGTTGTATCTTGTTGTAAACCCTAATGGGAGATTTTGATATACTTGGGTAATCTTTTATGAAAGTTGCATATAGTTAGTTATTTCTATTCCGCTGCTACACTTTGGTTGTTTTGAATACCATTTATTGAAGTTTGAAAATTTTGCACCTATTTCAGCATACCTTTGAGTGTATTTGGAACGGCTGTTGATTCTTAAAAAAAATTAGTAAGGGGGTGATCTCACCTCCTTACAGACTTACATGTGCATGGCAATGAATTTCTCAGTCTCACTCCTCAAGTGGCCAGGATATCACACTCCCTTAGGAGGGACAAATTCCATATATATGAGAACATGTTACACTAAACGAGATTACTCAAAATACAAAGCACAATCAATCACCAATTAACCACATACCCAAAAATATGGATAAATTAAAACTGATTTCAACGTCAGCACCTGCTCAAAAACATTTGCATAAGAGCCCAACATCTTTCTTTTATCCATACTATGCCGAGAATTTGATACAAATTGTTCTATCACCTTATCCACAACACATATGCATAGGAGAACAATATTCATATATGCCACACAAACAATCATTAATATGCTAACAAAAGTTATATTCGTTTGAAACACCATATACAAATTTTCCCAGCCCAGACCTGAGAGTACAGGAATGACTCTAGGACACACTAGACATCTAATCAACTTTCTCAAAGATTCATTACTATAACCTCTTTGCTTCCACATGTTTGTTTTCATCACTTTCGATTACCTAAAAAGATGTGGCGAACCACAAGGTTGAGACCCATGTCCCAGCAAGCGATATAACCTCCAACAACGCTTATTGATTACAACATTTTAAATAGTAGATAACTAAGCACTTGGAGTATTTAATAATCAATAGAACATATTGAATAGTTCAAGTATACTAAATAGATTAAGCAAATCATCTTAGCAACAAGTATGATCATCAATGCATATATAGATAACAAATAAATCCATTTCTTTGGATAGATATCTACTCAAATATCATCAAATTGCATCTAATAACAATCATTATCATTAATCTGACTATCATCATATTCCTTGCTAATAGTACAAGCAATCTAGTATCATAAGCATCCCTGACATCATGAATATGTCTAGTAACATAACATGGCTATCAATATTGGCATCTCAAATAAAGGGAACAAATCTATATCATAAGTAGAACTAACATCATAACACAATGAACTACATAGGTAGGATTAGCAGTTTAAGCATTTCCAATTACATAGGCATGGCTAGCAATATTAAACATAGCTACCAGCAACATCTTAACCACAGATGTCAGTATATTTGACAACAAAAGTATGTTTACAACATGAGCATAACTATAACATAAGCATATCTATTATCTCTTATTGTACTATACATGATCTCAGTGAAAAGAAAGCAAACAAGGGTTTTCATCCAATATGAAGCATTGTGTATAACCCTAAATAGATATGCTACATGGTTGTCTTACATCTTTCATCATGCCCTGAGGAAATTGAGGATACCACTCAAAATCCAACTAACCACTGCTAAGTCAAAATCAGTGCCATACAAGATCTAGGAAGAGTCGGACTCCTAAGATCTTCTCCTCCCCTGGTCAGTACGGGTCTGCCACAGTGACACAAAGGTCAAGCTACTAACAACCTAGTCTGTCCTTGGCACAGGTAACGACACTAGTGAAAGGAGGTGGGTACGCATACCCTACCATACGAGGTACAACTACAGTTGTCCTCCAATCTCGTCACATATATAATCACTGAGACACGATCGCAGTCGTTCTCAAACTAAGGGCTAGGTATTATCATAGTCATCCTCCCTAAACACTAGAATTTAGGATGACAAGCACCCCGCATACTCATCAGTATGCACTTCGAGTTTCCCTTAGGAATACTCATTTCACCATCTGGCAAGTTCTGACACTCAGATGGATCTATGGCACAGGTCACTACATGATTAGAGTTTCACTTGATTAGTTATTCCAATTGGGTGAATTAAGGCTGCATCAAACAAGTGGACATACAAACCCTAATTCACTTCTAGCAAGCATATAAATATCACAACTTCAAAAGATATAAAATGTGTGAAACATAATTTCTCATCTCATCATCACATGGTACTATTCACTTAACCCTTCATGAGGCTACACTAGGCATCATAGTATCACAAGATATAAATCCTTTTCACAATATCACACAGTATCAACCCTTATCAACACAAGAGGATTACACCTCATTCAGGGCTCAACCATGCCCAAAGGTCATTAAGACCATCATAATATCACAAGATATAAATCCTTTTCAAAATATCACAGGGTATCAACCCTTATCAACACAAGAGGATTATACCTCATTTAGGGCTCAACCATGCCCAAGGTCATTAAGACCATCATACTATTCCTTGCAAGATCATCATTATCTTTGCATGCCTTATAACAAGACTCAACAACATCACTTACATATAATACACATGGTGGCTCCAGAGAACTTTCACCATATCTATATGTCGATTACTACGAAGCTCCTTTGACTTGAAGTGAAAAATTCTGACTGGGGACTGAGCATATGACAGATCATCCTTCAACTTGAGAGGCTCATGATTTAGAATGTGACTGAGATCCTTGAGATAGGGCTTCAGATTAGATACGTGAAACACATTATGCATGGCACTATACTGAGGTGGCAAAGCGAGACGATAGGCACATTCACCAACCCTTTCCAAAATCTCAAAGGGTCCAACATAATGAGGACTGAGCTTTCCTTTATTCTTGGCCAAAGCTCGAATAGGTCAGATCTTCAGAAAAACATGGTCACCTTCCTTGAACTGACATTCCTAACGGTGAGCATCTGCATAAGACTTCTGTCTATCCTGTGCCCGCTTCATCCTCTATCTTATCAGTGCAACCTTATCAGTATACACCTGCACTTCCTCGGATTTCATCAGGGTATGTTCTCTGACGTCATCCCAGTGTAATGGTGATCTGCATGGTCGGCCATAAAGAGCTTCATAGGGAGGAATCCCAATGCTTGCCTGATAGCTATTATTGTATGCAAACTCGGCTAAAGGAAAGTAGTAGTACCATGAACCTTCCCAATCGAGAACACAAGCTCACAAAAGATCCTCCAAAATCTACATTGTACGCTCTGACTTCCCATCTGTCTGCGGGTGGTAGGCTGTACTGAAATTCAATTTGGTGCCCAAATCCCCTTAAACCTGCTTCCATAGCTTTGAAGTGAACTTTGGGTCCCTGTCTGAGATAATGGACGCTGAAACTCCATGCAGACGTACTATCTCCCGTATGTAGAGGTTGGCCAACTCAGAAACTTTCGTAGTAGTCTTCACCGGAAGAAAATGAGCTGACTTGGTGAGACGATCCACTATGACCCATGAAGTGTCGTATCCCTTCCTGGTCCTGGGTAATCCCACCATGAAATCCATGGTGATGTGTTCCCATTTCCATTCTGGGATTTCAAGGGGTAGTAGTAGACCGCCAGGTCTCTGATGTTTGGCCTTGATCCTTTGGCATGTCAGACACCTGGACAAAAAATCAGCAATAGCATGCTTCATGCCCCTCCACCAGAACTGACGTTGTAGGTCTTTGTACATCTTCTTCATGCCTGGGTGAACCGTGTACTTGGAACCATGTGCCTCATTAAGAATTGTTGTCTTTACAGTTGACTGCTCAGGAACCCACATACGGTTCTTATATCAAAGACTACCATCAAGACCAACAGACAGATGTGTTAGAGGCTTCGACAGGAGAGAAGAGAGCTCTGCAAGATTAGGACTAGCCTTGTGTGCCTCAAGAAGTTCATAATGCAGACTGGACATGATGGAGATATTGTTAACATGCAACCGATCAGGAAAAAACTGTGGCTTCCAGCCCACTAGATCCTCCATATTCCTCCATTCAGGAACAGAAAGAGATGCACACACTGCCCTTTTTCTGCTGAGGGCATCAACGACTACATTTGCCTTACCCGAATGATAGGCAATAGTGAAATCATAGTCCTTTAGGTATTCAATCCATCAGTGTTGACGCAGATTTAGGTCCTTCTGAGTCAGGATGTACTTTAGGCTTTTGTGATCGGTGAAGATGTCGAATGTTGCCCCGTACAAGTAATGTCTCCATATTTTGAGAGCATGGATAATTGCAGCTAATTCCAAATCATGTGTAGGATAATTAAGTTCATTAGGTTTTAGCTGTCTAGATGCAAAGGCCACTACTTTACCATTCTGTTGCAGGACACATCCTAACCCATTCCTCGAAGCATCAATGAATATTACAAACCCTTCATTGCCAGAGGGTAGAATAAGAACAGGAGCCGACGTCAACTTCTACTTTAACTATTGGAAACTGGACTCACAAGCAGCTGACCAGATGAAGTGTTCATCCTTTCGAGTGAGCTTAGTTAGAGGAAGTGCCACTTTGGAGAAATTTGTAATAAAATGACAATAGTATCCAGCTAAACCCAAGAAACTCTAAATTTTAGAAGGATCACAAGGAGGTTGCCAATCAAGTACATTAGAGACTTTGGCGGGATCAATAGATATACTACCTCCAGAAATGACGTGCCCAAGAAACATGACTTTATCAATCCAGAATTCACATTTAGAAAGCTTGCCATAGAATTTCTGGGTTTGGAGAATGTCAAGAACTGCTCGCAAGTGTTCCCAGTGTTTTTTCATAGAATCAGAGTAGATCAAGATATCATCAATGAAGATGACCACAAACTCACCAAGATAGGGTTGGAAGACTTTGTTCATTAGATTCATAAACATGCCCGGTGCGTTGGTCAACCCGAATGGCATCACTAGAAATTCATAATGCCCATAACGAGTTCGAAAAGCAGTTTTAGAAATATCAGAATCCTTGATTTTAAGTTGATGGCAGACAGAACAAAGATCAATCTTTGAGAAAACTTTAGCAGTATGAAGATGATCAAAGAGGTCATAAATACGAGGGAGAGGATACTTGTTTTTAATAGTAGCTTGGTTCAACATACTGTAATCAATACACATACGCATAGAACCATCTTTATTTTTAACAAAGATAATAGGAGAACCCCAGGGGGAAACACTAGGATGAATGAAACCTTTGTCGAGAAATTCTTACAACTATTTCTTCAACTCCATAAGCTCAGCAGGAGCCATCCTATACGGTGCCCTAGAAATCGGAGTGGTTCCAGGAAGAAGATCTATGGAGAACTCAATGTCTCTATTTGGAGGCAGCCCAGGAAGATCCTCCGGAAAGACGTCAGGGAAGTCACGTACCACCTCCAGACTTTCTACAAGCCCGCTACTAGGACTGGTCTCTGAGACTAATGCGAGGAGGACTTTACATCCTTTAGAAATTAGCTTTTTAGCTTTAAGAGAGGATATTATAATATTATTACAAAATCCGCTTCCCCTAGGGATTTTTACAGGATAAGAATGAGGTTGAGAGAGGACCACCAACTTGTTTCTACAATCAATATGAGCATGGTATGTGTAAATCCAGTCCATACCAAGTATGACATCAAAGTCTTCCATAGTTAAGAGAATGAATTCAAAGGTCATATCATGATTTACATATTTAAGAGAGAGTTCATCAGTTTTCTGTAGAGTTGTGAGTATTTTTCCACTAGGAGTGGACACATCCAGAATATATTCCAAGCCCCTTATATGCAGATGTAATATAGATGCCAGAGTTCGAGAAATAAACATATTTGTAGATCCAGAGTCAAATAAAGCCTTAAAAGGATGACCATTTAATATTACAATACCTACACATGATAATCGAATTATAAATAATTACAGGCTTGAACAAGATATTGAATTATAAAAGAACTTAGGCTACCTTCACATAGTTGGTTAGGATTTGCCTTGGCTTCTTCTACATTTACTGCAAATACCCTGCCATTGTGATGTCCCTGAGGCTGCAGAGCACCTATTGCAAGATTGCCAAAGATGGAGGGAGTGGGGCACTTGGCGACGAAATGACCCTCCTTTTGTAGTTATAGCAGACGGGCTTGGTATGACAGCATACCCCACCATGGTGTCGCCCATAAGTCTTGCACTTTGGGTGAACTATCTTCTGTTGATTTCGATTGTACTTCTATCCTCCTTTTCATGAACCTCCTCCTTTCCCTGATCCCTTGTTGCTATGACCTGGGTGGAACTTCCTAGACTTATCCTCTTCAGTTGTGGTTAACCCTAAGTACCCCATGTTGGAAGGTTTCTGCATGCCCTGCTCTCTCTCCTGCTTGAGGGCCATATCTAGAGTTTCATCTATGCTTCTGGGATGAGAGGCTATAACTAGGGTTTTTAGGTGGGCAGAAAGGCAGTCAACATAGTGCTCAGTAAGGCGGTCTTTAGTCCTGATGGGTGCATAATGCTCCAGAAGCCTAAACTTCTGTGTGTAATCAGCTACTGAAAGACTACCCTGCCTTAACTCCATGTACATCTTCTCCTTCCTCTTCCTCTTGGCTATGGGCATAAAACGATCAGTGAAGAGGGTTTTGAAGGCTTCCCACCCCCATGTCATCTATTTCCTCTCCCCTATTCCCGCCATAGTTCTCCCACCAGATTTTTTCCCCTCCCTTAAGCATATGGGTGGCGAACTTGACCTTCTTCTCATTGGGTACTTATAAGGTACGAAAACCATTCTCTATGGATAGAATCCAGGCCTCAGCCTTGTCCATGACCCCAGGCTGATCTTCCCCCCAAAATGAATCAAGGTTAAGCTTAATGAAGTCTATCACCGTCACTTCCTTCTTCCTAGAGGAGCTAGGTTCAGGGGTTCCTTTTGTGGCAAGGGTTTCCATAAAGTCTAAAAGGATTTTCTTCTGTTCCCCCCACCTTTCCTTGGCCGCGGCATCGGGATCAGGTACTTTAGAGGTTTCAGGCTCTTTTCTCTTCTTAGAGGACGATTCCTCCGAGGCCTTTGAGTTGCGAGTTTTTGGAGGCATCCTGAAATTAATTTGGACATATTAGATTTGTTACCTAACAATTATTCTAGTCATTATTATCATTTTTATCACCTAATATTTCATTATTCTCCTTTATTAATAATTAATGTTCTCAATGTTACGATTTGTGGAGGATACCCTAAAATCCTTATTAGTCAACCCTTAAGACTTTTTTAAATAGAGAGACTCTTACCTTTATGATATAAGGTTAGGAGAAAAAATATATATCTTATAGAAAAGATGAGAGGGAATTTCTATAGATGAGAAAGATCCTAATTTAAGGTATGCCCAAGAAGTAGGGGACATTTAGGATATCGGCCAGGTAGACTCACACTGCCTTATAGGTAGCCTCGTGATTGCCAAGCAAAGTGGCTCGGAGACTTTAGCCAGACCTTAGACAGATGCTATCCTAGTCACCTCAACCATTAATATCCCTAGCTGAAGGACTACCCTAGGCTCATAATAGGGTGAATGAAATTCATGTGGCTATGATGTGTGAACCTTGGCTCTGATACCAACTGTGATTGTAAGGACCCTGACCTTCGTTTTGGGCTTACCCTGTTTGTTTTGCCTAAACCTTATGCTTGGTTGCTTGCTAGTCACCTTTAGTGGTGATTAGGGTTTGCTTGTGTTGGAGGTGCTACTTGCAAAATAACCTAAGTTAGGGTTGAAGAGTAAGTTTTTCACCTAGAGATATGTCTTTCTCTCTCTTTGCTTCCTCTAGAGTTGAGAGGAAGGTTTGGGATCATCTCTTGAGTTGTCTTGGGCTTTGTTGAAGCTCTGTTGGGCTTGGTTGAGCCTTTTGGGGCCTTGCGTTGCTTTGAGGAGCCATGTATCGAGCAAGGATTCCTTGTGTCGGCCATGGGGTATCGCCCATGGGTGTGTCGGCCAAGGTGGTGGTGGTGTGTCGGCCTTTGACCTTTTTTGACCTTCTTGCTTTGGTTATGTCACCCTAGCTTAGACATGTGGCCGATCCTTGGTTGAGTGGTGGCATGGCATGTGCATGTGTTTTGCAAGGTGGAAAAACATGTGGGCAAGTGTCCCTTGGTAAGGTGACACCTTGCCTTGGTTTAACCTTGACCCTCATCTATATATGTCTTACCTTTCTCTTCCTTGGGAACCCTTTAGCTCTTTTGTTGCTCTTCCCTCCTTGTGTGTATGACACACCTTCCTTGGAGAGCTTGGTGGACGATCCTTTCCCCTTGGTGGAGATCTCTTCTTCTTCCTCTAGCTTGGTGGTCGAACCCTAAGTCGGACTTGTTCTTTGGTAAGCATCTTCCCTCTCTCCTTAGCATCTTCTTCTCCATCTTGCCTACCCTTCAACCATAGTGGTTATGATCCTTGTTCCTTTTCTTGAGGTGGCCGAAAGTAGTGTGCTTGGAGCTAGAACCTTAAAGCCTGGAGCTTGAGAGTTTGCTTAAGGCAAGTTACGTAACTTCTAACCCTAGCTATACTACCTTCTCTATGTTGCATGATTCATATATGTGGATGATCGGCCATTGCATGTTATGTTTCTTGCTCTAGTACATGTTGTTGATCT
Source organism: Alisma plantago-aquatica (assembly GCA_963693085.1). Lineage (NCBI taxonomy): Eukaryota > Viridiplantae > Streptophyta > Magnoliopsida > Alismatales > Alismataceae > Alisma > Alisma plantago-aquatica. Next base: position 311,797,507 of record OY856413.1, on the reverse strand, counting down.
TATAGATATAGTGAGCATGATGTTGTTGATGGTTTATATACCTTTGGATCTAGTTGGCCGAACCATAGTTCAGGGTTTCTTTTGGGGCAATACCCCTTTCTCTCCTTGGTTTTTAAGAAGTGAGTTTGAGCTCTAATGATGTGGGTAATACCCCTCTCTCGTTTAAGTTGAGAGGTGAGCCTATATTCTAGTTGCTTGGGAAACACCCTCCTCTCACCATGGATTTGAGAGGTGAGCTCTTGGATATGTGATGACCTAAGTTGAGTTTGATCCTTGTGGTTTCCCGATTTGTGATAGAGGTTGTGCAAAACCCCTCTCTCTTGGTTGTTGAGAAGTGAGCCGATCTTCTTGATCAATTAGGGTTTGGTGCCCTTGTGCTTGAGGTTGAAGATGACCATGTTGGGTTGTGCCTTACACGATATGACCTTGGAGTAGTGCTGCTCGATAGCCTTGTCTTGGGTTGTACCTTTGGCTGATATGCCTAGTTGAGCTTGGCCAATACCCTTTGTGGAGTTGGAGCTTGGCGATACACCTTGATGTGCGTTCTACATGGCACACCTTGTGATAACTCTTAGCTGATATGAAGTAGTCTTGTGGTGCCCTTTATGGCCCTCTTGACCTTGATGATGACCTTGGACAATGTGCCTTGACCTTATAGATGTTTCTCCTTGGCCGATAGAGTGCCTAAGTGGATAACCTTGGTTGAGAGCCTTGGGCGATATAGGTTAGGATGGTCTCTTGAACGGTATGGGGTGAGTGGTGCACCTTAGTGAGTATCTTAGTGGTGACCAATATGATGTGTTTGATCTTGTTGGGCGATGAGACTTCTCGGGGTGCCTTGGTATCAGGTGGTGTCATGAGCATGGTGGGAGCTACAAGGTTGAGCTTGAGTTCCATGCAGCTGGCCGATACCAGCGTTGAACGCTAGGGAAGTTGTTGCCCATTACAAACCCTAAAATTTAGTTGAACAATAGGCTCTCTTATAAAACCTTAGTGGTCATCTTGCCCATGGACGACACGATGCCTTGTCCGTCATAAGGGTCCTCTGGATGACATGGTTTGGTGGTTGGATGATAGGCTCCTTGGGCGTCATGACCTTGATCGTTATGGCTTTGAGCGTTATGAGGTTGGTGGTTGCCTGACATGAAACCCTAACCCTAGCTCATGTGTAAGAGAGTCCTTCGGCTGACAGCCCCTGCTGATGATGCACGATTCATCCTTGGATCTGGTTGCCCGACACCATGTGAGCTGATGGGTTATTGTTGCATGATAGGTGAAGTGATGGGGTTGGCCGATATGGTGGTGAGCTTACTTAGGGTTGGGAAACCCTAGTCGATACATCTTTTGATGAGGGTTGACGCTGTCCTCCATATCTATAGTGAGGGTTACAGGAGCTTTGGTGAGGGTTCTGATAACTTGGAATGTATATGGGTAATAATAATAACACAAGTGATATGGTGTAATCACCTTGAATCATGTAAATATGATAATGAGATAAAATGATAGGTTGTGAACCAGGAAGTTTGGAAGGATATGATGTTGCTACACATGATAATGTGACACATGCATATGATCACAAGTATGGGGCATGACACATGCTTATGATTGATAATAAAACTATGCTTTCTATAGCTTATGTGTAATATACTCATGGATGCTGCTTTATACTTGATAGTATAATAATCCTATGAATCCATGATGGCTTCAGATATCTCTATGGATGTGTACACTAACCATGCAGGTATTTCATGTGGATTCATATCCTGGTAAGAGCTATGAGATATATGTGCTTGAATAGCACCATGTGATAATAAGCTAACAAGTTGATAGGTCTGAGGACCTAATATAAGGCTGAGTGCCTAGTTGAGGTGTTATCCTCTGATGTTGATTTAAGGGATGCATTTCTAGAATGTTGATGCCTTGAGAGGCAGTGGTTGATGTTATGAGGGATTAAGGTACCAGGACAGCATGATGATGGCAATAATGATATAATTTTATAAGGCTATGTTTATACTTTGGTTGCCTCAACAATTGGCTTAAAACATATTAATTAATTATAGATGAACATATCATGTAGTTTTCCCTAGCCATAGATCCATCATTGTCAGTATTTGGTGATGGTGAAACAGGTTTATCCTGCGGGATTACCTGGAGCGCATATTGTTGAATATGCGAGGTTTCCCCTAGCCTAAAATAGGACGGTTTGAGTGCAGCTGTGGTTGCAGACTCAGGATATATGGAGCATGGTGAACAGACCCATGTATCAGGATATGTGATGATGAGCATGATGTGTTCATGGCTCTTATGTATGCACTAGCACCTATGATGAGGTCAGCTAGAGATATGGGTAGCTTGCAGAGTTGAGCCAGAGGCAGAGGCCCTATAAGCTTAAGACTGCGGTCTTACTTGATGATTCGTGTACTGACCACAAGAAGGTGAGGTCATGGAGTCTGGATCTCCTTAGACCTTGTATGGCACCGGATTGGGCTTCACAGCCAATGGTTGGATTTGAGCAGGGAAGGCTCACTTCCCCAGGGCATAATAAAACGTAATCTAGCTGAATAGTATATCTTGTTTAGAGCAAAATACGGAACATTGATTGAGGCCTTGCTTATATAGCTGATCTGGTTGTACTATGCAGTTGTGTGTATGATCCTTATATCTTGTGATAAGTTCTTATAAAGCTTATCTTGTCAATCATGTTCCATAAAGAATTACTTGTTTATATGCCTCCCAGATATCTTGATAAGATTGATGATAATAATAGCCTTACTTAGTATGCTGCACATCCCCGAAGCAGACAAAGTCAAGCACGTTTTCTACCTTATGAAGGGTAGTGCTGGCCACTGGTGGGCCATTGAGGAGGAAAAGCGACCCGGTGAGGAGATCGGTTGGGAGGTTTTTTGGTGAGAGTTCGTAAACAGATACTTCTCAAAGACGTATCTAGATGAGAAGATCAACCAGTTTGAGCATCTACGCAAAGGATCGATGAGCATCATCGAGTATGAAGCCAAGTTCATGGACTTGCTGAGGTTTTGTCCTCACATGGCGGCGACAGATGATGAGCGGATCAGGCGGTTTGAGAAAGGTTTGAGTGCTGAGCTGTCGACACCTACTGCTGCTTACGAAAATCGGGAGCGGTTTGCCACGTTTGTGGAGTCTGTCCGCAGGATTGAACGATCTATTAGGGAGAAAAGGGAGTCCATGATTAGGAAAAGGCCTTCTTAGTTCTAGGGACCAAGATCTGGTGGCTTCAAGAAGCCAAGGTTTTCAACACCTTCCGTAATGAAGAATTCTCATACACCATCTCAGTGGTCTCCAAGTAAGGGAAGAGGTTATGTTTCTTCGCCATCGAAGGTGCATAGTATAGCTTTTGTGGCAGTGATAGGGCCGTCTAGGCCACAGTTGGAAGGTAGGTCATGTTATCACTATGGACAGACTGGACACTTGAGGTCAAATTGCCCAAAGAGAAATGTCGAAGTAACACAACAGCCGAGACAGAATCTACAAGGGCCAGACAGAAGGCAGCCCAGTGGTAGTAGAGGGAGAGGACACGATCAAGCGTCGCAAGAAGGATCGTCTGCTCAAGGAAGCAGAGGACGTTGACAACAAGCAATGACTTGATTCTATGCTATGAGTCAGCCGGAGGCGATAGTCAACCCGCGAGTGGTGACAGGTCAGATGGAGTTATTTCATTCTGATTTGTCTTCTTCTTGCTTTATATCTGTTTTGGTTAACCTGGGTGCTACACACTCTTTTATCGCACGTAGTCTACTTGCTAGCTGTCCTTTACCTGTTAGTTGTAAGAAAGATAGCATGTTGTTAGAAACCCCTCTCGATGGTTCCTCGATGCTTCGAGAGGAGTGTCCATCTTGTGTCTTATCTTTTTCAGGACACAGTATACAAGTGGATCTTATACCAATTGATATGCATGGATTTGATGTGATCCTTGGGATGGATACCCTAGAGAAGTATAAGGTTGTGTTGGACTGTGGTTTCAAGCAGGAAGTGTTTGATGACTGTAGGGAAATGTAGATCTTCCAAGGAGATAGGAAGATTCTTCCGACATGTCTAGTATCAGCGATGGTGGCAGAGAAGTTGTTGTGGCAAGGTTGTAAGGCATTCTTAGCTCACATTGTGGATACCAAGGCGAAAGGTCCTAGCCTTGAGGAGGTGACGGTTGTCTGAGAGTTTGCGGATGTGTTTCCGGATGAGTTCCCCGGTGTTCCCCCACCTCAAGAGATTGATTTTGAGATCAATCTGGTACCAGGAACACAGCCAGTTGCACAAACACCGTATAGGATGGCTCCAACAGAGATGGCAGAGTTGAAGAAGTAGTTACAGGAGTTGTTGGAGAAAGGTTTCATCCGACTGAGCACTTCGCCTGGGGGTGCTCCAATGCTATTTGTTAAGAAGAAGGACAGATCGATGTGGCTATGTATAGATTATCGGCAGTTGAACAAGGTCACAATTAAGAATAAGTACTTGTTGCCGAGGATCGATGATTTGTTCGATCAGTTGTGTGGTGCTACAGTGTTCTCAAAGATCGATCTATGGTCTGGATATCATCAGTTAAGGATTAAGGCAGACAACATACCAAAGTTAGTGTTTAGGATGAGGTATGGTCACTTCAAGTTTGTGGTTATGCCGTTTGGGCTAACCAATGCACCCGTTGCTTTCATGGATCTGATGAACTGAGTGTTCGGTCCGTTTCTCGATAAGTTTGTTGTAGTCTTCATAGATGACATTTTGATCTATAGCCGGGATAGGCAAGAGCATGAACGACATCTTCGACAAGCATTGACTCTTCTTCGCCAACATCAGTTGTGTGCCAAGTTCAGTAAGTGTAAGTTTTGGTTGAAATAAGTGACTTTCTTGGGTCATGTGATATCTGCAGAAGGAGTCAGAGTGGACCCCAAGAAAGTGGAATCAGTGGCAGATTGGGAATAACCAAAGACGCCGACCGAAGTTCGTAGTTTTCTGGGTTTGGCAGGATACTACCAGAGGTTTATCAAGGACTTCAGTGCAATCATGTTGCCGATGACAAAGTTGACCAGGAAGGATGTACCTTTTTTCTGGGATGATCGCTGTCAACAGGCTTTCCAAAGTTTGAAGGAGAACCTGACTAGTGCTCCAATGCTAGTGTTGCCAGAGCCTGGGAAGGGCTATGTTGTTTTCTGCAATGCTTCCAAGAAAGGCTTAGGTTGTGTATTGATGCAGGAGGATCATGTGGTTTCTTTTGCTTCGTGACAACTTAAGAAACATGAGCAGAACTACCCGACACATGATTTAGAGTTGGCAGCGGTGGTCCATGCGTTAAAGATTTAGAGACACTATCTTTATGGGGAAGTGTATTAGATCTTTACAGATCATAAGAACTTGAAGTACATCTTTTCGCAGAATGAGCTGAACATGCGACAACGTCGTTGGATGGAGTTAATCAATGATTATGATTACACCATTGAGTATCATCCTGGTAAGGTAAATGTGGTAGTTGATGCGCTTAGTAGAAAGTCTTCTTCTCTCCCCACGAAGAAGGCACAGTTGAGTTCCTTGGTATGCCATAGGAGAGATATGTTTGTCTCCTTGCGGCAGATGAATGTGCAGTTGGAAGTTTCCTTGTTGGCAGGACTGTTAGCACAGATGCAAGTCAAGCCTACGCTGAGACAGTAGATCAAAGACGCACAACATGTAGATGATACAGTGCAGTTGATCAGGTCAGAGCTCGGCAGCGAAAAGCATGATGGGTTCCATGAGTCTGAGGATGGACTAGTTTGCTATCATGGTAGGATGGTGGTCCCTGATGTTGATAATCTAAGGAAGCTAGTGCTTGAGGAAGCACACACATCGATGTATGCTATGAATCCAGGAGTCACCAAGATGTATCATAATCTAAAAGACCTGTATTGGTGGTCTGGCTTGAAGAAGGATGTAGCCGAGTTTGTGGCTAAGTGTGTAGTATGTCAGCAAGTTAAAGCTAAGCATCAAAAGCTGGCAGGTACGTTGCAACCCATGCCGATACCGCAATGGAAATGGGATCACATAACTATGGATTTTGTATTTGGTCTACCTAAGACAGCTAGGAACCATGATTCCATTTAGGTAATAGTGGATAGGTTGACAAAATCTGCTCATTTCATACCTGTAAAGACAACGTATATAGTAGAGAAGCTTTCTCAGGTGTATGTAGATGAGATAGTTTGTTTACACGGTGTACCAGAAATGATAGTTTCCGACAGAGGCCCGCAATTCACGAGTCATTTCTAGTAACAGTTGCACAAAGTGTTGGGAACGCAGTTGAGGTTCAACACTGCCTTCCACCCACAGACGGATGGACAGTCTGAAAGGACTATTCAGACCTTGGAGGATCTTCTCCGAGCTTGTGTCTTGCAGTTCCTAGGCAGTTAGGACGTGCATCTCAGTTTGATAGAGTTTGCTTACAATAATAGTTACCAGCGGAGCATTTACATGGCTCTTTATGAGGCTCTGTATGGAAGGAAATGTAGATCTCCTTTATTCTAGCATGAGTCTGGTCAGTATCAGCTTTTGGGTCCTGAGTTAGTACAACAAACAACAGAAAAAATCAAAGTGATACAACAATAGTTGAAAGCGGCACATGACAGATAGAAGTCTTATGCAGACAATCGTCGACGACCTTTAGAGTTCCAAGTGGGAGACAAAGTGTATCTCAATGTCTCACCTTGGAAAGGCGTGCTAAGGTTTGGCCGGAAAGGCAAGCTGGCACCTAGGTATATGGGGCCATACCCGGTAATAGCATATGTTGGCAAGGTAGCTTACAAGTTAGAGCTGTCGTTAGAGTTGCACAGGTTACATCCGGTGTTCCATATCAACATGTTGAAGAAAAGTCATCCAGACACCGGGAGAGTGATACATCTAGTTGAGGTTGAGCTTGATGAAGACGTGACCTATAAGGAAGGTTCGGTGGTGATCCTTGACAGGAGGGTAAAAAGGTTGAAGAGGAAGGACATGGTTCATGTGAAAGTTCTTTGGCATCATCATTGTCCTGAGGAAGCCACGTGGGAGCATGAGGAAGAGATGAGGTAGAAGTATCCCTCACTTTTCTCTTCGTATTTCGGGTACAAAATCCCTTTGTAGAGGTTTATGGCTTGTAAGGACCCTGACCTTCATTTTGGGCTTACCCTATTTGTTTTGCCTAAACGTTGTGCTTGGTTGCTTACTTAATCACCTTTAGTGGTGATTAGGGTTTGCTTGTGTTGGAGGTGCTACTTGCAAAATAACCTAAGTTAGGGTTGAAGAGCAAGTTTGTCACCTAGAGAGATGTCTTTCTCTCTCTTTGCTTCCTCTAGAGTTGAGAGGAAGGTTTGGGCTCGTGCCTTGAGTTGTCTTGGGCTTTGTTGAAGCTCTGTTGGGCTTGATTGAACCTTGTTGGGCCTTGCCTTACTTTAAGGATCCTTACATCGGGCAAGGATGCCTTGTGTCGGCCATGGGGTATCGCCCATGGGTGTGTCGGCCAAGGTGGTGGTGGTGTGTCGGCCTTTGACCTTTGTTGACCTTCTTGCATTGGTTATATCACCCTAGCTTGGACATGTGGCCGATCCTTGGTTGAGTGGTGGCATGGCATGTGCATGTGTTTTGCAAGGTGGCAAAATGTGTGGGCAAGTATCCCTTGGTAAGGTGACACCTTGCCTTGGTTTAACCTTGACCCTCATCTATATATGCCTTACCTTTCTCTTCCTTGGGAACCCTTTAGCTCTTTTGTTGCTCTTCCCTCCTTGTGTGCACGACACACCTTCCTTGGAGAGCTTGGTGGACGATCCTTTCCCCTTGGTGGAGATCTCTTCTTCTTCCTCTAGCTTGGTGGCCGAACCCTAGGTCAGTCTTGTTCTTTGGTAAGACTCTTCCCTCTCTCCTTAGCATCTTCTTCTCCATCTTGCCTACCCTTCGGCCATGGTGGTTATGATCCTTGTTCCTTTTCTTGAGGTGGCCAAAAGTGGTGTGCTTGGAGCTTGAAGAGTTTTCTTAAGGCGGGTTACATAACTTCTAACCCTAGCTATACTACCTTCTCTATGTTGCATGATTCATATATGTGGATGATCGGCCATTGCATGTTATGTTTCTTGCTCTAGTACATGTTGTTGATCTTATAGATATAGTGAGCATGATGTTGTTTATGGTTTATATACCTTTGGATCTAGTTGGTCGGACCATAGTTTAGGGTTTCTTTTGGGGCAATACCCCTTTCTCTCCTTGGTTTTTGAGAAGTGAGTTTGAGCTCTGGTGATGTGGGCAATACCCCTCTCTCATTTAAGTTGAGAGGTGAGCCTATATTCTAGTTGCTTGGGTAACACCCTCCTCTCACCATGGATTTGAGAGGTGAGCTCTTGGATATGTGATGACCTAAGTTGAGGTTGATCCTTGTGGTTGCCCGATTTGTGATATAGGTTGTGCAAAACCCCTCTATCTTGGTTGTTGAGAGGTGAGCTAATTTTCTTGATCAATTAGGGTTTGGTGCCCTTATGCTTGAGGTTGAAGATGACCATGTTGGGTTGTGCCATGCACGATATGACCTTGGAGTAGTGCTGCCCGATAGCCTTGTCTTGGGTTGTACCTTTGGCCGATATGCCTAGTTGAGCTTGGCCAATACCCTTTGTGGAGTTGGAGCTTGGCAATACACCTTGATGTGCGTTCTGCACAACACACCTTGTGATAACTCTTGGCCGATATGAAGTAGTCTTGTAGTGCCCGTTATGGCCCTCTTGACCTTGATGATGACCTTGGACGATGTGCCTTGGCCTTATATGTCACACCCCAATTTCTCATTAACCACAAACCACGAAATTAGGACGCGACAGGATGGGATTAACACATAACCAACCACTCGTCGCTTTTTTTAAAACAATTTAAGATATTTAAAAGATAACCAATTTAAGCTGTAAACAGAAACTAAACAAACTGCAGAAACTTTTCTATTGAACTGCTAGAAGATACAAGCAAGTCTATAGCATATTACATTGATTAACATAAAGAAAGCATAACATTTAATTTACATCTTTGTACACATTCTCTCTCTCACTCACACCTTGTCCCGAAGATCGAGGGGAATGGACTAAGAGACCTCTAACTAGACTAACTACAAACCTTCTATCAACTAGGAGTTAGGATGAAACGATCCTTCCGACTCCTGATGCTGATGCTGACCTGAAAATGTTTTGAGTAGAGGTATGAGCCTACTCGCTCAGTGAATAGCATTTCACTTAGCTATCACTAAACAACTCATCAGGTTTATAAATTGAAATTTAAACATAAATGCAGAACTAAGCAAGGCAGTTCTAATAACATAGCAGATATACAGATAATAATTACATTTCTAAGCATCAACAGATAATTCAGGTAAATAAACAGTTATATAAATTTACTGTGATCCTACATGATTACTTATTCATATTATTATTATGCCCTAAATATATGCAGTGTACTCTGCATATAAAGATCCGCAACAAGTCCATGCTACGGTCCCACCGTACAAGACTTAGTGACACACCCGGGAAATGCTAAGTCTGACTCCAGTCCTGCTCTGCCACAGGACCCCTGGCTCTTCGGCCAGAAACATAGGCTCTACGGCCTCAAAGCACTACTCTGAGTGCACCCGACTCCTCCTTTAACCTGAGTACACCGGCGGAGAGTCTCACAGGGTTACCTTCGTGACACAAGCACGAATGGTGTTAGATAACCATGTTTTCTTTTTCCCAGTGCCATCGTGACACAAGCACGATTGTTGTTGGACACTTCCTCTCTTTCCTCGTTTGTCCATGACACAAGCACGGATGATGTTGCAACACGAGTTTCACCCCTAAGTTGCAGATTCCCTCTTAGGGGTTCTACGGTGTTAGGGCACCTAAGTCTAATAATTAAAAAGCAGATAAACATTTAAACAGGAATATCACATTTCATGCATATTGCACAATCTGAATAATACATGAAGCAAATATATATTCATTATCATCATTAAACATGATTCAGTATCATTTATCCACCTTCGATGCTAAACATCTATTTTTAAATCAGCAAATACATTGCAACTATAATACAGGAAATTTCATCATTTTCACTAAGCATATTAAGTATTTCAAGTTCCAATGAACTTATCATACTAAAATGTACATGCTACACTGTTTAAAAGTCATATCAACTGATACTGAAGCAATTAAGCATTTAAAATGAGTTTAATAATGATTTCTAAATGAACTGCCACTCACTCTACTGAAACTCGGCCGACCAGTCTGGGAACTCGGCCGATCGGCTGACAACTCGGCCGATCCACTCTAGGCAACTCGGCCGATTGGAACCCTGTTCGATTTCCTTATAAAGGAAACTCGGCCGAATCTTACCAAATTCGGCCGATCGGAATGCTGACCCTGCAATAGAACAGTAGTATCATACACGAATCTAAAATTGATTCAAACGACAACTAGCTCTAGCTAAGGCTACGAATTCATGATCAAAACCTTATGCCGAAGTCAGAACTACCTCTCTTTATTGCCTTTCACCCAGGTCGATCCTAATCAAACATGCTGCTGTAAGCAGCAGCTCCTTCACACGTACAGGTTGAAGATGGTGTCTATTCTTGGCGCTAGACGTAGCTATGGCTGCGGATTCCAGTTGGGACCTCCAGGCCGAGGTCAAAGGCACCTTCGCCTTGTTGCTAGCTGCTCCCAAGGGGCGCCTAGCTGCTGCCCGCATAGCTGCTGTTTGCAGGCCGGCCGCCCATGGCTAGGGCGAGCTGCTAGTTGGAGGAGCCGCTAGGGCAAGGTAGGGGAAGAGAAATGGTGGAGGAAGGAAAGGAAAGGTGACAACGTTGCTGGCCGAAGCTAAAGAACCAAGGACGCCCGCCCCTTTCCCCCTTTCTTTGGTCGGTCGACCAGCTACTGCTCCTGCAGCTTGGGCGGCCTCTGCTAGGCGGCGTCCTAGCAGCTTGGCTGCTCGGTAGGCTGTGGCTAGGGCAAACGGAGAGAGGGGGAAGAGAAAGGGAAGAAGGAGAGGAGGCAATTTCTCCTGGAGTCGAGCTTGAGAGCCCTAGGGCGGCTATCAGCTTCAAGATGCCGCAGGTCCAGACCCTGCTCAAGCGTCGCGCCTACTGTTCCATCAGGTATCGGCTGAGAAAGGAGAAGATAAGGGAAAGAAAGCAACCGCCCCATTAAAATAAATATTTGGGAAAATTGCAACTTAGACCCTAGAAACTAAAAAGGTCATAACTTGTGACTCGTAGGTCCGATTTGGACGATTCTTCTTGCAAACTCTCAAGCACAAGGTTCTTTATAACCTCAAAGTACAAAACATGCTAAATGAACTATTTCACTGGATCAAAGCTCTAATTACAACTGTGATTACTTGATTCAACTTAATGTACTAAATAATCAACATTGTCATCATTACTTGCCTCAGATGATTCAATCTCAGCTATTAATTCACATCTTAGCTTATTTTGATTATCCATGATGTTTAATTTGATACTCAACACTAATTGAGGTGTTTTATGTAATTCGAGGTATTTATCAACTAATCATGGAGTGGATCATAACAACCTTTTCCCCTTAAAAGAATTTCATCCCGAAATTCCTAAAAGAGACAGGAAACGTGTTACTCATTTCTGACTCGTATTCCTACATAGCTCCCTCTAGGTTAAGATTTCTCCACAAAACTATCACTAATGGTATCTCACAATTCGTGAGTTTCTTGATCCTCTGATCAACCATCTGTATAGGTCCATTAACCTAGGACACATCTGATCTGATTCCAGATCGACCCACAAAACATTGTCTTTCCAGAACTGTTATAGCAGTATCTCAGTTTATGGTAATTACCAAGAAATTATTATACTATTCATGCAAAAAACTAAAATTCTTAAATAAATAGAATGCATGTCTATTTGGTACTAAAATTAAATCATGCAATTTAACTGTTAAACATCACTACATATCATACTGAGAATTGATATCAAAATACTTGATTCATCGTACACCCTATCCTTAGGGTTTCATTTGCCTTGTTCATTCATCACATGCCAACACCCTACTCTTAGGGTTATCTCATTCACTAATCACATGGCAACACCCTACTCTTAGGGTTTCCATTATCTCATCTGTTTGATTTCAATTCAAATCACAATACGGTATCATTCTGGAACTGGCAGAGCAGTATATTTCAAATCATTGTAATTACTGAGTAATGTTTATATCATGCATGCAGACAGATTAAAAATTCATAAATATTCCAAACTCAAATCAATTTTGGCACATACATACTGAATTTCATGTAATTGAACATCCTATGACACCAATAAAAGTAATTTTCTTCACTAATAAGAAACCATCTGTAATATTTATCAATTATCTGAAATTTCTCGAAGTACGTGCATATTAACCAAATTCCTAGTTTATGCACCACATAACTCAATTAAGAGTTATTTACGTATCATATCACAAATATTTAATAGTACTTGAGAATTTCTGATAATATCTCAGAGAAATGTGCCAATTCATGTAAATGTCAGGTTACACACATTAACATAACAGGAAGCATGCATTTAGGTTTATTTACATATTTTAATGCTGTCTTGCTAGCTTGAAATCATACATCTAATGATTTACCAAATCTGTGTTTTCTGGGTTCATACTCAAACCGTACCATTATCAGTTGTGTATTTCTAAACTCAATATGATATGATTGAAACTGGATTACCAAGAAACCTAATTATTTTATCCATGTATATCTTAGTCAAGTTTCGAGACATCAAAGGTCAACTTAATATGAAGGAAGCGAGCAGACTAAATTAGTTTATCCACAATTATTCATATCAAATCACAACCTCTAGGTGTCCTGGGTAGTCTTACCACAAAATCCATTGTGATAAATTCCCATTCCCATCCAAGCATAGAAAAGATTACAAAGTACATGTGGGTTTCTAGTGCTAAGTCTTAACCTGCTGACACACATTGCACCTTACCACTTAATCCGCTACATCCTTCTGCATATCTGACCATCCGTTTCAATTCCTTGACATTCATATACATCCTAGTGTTTCCTGAAAGCATATCATATATCAATACATACACTTCCATAAGAATCTTTTCTTTCAGCCTTTTCCCCTTAAAAGAATTTTACACTATCTCGAGATACACACAACATGTCATGTTAATACAACACCTTATCATCATAAAAACTTAGACTCTAGTCTTTTTTTTTCCTCCTATCATGTCATGCATGGTCTGATTTAACTCACTATCACCCTATTGTAATTCCTTGATCTGATCATAAGAAGTAGGCTTAACTTACATCTGTACAATCAAATCACTCTGTGTCGTCATCCCTAAGTCTAAGTCCAACTTCCACATTTCTACTAACAGGGCTCTATTGAAACCTGCCATAGAGAATGCATTAGTTGTTAAACTTGACTTCCTGCTGAAAGCGTCAGCCACCATATTCTCTTTACCAGGGTGATAATATATTGTCACATCATAAAGATAGTGACACCATGTCTTAAAGACATGAACTACATCAGTTATCAGCATATCATATATCGGGTAATACTCCGCTTTCTATGCTACTTTCTTATTGTTACATTTTAGGTTTATGTTTTACTCTTTTCTCTAAGTCATTTCATGTTGCTCATGTACCATTCAGATTATATACCTCAAAACCCTAGATCACTATCAAGCCAGTTTACTTTTCATAGAACAAATCTCAAGGTCTTATTTTACAAAGATACTATTATTCAAGGTTACATCACTAATGATATCCCTTAAACTACTACAACTTTAATCATTCTAGGGTTTTGGTCTATATCAGTAACATAGCTTTATTGTGTGTATGTGTGATCGATCATATAGATCAATTTGAGTTGCTTGGGTCAATAGCATATTAACGCAACACTCAACTTTAATTATATTAGCTGAAAATTCAGTTTTCACAATAGTTTCTGTAATTCGTTTATTAAAAGGCTAACAGAAGCTCCAAAAATTCTGAAATTTTATATGTTATACCTAATGAAGTTCCAGACCTCCAGTAAAAATTTCAGATCATTTCAAGTTACCAATAATTAATTAAAAATCAAACAGTGCACTGCTATATTGCAGTCTGCAGCAGGTTCGTCTGAGTTACAAACTCGGCCGACACCCTTACTGTAGAGGTCAAAAGTCATCCAAAAATTACGCCAACTTAACAGAGTGTCTAAAATTGTATTTTTCAAGCACAGTTAAATTTTAGATCAATTGATATACAAATAAAAAGATAAAATTCAATTACCACACTGCTATATCATTCAGAAAATGTGATCGGTCGAGTTTGAAACTCGGCCGATAAACAGGTTAGAACATTCTTTAAAAAATCTAATATTTTCCAATGTTGTTCACATTTTATATATCTAACTCATATCCAAAATTGAGCTAAATCAGAGTTACACATAAAATACTAAAAATCATTTAGTGAGACATTCTATTTATCAAATTTTGTATTCATTATGTCATTAAAATCCTAATTTGGGCCAATTAGGGTCTATGCTTCTCAAACCCTAATTCTCAAGACAAAAGAATATTTAGACTTTTTATCGTAGTTAAAACATCCTAGTGTATATACATTCTCACTATGTTACGGGTCTAAATCATCCATAGTCTATTCTTATTTTACTGTTAATAGGAGTCATTAGATCCCAGTAACGCATCCTGCCAGCCGGACCAGGCCGAACCTGTAGTCCTGAAGCCAAGAGCTACTCGGGATTAATAAACCCCTATTAATCTTAAACATGTGGAATGAATATCCACTTAGGGCAAACTCAATTAAACATAATTTCGGGTCTACTTTAATACAAAGAAAACAAACATTAAACCATTCACTTCATGACACAACAATATAAAAGAATCATGTTTACTTTACAAACTGAAAATTTCATTTCATGCATATAAAAGCATTTCTAGTGATCTTAAAATCAAATAAACAATGATAAACAAGAGTTGAATCGCATCTTATATGTAGTCTCTTATTCCTTTATTAATTTCTGATCTCTTAACCCTAAGATTTCTAGGGTTTTCTCTCTAGCCTATCCTTCCTCTGCATACCTGGCCAGGGCATCCAGAGAAGAACAGACAGAGTAGCTTGATACTGGTCAATCTAAGTATTCAGACACCTGGCCAGGGTATCTAAACACTCAGACCTTCCAGAGCTAAAGCACATCATTCATTATTCATCTTACTTATAACCTTATCTTTTGACCCTAATGATTCTTAACGACTCATCTTAAGCTCATTACTTGATTCTCGTGACCACATCCTCTTCCTGCTATCTGCAATAATATAACAGAACACTTCCTGTTAGAAAATTACAGATAGAAGAAAGACACCTAAACCTTAATCCTATTGGTCTCTTACCGTCCCCTGACCTTGAGTAACTATGTACTCAAACCAAAGCTCTGATACCAAAGTTGTCACGCCCCAATTTCTCATTAACCACAAACCACGAAATTAGGACGCGACAGGATGAGATTAACACATAACCAACCACTCGTCGCTTTTTTTAAAACAATTTAAGATATTTAAAAGATAACCAATTTAAGCTGTAAACAGAAACTAAACAAACTGCAGAAACTTTTCTATTGAACTGATAGAAGATACAAGCAAGTCTACAGCATAGTACATTGATTAACATAAAGAAAGCATAACATTTAATTTACATATTTGTATACATTCTCTCTCTCACTCACACCTTGTCCCGAAGATCGAGGGGAATGGACTAAGAGACCTCTAACTAGACTAACTACAAACCTTCTATCAACTAGGCGTTAGGATGAAATGATCCTTCCGACTCCTGATGTTGATGCTGACCTGAAAATGTTTTGAGTAGAGGTATGAGCCTACTCGCTCAGTGAATAGCATTTCACTTAGCTATCACTAAACAACTCATCAGGTTTATAAATTGAAATTTAAACATAAATGCAGAACTAAGCAAGGCAGTTCTAATAACATAGCAGGTATACAGATAATAATTACATTTCTAAGCATCAACAGATAATTCAGGTAAATAAACAGTTATATAAATTTACTGTGATCCTACATGATTACTTATTCATATTATTATTATGCCCTAAATATATGCAGTGTACTCTGCATATAAAGATTCACAACAAGTCAATGCTACGGTCCCACCGTACAAGACTTAGCGACACACCCGGGAAATGCTAAGTCTGACTCCAGTCCTGCTCTGCCACAGGACCCCTGGCTCTTCGGCCAGAAACATAGGCTCTACGGCCTCAAAGCACTACTCTGAGTGCACCCGACTCCTCCTTTAACCTGAGTACACCGGCGGAGAGTCTCACAGGGTTACCTTCGTGACACAAGCACGAATGGTGTTAGATAACCATGTTTTCTTTTTCCCAGCGCCATCGTGACACAAGAACGATTGTTGTTGGACACTGCCTCTCTTTCCTCGTTTGTCCGTGACACAAGCACGGATGATGTTGCAACACGAGTTTCACCCCTAAGTTGCAGATTCCCTCTTAGGGGTTCTACGGTGTTAGGGCACCTAAGTCTAATAATTAAAAAGCAGATAAACATTTAAACAGGAATATCACATTTCATGCATATTGCACAATCTGAATAATACATGAAGCAAATATATATTCATTATCATCATTAAACATGATTCAGTATCATTTATCCACCTTCGATGCTAAACATCTATTTTTAAATCAGCAAATACATTGCAACTATAATACATGAAATTTCATCATTTTCACTAAGCATATTAAGTATTTCAAGTTCCAATGAATTTATCATACAAAAATGTACATGCTACACTGTTTAAAAGTCATATCAACTGATACTGAAGCAATTAAGCATTTAAAATGAGTTTAATAATGATTTCTAAATGAACTGCCACTCACTCTACTGAAACTCGGCCGACCAGTCTGGGAACTCGGCCGATCGGCTGACAACTCGGCCGATCCACTCTAGGCAACTCGGCCGATTGGAACCCTGTTCGATTTCCTTATAAAGGAAACTCGGCCGAATCTTACCAAATTCGGCCGATCGGAATGTTGACCCTGCAATAGAACAGTAGTATCATACACGAATCTAAAATTGATTCAAACGACAACTAGGTCTAGCTAAGGCTACGAATTCATGATCAAAACCTTATGCCGAAGTCAGAACTACCTCTCTTTATTGCCGTTCACCCAGGTCGATCCTAATCAAACATGCTGCTGTAAGCAGCAGCTCCTTCACACGTACAGGTTGAAGATGGTGTTTATTGTTGGCGCTAGACGTAGCTATGGCTGCGGATTCCAGTTGGGACCTCCAGGCCGAGGTCAAAGGCACCTTTGCCTTGCTGCTAGCTGCTCCCAAGGGGCGCCTAGATGCTGCCCGCATAGCTGCTGTTTGCAGGTCGGCCGCCCATGGCTAGGGCGAGCTGCTGGTTGGAGGATCTGCTAGGGCAAGGTAGGGGAAGAGAAATGGTGGAGGAAGGAAAGGAAAGGTGACAACGTTGCTGGCCGAAGCTAAAGAACCAAGGACGCCCACCCCTTTCCCCCTTTCTTTGGTCGGTCGACCAGCTGTTGCTCCTGCAGCTTGGGCGGCCTCTGCTAGGCGGCGTCCTAGCAGCTTGGCTGCTCGGTAGGCTGTGGCAAGGGCAAACGGAGAGAGGGGGAAAGAGAAAGGGAAGAAGGAGAGGAGGCGATTTCTCCTGGAGTCGAGCTTGAGAGCCCTAGGGCGGCTATCAGCTTCAAGATGTCGCAGGTCCAGACCCTGCTCAAGCGTCGGGCCTACTGTTCCATCAGGTATCGGCTGAGAAAGGAGAAGATAAGGGAAAGAAAGCAACCGCCCCATTAAAATAAATATTTGGGAAAATTGCAACTTAAACCCTAGAAACTAAAAAGGTCATAACTTGTGACTCGTAGGTCCGATTTGGACGATTCTTCTTACAAACTCTCAAGCACAAGGTTCTCTATAACCTCAAAGTACAAAACATGCTAAATGAACTATTTCACTGGATCAAAGCTCTAATTACAACTGTGATTACTTGATTCAACTTAATGTACTAAATAATCAACATTGTCATCATTACTTGCCTCAGATGATTCAATCTCAGCTATTAATTTGCATCTTAGCTTATTTTGATTATCCATGATGTTTAATTTGATACTCAACACTAATTGAGGTGTTTTATGTAATTCGAGGTATTTATCAACTAATCATGGAGTGGATCATAACAACCTTTTCCCCTTAAAAGAATTTCGTCCCGAAATTCCTAAAAGAGACAGGAAATGTGTTACTCATTTCTGACTCGTATTCCTACGTAGCTCCCTCTAGGTTAAGATTTCTCCACAAAACTATCACTAATGGTATCTCACAATTCGTGAGTTTCTTGATCCTCTGATCAACCATCTGTATAGGTCCATTAACCTAGGACACATCTGATCTGATTCCAGATCGACCCAGAAAACATTGTCTTTCCAGAACTGTTATAGCAGTATCTCACTTTATCATAATTACCAAGAAATTATTATACTATTCATGCAAACAACTAAAATTCTTAAATAAACAGAATGCATGTCTATTTGGTACTAAAATTAAATCATGCAATTTAACTGTTAAACATCACTACATATCATACTGAGAATTGATATCAAAATACTTGATTCATCGTACACCCTATCCTTAGGGTTTCATTTGCCTTGTTCATTCATCACATGCCAACACCCTACTCTTAGGGTTATCTCATTCACTAATCACATGGCAACACCCTACTCTTAGGGTTTCCATTATCTCATCTGTTTGATTGCAATTCAAATCACAATACGGTATCATTCTGGAACTGGCAGAGCAGTATATTTCAAATCATTGTAATTACTGAGTAATGTTTATATCATACATGCAGACAGATTAAAAATTCATAAATATTCCAAACTCAAATCAATTTTGGCACATACATACTGAATTTCATGTAATTGAACATCCTATGACACCAATAAAAGTAATTTTCTTCACTAATAAGAAACCATCTGTAATATTTATCAATTATCTGAAATTTCTCGAAGTACGTGCATATTAACCAAATTCCTGGTTTATGCACCACATAACTCAATTAAGAGTTATTTACGTATCATATCACAAATATTTAATAGTACTTGAGAATTTCTGATAATATCTCAGAGAAATGTGCCAATTCATGTAAATGTCAGGTTACACACATTAACATAACAGGAAGCATGCATTTAGGTTTATTTACATATTTTAATGCTGTCTTGCTAGATTGAAATCATACATCTAATGATTTACCAAATCTGTGTTTTCTGGGTTCATACTCAAACCGTACCATTATCAGTTGTGTATTTCTAAACTCAATATGATATGATTGAAATTGGATTACCAAGCAACCTAATTATTTTATCCATGTATATCTTAGTCAAGTTTCGAGACATCAAAGGTCAACTTAATATGAAGGAAGCGAGCAGACTAAATTAGTTTATCCACAATTATTCATATCAAATCACAACCTCTAGGTCTCCTGGGTAGTCTTACCACAAAATCCATTGTGATAAATTCCCATTCCCATCCAAGCATAGAAAAGATTACAAAGTACATGTGGGTTTCTAGTGCTAAGTCTTAACCTGCTGACACACATTGCACCTTACCACTTAATCCGCTACATCCTTCTGCATATCTGACCATCCGTTTCAATTCCTTGACATTCATATACATCCTAGTGTTTCCTGAAAGAATAGCATATATCAATACATACACTTCCATAAGAATCTTTTCTTTCAGCCTTTTCCCCTTAAAAGAATTTTACACTATCTCGAGATACACACAACATGTCATGTTAATACAACACCTTATCATCATAAAAACTTAGACTCTAGTCTTTTTTTTCCTCCTATCATGTCATGCATGGTCTGATTTAACTCACTATCACCCTATTGTAATTCCTTGATCTGATCATAAGAAGTAGGCTTAACTTACATCTGTACAATCAAATCACTCTGTGTCGTCATCCCTAAGTCTAAGTCCAACTTCCACATTTCTACTAACAGGGCTCTATTGAAACATGCCATAGAGAATGCATTAGTTGTTAAACTTGACTTCCTGCTGAAAGCGTCAGCCACCATATTCTCTTTACCAGGGTGATAATCTATTGTCACATCATAAAGATAGTGACACCATGTCTTAAAGACATGAACTACATCATTTATCAGCATATCATATATCGGGTAATACTCCGCTTTCTATGCTACTTTCTTATTGTTACATTTTAGGTTTATGTTTTACTCTTTTCTCTAAGTCATTTCATGTTGCTCATGTACCATTCAGATTATCTACCTCAAAACCCTAGATCACTATCAAGCCAAATTACTTTTCATAGAACAAATCTCAAGGTCTTATTTTACAAAGATACTAGTATTCAATGTTACATCACTAATGATATCCCTTAAACTACTACAACTTTAATCATTCTAGGGTTTTGGTCTATATCAGTAACATAGCTTTATTGTGTGTATGTGTGATCGATCATATAGATCAATTTGAGTTGCTTGGGTCAATAGCATATTAACCCAACACTCAACTTTAATTATATTAGCTGAAAATTCAGTTTTCACAATAGTTTCTGTAATTCATTTATTAAAAGGCTAACAGAAGCTCCAAAAATTATGAAAATTTTATATGTTATACCTAATGAATTTCCAGACCTCCATTAAAAATTTCAGATCATTTCAAGTTATCAATAATTAAATAAAAATCAAACAGTGCACTGCTATATTGCAGTCTGCAGCAGGTTCGGCTGAGTTACAAACTCGGCCGACACCCTTACTGTAGAGGTCAAAAGTCATCCAAAAATTACGCCAACTTAACAGAGTGTCTAAAATTGTATTTTGCAAGCACCGTTAAAATTTGAGATCAATTGGATATACAAATAAAAAGATAAAATTCAATTACCACACTGCTATATCATTCAGAAAATGTGATCGGTCGAGTTTGAAACTTGGCCGATAAACAGGTTAGAACATTCTTCAAAAAATCTAATATTTTCCAATGTTGTTCATATTTTATATATCTAAATCATATCTAAAATTGAGCTAAATCAGAGTTACACATAAAATACTAAAAATCATTTAGTGAGACATTCTATTTATCAAATTCTGTATTCATTATGTCATTAAAATCCTAATTTGGGCCAATTAGGGTCTATGCTTCTCAAACCCTAATTCTCAAGACAAAAGAATATTTAGACTTATTATCGTAGTTAAAAAATCCTAGTGTATATACATTCTCACTATGTTACGGGTCTAAATCATCCGGAGTCTATTCTTATTTTACTGTTAATAGGAGTCATTAGATCCCAGTAACGCATCCTGCCAGCCGGACCAGGCCGAACCTGTAGTCCTGAAGCCAAGAGCTACTCGGGATTAATCAACCCCTATTAATCTTAAACATGTGGAATGAATATCCACTTAGGGCAAACTCAATTAAACATAATTTCGGGTCTACTTTAATACAAAGAAAACAAACATTAAACAATTCACTTCATGACACAACAATATAAAAGAATCATGTTTACTTTACAAACTGAAAATTTCATTTCATACATATAAAAGCATTTCTAGTGATCTTTAAATCAAATAAACAATGATAAACAAGAGTTGAATCACATCTTATATGTAGTCTCTTATTCCTTTATTAATTTCTGATCTCTTAACCCTAAGATTTCTAGGGTTTTCTCTCTAGCCTATCCTTCCTCTGCATACCTGGCCAGGGCATCCAGAGAAGAACAGACAGAGTAGCTTGATACTGGTCAATCTAAGTATTCAGACACCTGGCCAGGGTATCTAAACACTCAGACCTTCCAGAGCTAAAACACATCATTCATTATTCGTCTTACTTATAACCTTATCTTTTGACCCTAATGATTCTTAACGACTCATCTTAAGCTCATTACTTGATTCTCGTGACCACATCCTCTTCCTGCTATCTGCAATAATATAACAGAACACTTCCTGTTAGAAAATTAAAGATAGAAGAAAGACACCTAAACCTTAATCCTATTGGTCTCTTATCGTCCCCTGACCTTGAGTAACTATGTACTCAAACCAAAGCTCTGATACCAAAGTTGTCACGCCCCAATTTCTCATTAACCACAAACCACGAAATTAGGACGCGACAGGATGGGATTAACACATAACCAACCACTCGTCGCTTTTTTTAAAACAATTTAAGATATTTAAAAGATAACCAATTTAAGCTGTAAACAGAAACTAAACAAACTGCAGAAACTTTTCTATTGAACTAATAGAAGAGACAAGCAAGTCTACAGCATAGTACATTGATTAACATAAAGAAAGCATAACATTTAATTTACATCTTTGTACACATTCTCTCTCTCACTCACACCTTGTCCCGAAGATTGAGGGGAATGGACTAAGAGACCTCTAACTAGACTAACTACAAACCTTCTATCAACTAGGCGTTAGGATGAAACGATCCTTCCGACTCCTGATGTTGATGCTGACCTGAAAATGTTTTGAGTAGAGGTATGAGCCTACTCGCTCAGTGAATAGCATTTCACTTAGCTATCACTAAACAACTCATCAGGTTTATAAATTGAAATTTAAACATAAATGCAGAACTAAGCAAGGCAGTTCTAATAACATAACAAGTATACAAATAATAATTACATTTCTAAGCATCAACAGATAATTCAGGTAAATAAACAGTTATATAAATTTACTGTGATCCTACATGATTACTTATTCATATTATTATTATGCCCTAAATATATGCAGTGTACTCTGCATATAAAGATCCGCAACAAGTCCATGCTACGGTCCCACCGTACAAGACTTAGCGACACACCCGGGAAATGCTAAGTCTGACTCCAGTCCTGCTCTGCCACAGGACCCCTGGCTCTTCGTCCAGAAACATAGGCTCTACGGCCTCAAAGCACTACTCTGAGTGCACCCGACTCCTCCTTTAACCTGAGTACACCGGCGGAGAGTCTCACAGGGTTACCTTCGTGACACAAGCACGAATGGTGTTAAATAACCATGTTTTCTTTTTCCCAGTGCCATCGTGACACAAGCACGATTGTTGTTGGACACTGCCTCTCTTTCCTCGTTTGTCCGTGACACAAGCACGGATGATGTTGCAACACGAGTTTCACCCCTAAGTTGTAGATTCCCTCTTAGGGGTTCTACGGTGTTAGGGCACCTAAGTCTAATAATTAAAAAGCAGATAAACATTTAAACAGGAATATCACATTTCATGCATATTGCACAATCTGAATAATACATGAAGCAAATATATATTCATTATCATCATTAAACATGATTCAGTATCATTTATCCACCTTCGATGCTAAACATCTATTTTTAAATCAGCAAATACATTGCAACTATAATACAGGAAATTTCATCATTTTCACTAAGCATATTAAGTATTTCAAGTTCCAATGAATTTATCATACTAAAATGTACATGCTACACTGTTTAAAAGTCATATCAACTGATACTGAAGCAATTAAGCATTTAAAATGAGTTTAATAATGATTTTTAAATGAACTGCCACTCACTCTACTGAAACTCGGCCGACCAGTCTGGGAACTCGGCCGATCGGCTGACAACTCGGCCGATCCACTCTAGGCAACTCGGCTGATTGGAACCCTGTTCGATTTCCTTATAAAGGAAACTCGGCCGAATCTTACCAAATTCAGCCGATCGGAATGCTGACCCTGCAATAGAACAATAGTATCATACACGAATCTAAAATTGATTCAAACGACAACTAGGTCTAGCTAAGGCTACGAATTCATGATCAAAACCTTATGCCGAAGTCAGAACTACCTCTCTTTATTGCCTTTCACCCAGGTCGATCCTAATCAAACATGCTGCTGCAAGCAGCAGCTCCTTCACACGTACAGGTTGAAGATGGTGTCTATTCTTGGCGCTAGACGTAGCTATGGCTGCGGATTCCAGTTGGGACCTCCAGGCCGAGGTCAAAGGCACCTTCGCCTTGCTGCTAGCTGCTCCCAAGGGGCGCCTAGCTGCTGCCCGCATAGCTGTTGTTTGCAGGCCGGCCGCCCATGGCTAGGGTGAGCTGCTGGTTGGAGGAGCCGCTAGGGCAAGGTAGGGGAAGAGAAATGGTGGAGGCAGGAAAGGAAAGGTGACAACGTTGCTGGCCGAAGCTAAAGAACTAAGGACGCCCGCCCCTTTCCCCCTTTCTTTGGTCGGTCGACCAGCTGCTGCTCCTGCAGCTTGGGCGGCCTCTGCTAGGCGGCGTCCTAGCAGCTTGGCTTCTCGGTAGGCTGTGGCTAGGGCAAACGGAGAGAGGGGGAAAGAGAAAGGGAAGAAGGAGAGGAGGCGATTTCTCCTGGAGTCGAGCTTGAGAGCCCTAGGGCGGCTATCAGCTTCAAGATGCCGCAGGTCCAGACCCTGCTCAAGCGTCGCGCCTACTGTTCCATCGGGTATCGGCTGAGAAAGGAGAAGATAAGGGAAAGAAAGCAACCGCCCCATTAAAATAAATATTTGGGAAAATTGCAACTTAAACCCTAGAAACTAAAAAGGTCATAACTTGTGACTCGTATGTCCGATTTGGACGATTCTTCTTGCAAACTCTCAAGCACAAGGTTCTCTATAACCTCAAAGTACAAAACATGCTAAATGAACTATTTCACTGGATCAAAGCTCTAATTACAACTGTGATTACTTGATTCAACTTAATGTACTAAATAATCAACATTGTCATCATTACTTGCCTCAGATGATTCAATCTCAGCTATTAATTCGCATCTTAGCTTATTTTGATTATCCATGATGTTTAATTTGATACTCAACACTAATTGAGGTGTTTTATGTAATTCGAGGTATTTATCAACTAATCATGGAGTGGATCATAACAACCTTTTCCCCTTAAAAGAATTTCGTCCCGAAATTCCTAAAAGAGACAGGAAACGTGTTACTCATTTCTGACTCGTATTCCTACGTAGCTCCCTCTAGGTTAAGATTTCTCCACAAAACTATCACTAATGGTATCTCACAATTCGTGAGTTTCTTGATCCTCTGATCAACCATCTGTATAGGTCCATTAACCTAGGACACATCTGATCTGATTCCAGATCGACCCACAAAACATTGTCTTTCCAGAACTGTTATAGCAGTATCTCACTTTATCGTAATTACCAAGAAATTATTATACTATTCATGCAAACAACTAAAATTCTTAAATAAACAGAATGCATGTCTATTTGGTACTAAAATTAAATCATGCAATTTAACTGTTAAACATCACTACATATCATACTGAGAATTGATATCAAAATACTTGATTCATCGTACACCCTATCCTTAGGGTTTCATTTGCCTTGTTCATTCATCACATGCCAACACCCTACTCTTAGGGTTATCTCATTCACTAATCACATGGCAACACCCTACTCTTAGGGTTTCCATTATCTCATCTGTTTGATTGCAATTCAAATCACAATACGGTATCATTCTGGAACTGGCAGAGCAGTATATTTCAAATCATTGTAATTACTGAGTAATGTTTATATCATGCATGCAGACAGATTAAAAATTCATAAATATTCCAAACTCAAATCAATTTTGGCACATACATACTGAATTTCATGTAATTGAACATCCTATGACACCAATAAAAGTAATTTTCTTCACTAATAAGAAACCATCTGTAATATTTATCAATTATTTGAAATTTCTCGAAGTACGTGCATATTAACCAAATTCCTGGTTCATGCACCACATAACTCAATTAAGAGTTATTTACGTATCATATCACAAATATTTAATAGTACTTGAGAATTTCTGATAATATCTCAGAGAAATGTGCCAATTCATGTAAATGTCAGGTTACACACATTAACATAACAGGAAGCATGCATTAAGGTTTATTTACATATTTTAATGCTGTCTTGCTAGCTTGAAATCATACATCTAATGATTTACCAAATCTGTGTTTTCTGGGTTCATACTCAAACCGTACCATTATCAGTTGTGTATTTCTAAACTCAATATGATATGATTGAAACTGGATTACCAAGCAACCTAATTATTTTATCCATGTATATCTTAGTCAAGTTTCGAGACATCAAAGGTCAACTTAATATGAAGGAAGCGAGCAGACTAAATTAGTTTATCCACAATTATTCATATCAAATCACAACCTCTAGGTGTCCTGGGTAGTCTTACCACAAAATCCATTGTGATAAATTCCCATTCCCATCCAAGCATAGAAAAGATTACAAAGTACATGTGGGTTTCTAGTGCTAAGTCTTAACCTGCTGACACACATTGCACCTTACCACTTAATCCGCTACATCCTTCTGCATATCTGACCATCCGTTTCAATTCCTTGACATTCATATACATCCTAGTGTTTCCTGAAAGCATAGCATATATCAATACATACACTTCCATAAGAATCTTTTCTTTCAGCCTTTTCCCCTTAAAAGAATTTTACACTATCTCGAGATACACACAACATG
The DNA here is from genome assembly GCA_963693085.1 of Alisma plantago-aquatica. Classification (NCBI taxonomy): domain Eukaryota; kingdom Viridiplantae; phylum Streptophyta; class Magnoliopsida; order Alismatales; family Alismataceae; genus Alisma; species Alisma plantago-aquatica. The sequence continues at coordinate 311,770,987 of OY856413.1, read as the reverse complement.
TCATGTTAATACAACACCTTATCATCATAAAAACTTAGACTCTAGTCTTTTTTTTTCCTCCTATCATGTCATGCATGGTCTGATTTAACTCACTATCACCCTATTGTAATTCCTTGATCTGATCATAAGAAGTAGGCTTAACTTACATCTGTACAATCAAATCACTCTGTGTCGTCATCCCTAAGTCTAAGTCCAACTTTCACATTTCTACTAACAGGGCTCTATTGAAACCTGCCATAGAGAATGCATTAGTTGTTAAACTTGACTTCCTGCTGAAAGCGTCAGCCACCATATTCTCTTTACCAGGGTGATAATATATTGTCACATCATAAAGATAGTGACACCATGTCTTAAAGACATGAACTACATCAGTTATCAGCATATCATATATCGGGTAATACTCCGCTTTCTATGCTACTTTCTTATTGTTACATTTTAGGTTTATGTTTTACTCTTTTCTCTAAGTCATTTCATGTTGCTCATGTACCATTCAGATTATATACCTCAAAACCCTAGATCACTATCAAGCCAGTTTACTTTTCATAGAACAAATCTCAAGGTCTTATTTTACAAAGATACTAGTATTCAAGGTTACATCACTAATGATATCCCTTAAACTACTACAACTTTAATCATTCTAGGGTTTTGGTCTATATCAGTAACATAGCTTTATTGTGTGTATGTGTGATCGATCATATAGATCAATTTGAGTTGCTTGGGTCAATAGCATATTAACCCAAAACTCAACTTTAATTATATTAGCTGAAAATTCAGTTTTCACAATAGTTTCTGTAATTCGTTTATTAAAAGGCTAACAGAAGCTCCAAAAATTCTGAAAATTTTATATGTTATACCTAATGAAGATCCAGACCTCCAGTAAAAATTTCATATCATTTCAATTTACCAATAATTAATTAAAAATCAAACAGTGCACTGCTATATTGCAGTCTGCAGCAGGTTCGGCTGAGTTACAAACTCGGCCGACACCCTTACTGTAGAGGTCAAAAGTCATCCAAACATTACGCCAACTTAACAGAGTGTCTAAAATTGTATTTTAAATCACAGTTAAAAATTTGAGATCAATTGGATATACAAATAAAAATATAAAATTCAATTACCACACTGCTATATCATTCAGAAAATGTGATCGGTCGAGTTTGAAACTCGGCCGATAAACAGGTCAGAGCATTCTTCAAAAAATCTAATATTTTCCAATGTTGTTCACATTTATATATCTAAATCATATCCAAAATTGAGATAAATCAGAGTTACACATAAAATACTAAAAATCATTTAGTGAGACATTCTATTTATCAAATTCTGTATTCATTATGTCATTAAAATTCTAATTTGGGCCAATTAGGGTCTATGCTTCTCAAACCCTAATTCTCAAGACAAAAGAATATTTAGACTTCTTATCGTAGTTAAAACATCCTAGTGTATATACATTCTCACTATGTTATGGGTCTAAATCATCCGGAGTCTATTCTTATTTTACTATTAATAGGAGTCATTAGATCCCAGTAACGCATCCTGCCAGCCGGACCAGGCCGAACCTGTAGTCCTGAAGCCAAGAGCTACTCGGGATTAATAAACCCCTATTAATCTTAAACATGTGGAATGAATATCCACTTAGGGCAAACTCAATTAAACATAATTTCGGGTCTACTTTAATACAAAGAAAACAAACATTAAACAATTCACTTCATGACACAACAATATAAAAGAATCATGTTTACTTTACAAACTGAAAATTTCATTTCATGCATATAAAAGCATTTCTAGTGATCTTTAAATCAAATAAACAATGATAAACAAGAGTTGAATCGCATCTTATATGTAGTCTCTTATTCCTTTATTAATTTCTGATCTCTTAACCCTAAGATTTCTAGGGTTTTCTCTCTAGCCTATCCTTCCTCTGCATACCTGGCCAAGGCATCCAGAGAAGAACAGACAGAGTAGCTTGATACTGGTCAATCTAAGTATTCAGACACCTGGCCAGGGTATCTAAACACTCAGACCTTCCAGAGCTAAAACACATCATTCATTATTCGTCTTACTTATAACCTTATCTTTTGACCCTAATGATTCTTAACGACTCATCTTAAGCTCATTACTTGATTCTCGTGACCACATCCTCTTCCTGCTATCTGCAATAATATAACAGAACACTTCCTGTTAGAAAATTAAAGATAGAAGAAAGACACCTAAACCTTAATCCTATTGGTCTCTTATCGTCCCCTGACCTTGAGTAACTATGTACTCAAACCAAAGCTCTGATACCAAAGTTGTCACGCCCCAATTTCTCATTAACCACAAACCACGAAATTAGGACGCGACAGGATGGGATTAACACATAACCAACCACTCGTCGCTTTTTTTAAAACAATTTAAGATATTTAAAAGATAACCAATTTAAGCTGTAAACAGAAACTAAACAAACTGCAGAAACTTTTCTATTGAACTAATAGAAGAGACAAGCAAGTCTACAGCATAGTACATTGATTAACATAAAGAAAGCATAACATTTAATTTACATCTTTGTACACATTCTCTCTCTCACTCACACCTTGTCCCGAAGATTGAGGGGAATGGACTAAGAGACCTCTAACTAGACTAACTACAAACCTTCTATCAACTAGGCGTTAGGATGAAACGATCCTTCCGACTCCTGATGTTGATGCTGACCTGAAAATGTTTTGAGTAGAGGTATGAGCCTACTCGCTCAGTGAATAGCATTTCACTTAGCTATCACTAAACAACTCATCAGGTTTATAAATTGAAATTTAAACATAAATGCAGAACTAAGCAAGGCAGTTCTAATAACATAACAAGTATACAAATAATAATTACATTTCTAAGCATCAACAGATAATTCAGGTAAATAAACAGTTATATAAATTTACTGTGATCCTACATGATTACTTATTCATATTATTATTATGCCCTAAATATATGCAGTGTACTCTGCATATAAAGATCCGCAACAAGTCCATGCTACGGTCCCACCGTACAAGACTTAGCGACACACCCGGGAAATGCTAAGTCTGACTCCAGTCCTGCTCTGCCACAGGACCCCTGGCTCTTCGTCCAGAAACATAGGCTCTACGGCCTCAAAGCACTACTCTGAGTGCACCCGACTCCTCCTTTAACCTGAGTACACCGGCGGAGAGTCTCACAGGGTTACCTTCGTGACACAAGCACGAATGGTGTTAAATAACCATGTTTTCTTTTTCCCAGTGCCATCGTGACACAAGCACGATTGTTGTTGGACACTGCCTCTCTTTCCTCGTTTGTCCGTGACACAAGCACGGATGATGTTGCAACACGAGTTTCACCCCTAAGTTGTAGATTCCCTCTTAGGGGTTCTACGGTGTTAGGGCACCTAAGTCTAATAATTAAAAAGCAGATAAACATTTAAACAGGAATATCACATTTCATGCATATTGCACAATCTGAATAATACATGAAGCAAATATATATTCATTATCATCATTAAACATGATTCAGTATCATTTATCCACCTTCGATGCTAAACATCTATTTTTAAATCAGCAAATACATTGCAACTATAATACAGGAAATTTCATCATTTTCACTAAGCATATTAAGTATTTCAAGTTCCAATGAATTTATCATACTAAAATGTACATGCTACACTGTTTAAAAGTCATATCAACTGATACTGAAGCAATTAAGCATTTAAAATGAGTTTAATAATGATTTTTAAATGAACTGCCACTCACTCTACTGAAACTCGGCCGACCAGTCTGGGAACTCGGCCGATCGGCTGACAACTCGGCCGATCCACTCTAGGCAACTCGGCTGATTGGAACCCTGTTCGATTTCCTTATAAAGGAAACTCGGCCGAATCTTACCAAATTCAGCCGATCGGAATGCTGACCCTGCAATAGAACAATAGTATCATACACGAATCTAAAATTGATTCAAACGACAACTAGGTCTAGCTAAGGCTACGAATTCATGATCAAAACCTTATGCCGAAGTCAGAACTACCTCTCTTTATTGCCTTTCACCCAGGTCGATCCTAATCAAACATGCTGCTGCAAGCAGCAGCTCCTTCACACGTACAGGTTGAAGATGGTGTCTATTCTTGGCGCTAGACGTAGCTATGGCTGCGGATTCCAGTTGGGACCTCCAGGCCGAGGTCAAAGGCACCTTCGCCTTGCTGCTAGCTGCTCCCAAGGGGCGCCTAGCTGCTGCCCGCATAGCTGCTGTTTGCAGGCCGGCCGCCCATGGCTAGGGTGAGCTGCTGGTTGGAGGAGCCGCTAGGGCAAGGTAGGGGAAGAGAAATGGTGGAGGCAGGAAAGGAAAGGTGACAACGTTGCTGGCCGAAGCTAAAGAACCAAGGACGCCCGCCCCTTTCCCCCTTTCTTTGGTCGGTCGACCAGCTGCTGCTCCTGCAGCTTGGGCGGCCTCTGCTAGGCGGCGTCCTAGCAGCTTGGCTTCTCGGTAGGCTGTGGCTAGGGCAAACGGAGAGAGGGGGAAAGAGAAAGGGAAGAAGGAGAGGAGGCGATTTCTCCTGGAGTCGAGCTTGAGAGCCCTAGGGCGGCTATCAGCTTCAAGATGCCGCAGGTCCAGACCCTGCTCAAGCGTCGCGCCTACTGTTCCATCGGGTATCGGCTGAGAAAGGAGAAGATAAGGGAAAGAAAGCAACCGCCCCATTAAAATAAATATTTGGGAAAATTGCAACTTAAACCCTAGAAACTAAAAAGGTCATAACTTGTGACTCGTATGTCCGATTTGGACGATTCTTCTTGCAAACTCTCAAGCACAAGGTTCTCTATAACCTCAAAGTACAAAACATGCTAAATGAACTATTTCACTGGATCAAAGCTCTAATTACAACTGTGATTACTTGATTCAACTTAATGTACTAAATAATCAACATTGTCATCATTACTTGCCTCAGATGATTCAATCTCAGCTATTAATTCGCATCTTAGCTTGTTTTGATTATCCATGATGTTTAATTTGATACTCAACACTAATTGAGGTGTTTTATGTAATTCGAGGTATTTATCAACTAATCATGGAGTGGATCATAACAACCTTTTCCCCTTAAAAGAATTTCGTCCCGAAATTCCTAAAAGAGACAGGAAACGTGTTACTCATTTCTGACTCGTATTCCTACGTAGCTCCCTCTAGGTTAAGATTTCTCCACAAAACTATCACTAATGGTATCTCACAATTCGTGAGTTTCTTGATCCTCTGATCAACCATCTGTATAGGTCCATTAACCTAGGACACATCTGATCTGATTCCAGATCAACCCACAAAACATTGTCTTTCCAGAACTGTTATAGCAGTATCTCACTTTATGGTAATTACCAAGAAATTATTATACTATTCATGCAAACAACTAAAATTCTTAAATAAACAGAATGCATGTCTATTTGGTACTAAAATTAAATCATGCAATTTAACTGTTAAACATCACTACATATCATACTGAGAATTGATATCAAAATACTTGATTCATCGTACACCCTATCCTTAGGGTTTCATTTGCCTTGTTCATTCATCACATGCCAACACCCTACTCTTAGGGTTATCTCATTCACTAATCACATGGCAACACCCTACTCTTAGGGTTTCCATTATCTCATCTGTTTGATTGCAATTCAAATCACAATACGGTATCATTCTGGAACTGGCAGAGCAGTATATTTCAAATCATTGTAATTACTGAGTAATGTTTATATCATGCATGCAGACAGATTAAAAATTCATAAATATTCCAAACTCAAATCAATTTTGGCACATACATACTGAATTTCATGTAATTGAACATCCTATGACACCAATAAAAGTAATTTTCTTCACTAATAAGAAACCATCTGTAATATTTATCAATTATTTGAAATTTCTCGAAGTACGTGCATATTAACCAAATTCCTGGTTCATGCACCACATAACTCAATTAAGAGTTATTTACGTATCATATCACAAATATTTAATAGTACTTGAGAATTTCTGATAATATCTCAGAGAAATGTGCCAATTCATGTAAATGTCAGGTTACACACATTAACATAACAGGAAGCATGCATTAAGGTTTATTTACATATTTTAATGCTGTCTTGCTAGCTTGAAATCATACATCTAATGATTTACCAAATCTGTGTTTTCTGGGTTCATACTCAAACCGTACCATTATCAGTTGTGTATTTCTAAACTCAATATGATATGATTGAAACTGGATTACCAAGCAACCTAATTATTTTATCCATGTATATCTTAGTCAAGTTTCGAGACATCAAAGGTCAACTTAATATGAAGGAAGCGAGCAGACTAAATTAGTTTATCCACAATTATTCATATCAAATCACAACCTCTAGGTGTCCTGGGTAGTCTTACCACAAAATCCATTGTGATAAATTCCCATTCCCATCCAAGCATAGAAAAGATTACAAAGTACATGTGGGTTTCTAGTGCTAAGTCTTAACCTGCTGACACACATTGCACCTTACCACTTAATCCGCTACATCCTTCTGCATATCTGACCATCCATTTCAATTCCTTGACATTCATATACATCCTAGTGTTTCCTGAAAGCATAGCATATATCAATACATACACTTCCATAAGAATCTTTTCTTTCAGCCTTTTCCCCTTAAAAGAATTTTACACTATCTCGAGATACACACAACATGTCATGTTAATACAACACCTTATCATCATAAAAACTTAGACTCTAGTCTTTTTTTTTCCTCCTATCATGTCATGCATGGTCTGATTTAACTCACTATCACCCTATTGTAATTCCTTGATCTGATCATAAGAAGTAGGCTTAACTTACATCTGTACAATCAAATCACTCTGTGTCGTCATCCCTAAGTCTAAGTCCAACTTTCACATTTCTACTAACAGGGCTCTATTGAAACCTGCCATAGAGAATGCATTAGTTGTTAAACTTGACTTCCTGCTGAAAGCGTCAGCCACCATATTCTCTTTACCAGGGTGATAATATATTGTCACATCATAAAGATAGTGACACCATGTCTTAAAGACATGAACTACATCAGTTATCAGCATATCATATATCGGGTAATACTCCGCTTTCTATGCTACTTTCTTATTGTTACATTTTAGGTTTATGTTTTACTCTTTTCTCTAAGTCATTTCATGTTGCTCATGTACCATTCAGATTATATACCTCAAAACCCTAGATCACTATCAAGCCAGTTTACTTTTCATAGAACAAATCTCAAGGTCTTATTTTACAAAGATACTAGTATTCAAGGTTACATCACTAATGATATCCCTTAAACTACTACAACTTTAATCATTCTAGGGTTTTGGTCTATATCAGTAACATAGCTTTATTGTGTGTATGTGTGATCGATCATATAGATCAATTTGAGTTGCTTGGGTCAATAGCATATTAACCCAAAACTCAACTTTAATTATATTAGCTGAAAATTCAGTTTTCACAATAGTTTCTGTAATTCGTTTATTAAAAGGCTAACAGAAGCTCCAAAAATTCTGAAAATTTTATATGTTATACCTAATGAAGATCCAGACCTCCAGTAAAAATTTCATATCATTTCAATTTACCAATAATTAATTAAAAATCAAACAGTGCACTGCTATATTGCAGTCTGCAGCAGGTTCGGCTGAGTTACAAACTCGGCCGACACCCTTACTGTAGAGGTCAAAAGTCATCCAAACATTACGCCAACTTAACAGAGTGTCTAAAATTGTATTTTCAATCACAGTTAAAAATTTGAGATCAATTGGATATACAAATAAAAATATAAAATTCAATTACCACACTGCTATATCATTCAGAAAATGTGATCGGTCGAGTTTGAAACTCGGCCGATAAACAGGTCAGAGCATTCTTCAAAAAATCTAATATTTTCCAATGTTGTTCACATTTATATATCTAAATCATATCCAAAATTGAGATAAATCAGAGTTACACATAAAATACTAAAAATCATTTAGTGAGACATTCTATTTATCAAATTCTGTATTCATTATGTCATTAAAATTCTAATTTGGGCCAATTAGGGTCTATGCTTCTCAAACCCTAATTCTCAAGACAAAAGAATATTTAGACTTCTTATCGTAGTTAAAACATCCTAGTGTATATACATTCTCACTATGTTATGGGTCTAAATCATCCGGAGTCTATTCTTATTTTACTATTAATAGGAGTCATTAGATCCCAGTAACGCATCCTGCCAGCCGGACCAGGCCGAACCTGTAGTCCTGAAGCCAAGAGCTACTCGGGATTAATAAACCCCTATTAATCTTAAACATGTGGAATGAATATCCACTTAGGGCAAACTCAATTAAACATAATTTCGGGTCTACTTTAATACAAAGAAAACAAACATTAAACAATTCACTTCATGACACAACAATATAAAAGAATCATGTTTACTTTACAAACTGAAAATTTCATTTCATGCATATAAAAGCATTTCTAGTGATCTTTAAATCAAATAAACAATGATAAACAAGAGTTGAATCGCATCTTATATGTAGTCTCTTATTCCTTTATTAATTTCTGATCTCTTAACCCTAAGATTTCTAGGGTTTTCTCTCTAGCCTATCCTTCCTCTGCATACCTGGCCAAGGCATCCAGAGAAGAACAGACAGAGTAGCTTGATACTGGTCAATCTAAGTATTCAGACACCTGGCCAGGGTATCTAAACACTCAGACCTTCCAGAGCTAAAACACATCATTCATTATTCGTCTTACTTATAACCTTATCTTTTGACCCTAATGATTCTTAACGACTCATCTTAAGCTCATTACTTGATTCTCGTGACCACATCCTCTTCCTGCTATCTGCAATAATATAACAGAACACTTCCTGTTAGAAAATTAAAGATAGAAGAAAGACACCTAAACCTTAATCCTATTGGTCTCTTATCGTCCCCTGACCTTGAGTAACTATGTACTCAAACCAAAGCTCTGATACCAAAGTTGTCACGCCCCAATTTCTCATTAACCACAAACCACGAAATTAGGACGCGACAGGATGGGATTAACACATAACCAACCACTCGTCGCTTTTTTTAAAACAATTTAAGATATTTAAAAGATAACCAATTTAAGCTGTAAACAGAAACTAAACAAACTGCAGAAACTTTTCTATTGAACTGATAGAAGATACAAGCAAGTCTACAGCATAGTACATTGATTAACATAAAGAAAGCATAACATTTAATTTACATCTTTGTACACATTCTCTCTCTCACTCACACCTTGTCCCGAAGATCGAGGGGAATGGACTAAGAGACCTCTAACTAGACTAACTACAAACCTTCTATCAACTAGGCGTTAGGATGAAACGATCCTTCCGACTCCTGATGCTGATGCTGACCTGAAAATGTTTTGAGTAGAGGTATGAGCCTACTCGCTCAGTGAATAGCATTTCACTTAGCTATCACTAAACAACTCATCAGGTTTATAAATTGAAATTTAAACATAAATGCAGAACTAAGCAAGGCAGTTCTAATAACATAGCAGGTATACAGATAATAATTACATTTCTAAGCATCAACAGATAATTCAGGTAAATAAACAGTTATATAAATTTACTGTGATCCTACATGATTACTTATTCATATTATTATTATGCCCTAAATATATGCAGTGTACTCTGCATATAAAGATTCACAACAAGTCCATGCTACGGTCCCACCGTACAAGACTTAGCGACACACCCGGGAAATGCTAAGTCTGACTCCAGTCCTGCTCTGCCACAGGACCCCTGGCTCTTCGGCCAGAAACATAGGCTCTACGGCCTCAAAGCACTACTCTGAGTGCACCCGACTCCTCCTTTAACCTGAGTACACCGGCGGAGAGTCTCACAGGGTTACCTTCGTGACACAAGCACGAATGGTGTTAGATAACCATGTTTTCTTTTTCCCAGTGCCATCGTGAAACAAGCACGATTGTTGTTGGACACTGCCTCTCTTTCCTCATTTGTCCGTGACACAAGCACGGATGATGTTGCAACACGAGTTTCACCCCTAAGTTGTAGATTCCCTCTTAGGGGTTCTACGGTGTTAGGGCACCTAAGTCTAATAATTAAAAAGCAGATAAACATTTAAACAGGAATATCACATTTCATGCATATTGCACAATCTGAATAATACATGAAGCAAATATATATTCATTATCATCATTAAACATGATTCAGTATCATTTATCCACCTTCGATGCTAAACATCTATTTTTAAATCAGCAAATACATTGCAACTATAATACAGGAAATTTCATCATTTTCACTAAGCATATTAAGTATTTCAAGTTCCAATGAACTTATCATACTAAAATGTACATGCTACACTGTTTAAAAGTCATATCAACTGATACTGAAGCAATTAAGCATTTAAAATGAGTTTAATAATGATTTCTAAATGAACTGCCACTCACTCTACTGAAACTCGGCCGACCAGTCTGGGAACTCGGCCGATCGGCTGACAACTCGGCCGATCCACTCTAGGCAACTCGGCAGATTGGAACCCTGTTCGATTTCCTTATAAAGGAAACTCGGCCGAATCTTACCAAATTCGGCCGATCGGAATGCTGACCCTGCAATAGAACAGTAGTATCATACACGAATCTAAAATTGATTCAAACGACAACTAGGTCTAGCTAAGGCTACGAATTCATGATCAAAACCTTATGCCGAAGTCAGAACTACCTCTCTTTATTGCCTTTCACCCAGGTCGATCCTAATCAAACATGCTGCTGCAAGCAGCAGCTCCTTCACACGTACAGGTTGAAGATGGTGTCTATTCTTGGCGCTAGACGTAGCTATGGCTGCGGATTCCAGTTGGGACCTCCAGGCCGAGGTCAAAGGCACCTTCGCCTTGCTGCTAGCTGCTCCCAAGGGGCGCCTAGCTGCTGCCCGCATAGCTGCTGTTTGCAGGCCGGCCGCCCATGGCTAGGGCGAGCTGCTGGTTGGAGGAGCCGCTAGGGCAAGGTAGGGGAAGAGAAATGGTGGAGGAAGGAAAGGAAAGGTGACAACGTTGCTGGCCGAAGCTAAAGAACCAAGGACGCCCGCCCCTTTCCCCCTTTCTTTGGTCGGTCGACCAGCTGCTGCTCCTGCAGCTTGGGCGGCCTCTGCTAGGCGGCGTCCTAGCAGCTTGGCTGCTCGGTAGGCTGTGGCTAGGGCAAACGGAGAGAGGGGGAAAGAGAAAGGGAAGAAGGAGAGGAGGCGATTTCTCCTGGAGTCGAGCTTGAGAGCCCTAGGGCGGCTATCAGCTTCAAGATGCCGCAGGTCCAGACCCTGCTCAAGCGTCGCGCCTACTGTTCCATCGGGTATCGGCTGAGAAAGGAGAAGATAAGGGAAAGAAAGCAACCGCCCCATTAAAATAAATATTTGGGAAAATTGCAACTTAAACCCTAGAAACTAAAAAGGTCATAACTTGTGACTCGTAGGTCCGATTTGGACGATTCTTCTTGCAAACTCTCAAGCACAAGGTTCTCTATAACCTCTAAATGAACTATTTCATTGGATCAAAGCTATAATTACAACTTTGATTACTTGATTCAACTTAATGTACTAAATAATCAACATTGTCATCATTACTTGCCTCAGATGATTCAATCTCAGCTATTAATTCACATCTTAGCTTATTTTGATTATCCATGATGTTTAATTTGATACTCAACACTAATTGAGGTGTTTTATGTAATTCGAGGTATTTATCAACTAATCATGGAGTGGATCATAACATTATAGATGTTGCTCCTTGGTCGATAGAGTGCCTAAGTGGATATCCCTGGTTGAGAGCCTTGGGCGATACATGTTAGGATGGTCTCTTGAACAGTATGGGGTGAGTGGTGCACCTTAGTGAGTATCTTAGTGGTGACCAATATGATGTGTTTGATCTTGTTGGGCGATGAGCCTTCTCAAGGTGCCTTGGTATCAGTTGTTGTCATGAGCATGGTGGGCGCTACAAGGCTGAGCTTGAGTTCCATGCTGCTGGCCGATACCATCATTGAACACTAGGGAAGTTGCTTCATGTTACAAACCCTAAACTCTAGTTGAACGATAGGCTCTCTTGCAAAACCTTAGTGGTCATCTTGCCCATGGACGACACGATGCCTTGGCCGTCATAAGGGTCCTCTGGACGACATGGTTTGGTGGTTGGACGATAGGCTTCTTGGGCGTCATGACCTTGATCATTATGGCTTTGAGAGTTATGAGGTTGGTGGTTGCCCGGCATGAAACCCTAACCCTAACCCTAGCTCGTGTGCATGATAGGCCTTCAGCCGACAACCCCTGCTGATGATGCACGATTCATTCTTAGATCTGGTTGCCCCACACCATGTGAGCTGATGGGTTCTTGTTGCACGATAGGTGAAGTGATGGGGTTGGCCGATATGGTGGTGAGCTTGCTTAGGGTTGGGAAACCCTAGCCGATACATCTTTTGGTGAGGGTTGGCGTTGCCCGCCATATCTATAGTGAGGGTTACATGAGCTTTGGTGAGGGTTCTGATAACTCGGAATGTATATGGCTAATAATGATAACACAAGTGATATGGTGTAATCACCTTGAATCATGTAAATATGATAATGAGATAAAATGATAGGTTGTGAACCAGGAAGTTTGGAAGGACATGATGTTGCTACACATGATAATGTGACACATGCATATGATCACAAGTATGGGGAATGACACATGCTTATTATTGATAATAAAACTATGCTTTCTACAGCTTATGTGTAATATACGCATGGATGATTCTTTATACTTGATAGTATAATAATCCTATTAATTCATGATGGCTTCAGATATCTCTATGGATGTGTACACTAACCATGCATGTATTTCATGTGGATTCATAGCTTGGTAAGAGCTATGACATATATGTGCTTGAATAGCACCATGTGATAATAAGATAACAAGTTGATAGGTCTGAGGACCTGATATAAGGCTGAGTTCCTAGTTGAGGTGTTATCTTCTGATGATGATTTAAGGGATGCATTTCCACAATGTTGATGCCTTGAGAGGCAGTGGTTGATGTTATGAGGGATGAAGGTCCCAGGACAGTATGATGATGGCAATAATGATGTAATTCTATAAGGCTATGTTTATACTTTGATTGCCTCAACAATTGGCTTAAAACATACTAATTAATTATAGATGAACATATCATGTAGTTTGCCCTGGCCATAGATCCATCATCGTCAGTATTTGGTAATGGTGAAACAGGTTTATCCTGCGGGATTACCTGGAGCGCATATTGTTGAATATGCGAGGTTTCCCCTAAGCCTAAAATAGGAGGGCTTGAGTGCAGTTGTGGTTGCAGACTCAGGATATATGGAGCATGGTGAACAGACCCATGGCTCAGGATATGTGATGATGAGCATGATGTGTTCATGGCTCAGATGTATGCACTAGCACCTATGATGAGGTGAGCTAGAGATATGGATAGCTTGTGGAGCTGACCCAGAGGCTGAGGCCCTATAAGCATAAGAATGCGGTCTTGCTTGATGATTCGTGTACTGACCACGAGAAGGTGAGGTCATGGAGTCCGGATCTCCTTAGACCTTGTATGGCATCAGATTGGGCTTCGCAACCAATGATTGGATTTGAGCAGGGAAGGCTCACTTCCCCAGGGCATAATAAAACGTAATTCAACCGAATAGTATATCTTGTTTAGAGAAAAATACAGAACATTGATTGAGGCCTTGCTTATATAGCTGATCTGGTTGTACTATGCAGTTGTGTGTACGATCCTTATATCTTGTGATAAGTTCTTATAAATCTTATCTTGTCAATAATGTTCCATAAAGAATTACTTGGTTATATGCCTTCCGGATATCTTGATAAGATTGATGATAATAATAGCCTTGCTCAGTATGCTGCTCTTGTTATACTATTTATCAAGTATCTATTGTTATTGCTTTAACCTTCTGAGGTTTTATAGTTTGGTGGGGAGTTATGTTTCTCGTTGGGATTGTGTGTCTCACCCTGCTGGTTTACACCCTTTTTAGGTGATCGCTCTAGATGTGGTGGTGGTCGTGAGGTTGTGGCCGAGCAGCAAGAAGAGCAGTAGAAGGCAAGAGATGGACATGCTGCTGTTTTGGTGGTTTTGTAGTAGAGTCCTAGAGTCATCTCTGTACACTCAGGTCCTTGGAGGTGTTTGACGACATTCGCGATGTCTAGCTGTTGTAATCTGGTATATCCTGTTGTTGGCCATACGTGGCCGTTATGTATGTATAAACATGTGTTGAACTCTGGTGCTGACGGTACACCTGGTTTCGATAAGCTGTGTACCTATAACAAGGCTTGTGAATGTTTATATAACATGTTTCTCTGCAGGATCTGGATGCAAAAGTTCTCTCATGTATGCTTTCCACAATCGGTTTTAATTAACCCATGTTTTCGGTAATATGTGGTTTATGGTGTTTTCGCACATTTTTGCGTGTCATCTCGCTGTCTTTGTGATGGTGGGGTGTCACAATGACGACCCCAATTTCTATATACTTTCCATAGTGACATACACAGATATGCGTGCACTCATATCTATAAATGTCAAAAGGGAAAATATAAGAAATCAAGATAGTCAACTAAAATCAGAGATAAGCCAATATCATGTTCACATCATCATTAATTAACCACACAAAACTTCATTCATTGATCGTAGATAAAGTCATACATATTAATAATTGAAAAGGAGGAAGAATAAGTCTAGGAGAAAGGAAGTATGATTATTACATAGGATTTACATCATCCTATTACATCATCTAGAAGATTAAAAACTCTCTAACTGAAAGAAATAAGGTGATAAGTGGAGATCTATCTAATATCCTCCATGCTCATTATTTAGTGGCTTCTGGTACTTTGAAGTGCTTCATATATTGTTTGTACCTAGAAAATATGAGAAACAAAAACATCAACAAAGTTGGTACGTGGAAGTGAAAGCTATACTATGCTAGCATATAGTAATATACTCGAAATTGAAGAAAGAGAAAGAAAATGTTACTTAAAAGCAGAAAATCAGGTAATCCCAAGTTATTAGACACATTTAGAATGAATATGCATTACTATGGTGGACTTAGCACATAATCACATAAATGGTGGGCCCTTCCCCGTGTACCTTGTACTCTAGGGATCTCCCCATATACCGTGTACTCTAGGGAGGTGCTAGTCAACATTAAATCTTTCCCTCTCTAATAGGGAGTTTAATGAGCACCACTAGTAACTACATTTCATTTATCCTCATTCATGTTCTTTTATGTTCAAGGCGGAAAAATTGTCAATATACATACATCTACATCCAACAATGTATTTCAAATACAAGCAAGTAAGTGCATATATTTAACATCCAATAATTCTAGTCATATAATTATATCCACGTACCTTTAGTTTTCAGATCTAGATTCCACAAGTCCTAGATTATGCAAAGAGAGTAGATCACCTTGAAATATAAATAGAACCTAAAGTCACCATGGGTTCTCATCATTCCACATTAGGGTTTCTTGTTAAGGTTTAGGTTATTTGGGATATCACTTTAGGATACATATGGTTCAGAGTTGGATTCTAAGGTCAGGGTTGTTCAAAGTCATTCAAGGATAATTAATTGTTAGGGTTTGGCATAAAGTTGTATAAGGTATACATTATGAAGAGAGGAAACTAGAAATTAGGGTTTTTCACAACTATTGAATCAACTATCCTTCTTAGATAGGATTTTGAGTAACATGGTGATCAGGGCCCCAATTAGGGTTTAGGCTGTCCTCAAGGCAGATCTAAAATCAATGATGACCATTATACCACAATATATAAATATTAAGAGGTCATTAGGACTTGTAGGCCATATTTTTAGAAAAGGGATCGGATCTAGGTCCTAACAATATTTTATTTAAATATATCGCATTTTTCCTATGAAAATGATGTATAGGTTCGATATATTTTGACGTTCCTATCATTTTCTAGGGTTTTTATAAGATATGATCAATCAGGTAATTCTAAAGAAATAAACGAAAAGAAGAAAAAAGGTGGCTGGCCTCGTGGATCAGAAGAGGGATCCGGCTACGCGGATCCTCTCCTTAACCCGCGAGCCAGCCTCGATCAACTGGGTCAAGGCTGGGGTAAAGGACGTAAATGCCCTTTGGGGGTCGCAAAAAGCATCATGACGGACCATGGGCAAACTAGTAATCCTGTCCCTTCAATTGTTTTCCTCGCGCACCATGGCAGCAACGAGGGTCAGGCAACGAGAAGGAAGGCAAGGTGGAGGTAGCTCAGGCTGTCTAGGGGGTGTCTGGGAGTGTGAGGATGGGCGAATCCTCTTCGTGAGGTTCCCCCGAGTTCAGTGAGCTCAACAACTCGGTCGGAGGTGGACTACAGATAAAAAATGATCGCCAACAGGTGCAAAGAACGGAAAAATGGGATTCGAAGATTACCTTCCCCTCGAGCTGGATTGAGGGTGTGCGGAGGTCTATGGTGGTCTGCTGGGGTGTTTGCGATCCTCCCTCGGTTCCTAGAAGGCTCCAACCTCGCCGGCGGTGAAGCTCTTGAAGCTTGGTTGCACGACTCGTCGACCCGACACCTTGGGCTTCCGCAGCTCCAACAAGCAGTGGGGATCTCCTCGCCGAAGTCCCATGATGGTGCGGCTGCATTTGATTGAGCAGAGAGGGTGATTGGAGTGAGAGGGAGGTCGGGACAGGTGAGGGTGAGGGAGCTTGAGGTCGGGGAGGCAGAGGCGTGCTTCATCCGAATTGAGAGTCGGGAATGATAAAAGGAAGGTCGGCGAAGTTCGTAGGAGCATTATATAGGCATGAGGTGGTGTAGAGGACTAAGACCTAAACCGTGCACCACCACCAGTGAGATGTGCAGGGATGTAGGGGATCGTTCTCCCTGATCCGAGGGAGTTAGGTGATGTGGTCACCACCGTTGGTCTCGCTCGGGCGAAAGGAAGTCGTCCTCCAAATATCTCACGAAGAGGAAGTGAGATTCGGGCACGAGGGACATTGGATGGACCGCTGCACAGTTGGAGGCAGAGACCGAGTCTTTCGGGAGGTTAGACACGACTTGAGAGTCATCAGATCTCGCGCGATCCGCGATCGATAGGTCAAACAGTGGGGATTGCCCCCCCTGAATGATCCACGCCCAAAAGCCAGAAAAAAAGGTTGCGTGACACATATTTATTAAATGTGAATGGAAACTTAGGTCCTAGGGAATAATAGATGACCTAATACACATAATTTTCAATGTGTAATAACTCTTGATTGGTACGTCCAATTATATTGAGATTTTTGGAGTAGATTAAAGATATCATTAAGTAGCTAAGCTACAAAATTGGAGTCAAAATTCGATTGTTGACTATGTCAACTTACTAAATGTCATCATGCTTGGATTATTGTCTCTATGTGATGTTATGGATGGTCATAAGAGAAATTGCCAATCAATTTAGTGAGGGGAAAGATTGAGGGCACAATTGGAATAATTAAAATTGTAGGAAGAGAAAATAAATAATATATATAGGAAAAACTCACTCTATCACAGTCACCCAATCATCACCATTATAACAACCCATGTTTCAGGACTGCATTTGATGATGTCAAAGTGTACCCAATGGCATGTGATGAGTGTAGTGATTTCAGGTCTAAGAACCACAGTCACCACCAATACAATAAGATATGATCCTGACTAACCAAGTATGGTTTCCATGCATCACTCGTATGGTGGGTCTGTCTGATACACTGTTCTCTAACATGTATCTGTGTGCTTGGTTTGATATCATATATCATGACTGATGAGATTATGTCATCAACCAACACACACTCTAGTCTTTTGTGTTATTGATGTCTATGGTTATTTTCACAATAACAACTGACTAGGGACAATAGTTAGAATGTACATACTCTTAACATCCGTATGATCTCATTGTTCAAGTCACATACATGAAGACATATGTCATTGAGTATTTGTCACTCTCTAGACATCTAACATGTTATACTATTATATCTCAAAAACTGTTAAAACATATAGACAAAAATTGTCTTTATTATTATCAAATCAAGTATCACATGCCTCATTGCAATCATCATATGATTGGCTCTCTGGGCATACTATACCAACATGATGGTCATGTTAGGTTACTCAGAATAAGATTCGTGGGTGATTGACTCTAAGTGCAAGTGGGAGTTTGTTGGTTATGTATGCCCAGAGAGTCAATCATGTGATGATTGTAATGACATATCATGTAAAAAAGATTTGATTATTAATAAAAGGCAAGCTTCTAATTTATTTTGTTTATTCAGTTATAAGATAATGAAATAACATTATAAATATCTAGAGAATTATATTACTTAATGATGTATGTAATCAAGTTACTAACCTTGTGGATGAGATCATATGGATATAAAGAATACATATACATATTCTCATTATGTCCCTGGTCGGTTGTCATTGTGGAAGGTTGATAGACAATAATGACACATAAGATCAGAGTGTGATTTGGTTGATGACTAAATCTCATTAGTCATGGTATGGCGATATCAAACCAATCACACAGTTACATGTTAGAGAAAAGTGTGTCAGACAGACCCATCGTGAGACTGACACATGGAAGCCATCATCATGGAAGTCATAGTCAGCTCTCACAGTGATGGTGGTGGTTGTGGTTCTTAGACCTGAAATCACTGCACTCAACACATGTTGTTGGGTACACTTTGACATCATCAAACGCAGTCCTGAAATATGGGTTGTTATAACAGTGATGATTGGGTGGCTTTGACACATGGGGATTGACTGTAAGTGATAGACATGAGATTTGTCCCTCCTACTGGAGTGTGATGTCCTAGGCCTCTTGATTAGCGAGACTGAGAAAAGCATGGTCATGCACATGTGAGTCAATATGTGATATTGAGCATACATATATCTCAGACAGTCCGCTCTTGGTTCAAAAAATAAGATTGAATAATATTGAGGGTGACTGCTCTGTGCCTCTAGTTCAATCTAGACATCAGTGACAAAGAAACTATACAAACACTGCAACACCATACACAGATTTTAGTTGAAGTTATTCCCCAACTTTTCTATTTACTTGGGTAGCAATGATGTGCGACTAGGCACCACTCTTTGCTTGTGATGTCATAAGTTGTTATAGACATTCACTGTCAACGTAATATGGGACCTATAGGGTCACACACATAGGTCTTGACCTAGAAGAGAAGTTTAGATCTTGAATGACAATTGAATTCAGTGCTAAAGTATTTAGGCATTTGATTCAGGTAAAAAATTGACTGACATCACTGCCAAACACCCATCTCAAGTGTTAAAACGGCCGTCTGGACCATACAGCCGTCTCAAAAGTTGAAATAGACATCTGGGTGTTATGCCTGGTTGTGAATTGAAATTGACAATGGAACGAACTGACCCGGCCAAACATACTCGACTTGGGTCACCAGACGACTGTCTGGGTGAACTGAGACAGCCGTCTTGCATGAGCGAGATGGTCCATCTCGGTCGGGGAAGGTTCTAGTTGTTTCCCAATCCATTTTTCTTGAGCAATACTTGTTGTACAAGGAAATCAATGTCTAACATTAATGGAAATTAATTTTCCAAATTTGTACACAACTGGCTACTGGGAAACGGCCGTCTCACAGTGCGAGATGACCATCTAGCTCACCCAAACGGCCATTACAGATTGTGCCATTTCTAGAATTAAAGTTACATATTGTAAAATTAATGATGTGACCAAAACTGGGATATCATAAAACTCAAATTATTAACTGACATCCAAAAGGTTAAGATGATTCAAGAGAGAAAAAGTATAATAGAGGAAATATAAAATCTGATTGTCATTACAATTATACAAATTTAAAAAAATACACAAATATGTCTTTTAAAATGTCGTATGTAAATTTTACGAGTAATAATTATGTAATGTCCATCAATTACATGTGTTAAAAAATACTAATATATATAGATATATATATATAAATATATATATAAATAAATATATAAATATATATATATATATTTATATATAGTACAACATATACTTAATACGTGTCTTCTGCTCGTAGAAAAGTAGCAAATCTCTAACGAAATAACAACTTAGTCAACCGTGCTCAGTTATATAGTAGCAGAAACAAATAACATTGGACGATGACTATATTTATTTATATAATAGTATATAATAGTTAAATAAGCACACATGATTTAATTAGTCAAGCTCATTTATAAGGTAGTAGATAATTATAACAATAGGACTAGGTGGTATCTATTTTGTTATTTTACTTAAGCTGTGTTTGGTGTACGATCGTGATAAGTTTACTTGCCATGGATAAATTAACCAATGAATCTTAAGCTCTTGTAAGATGATTGTTGTTTGAAGAACGATAAATAAATTTGTTGTCAAGATGTCCGTCGTTTGGTACCCTGAAACAAAGTCGGTTATGCCTTATATATTGTATTTTTTAACAATGGATTCGAGGCGCATTGTGGAAAGTAGACATCCACGACACATAAATCTATTTCTTACTGCAAGAATTTGGTGCGGAAAGTTACGAGGAGATTTTTCGATCAAGTTATCCACGCAACAACTTATTTTTCGTGTAATCAGTGTAACAAACACCAGTTAAAATACCCGATCAAATTTAGTTGCCATGCCACAGTTAGAACGACACAACAATCACAGCCGTAAACCGCTTAAGGCTGTATTTTTTGTACCGTCCTAGTGGTGGCACAACAACCAAACATGATCGCTTATTTTAAACGTTATTTGTTATGCGAATTAAAAGGAAAATAAGTTGCCGCATGGATAAGTTAACCGAGAAATCTTCTGATAACCTACCACATAAAATCCTTGCGGTAGGAAACATATTTATTTGCCGTGGATGTCAATTTTTCACAATACTCCTCTAACCGACTGTTTGTCACATTCAACAAAATCTTTATGTGTAGGACATAATATACTTTGTCCGAATAAACTCGCCTACGTACACATGTACCAAACAACGGACATCTTGCCCACAAATTAATTTATTGTTGTTACAAACAACCGGCATCTCACACAAGGTTAAAATATGGCTGGTTAATTTACTCGAGGCAAATAAACTTGTACACAACCAAAATATGGGACACTTGCCCTTTGCGGCTGTGTAACCGAGCTGTCCAACATATGCCATATATACTATATAAAACAACCCGTTAAGGGTGCAATGTTTTGAGCATTCTTTTAAATTACAAACACATCCTTTGTCTATTTAAGCCAGTAGGGGGGTTGCTTGTAATTTCTTCTATTATCTTTTGCAATTATATTTTGGTCTCTATGTGTCACACTTTGTCTTTATTTTTTCAATTATATATTATATTTTTCATCTATATCTATACTATATAAGAAAGCCTGCAAAGGGGGTTGGATGCAATTTTTTCTATTATTTTTTGAAATTACATACTGGTTCTTCTGTGTGTACACCACATTTTTTTCTTTATTTTTTAATTATATATTATATTTGGAGACTCATCTGTACTATATAAGAAAGCCCATAGAGGGGGTTAGATGCAATTTTCTTCATTATTTTAGAAATTACATATTTGTCATTGTGTTTGTACACCACACTTTTGTCTTAGTTTTTTAAATTATATATAATATTTGGAGACTCATCTATACTATATAAAAAGCATGCGAAGGAGGTTGGATGCAAATTTCTCCATTATGTGTGTACGCCACACTTTTGTCTTTAGTTTTTTAAATAATCTATTATATTTGGAGACTCATCTATACTATATAAGAAAGCCTGCAGAGGGGGTTGGATGCAATTTTCTCCATTATTTTTTACAACTACATACTGCTCGCTATGTGTGTACATCACACTTTTGTCTTTAATTTTTTAAATTATATATTATATTTGAAGACTCATGTGTACTATATAAGAAAGCCTACAGAGGGGGCTGAATGCAATTTTCTCCATTAGTTTTTGAAATCACATACTGGTCCCTGGTACACCACACTTTTTTCTTTAATTTGTTAGATTATATAATATATTTGGAGACTCATCTATATTATATACAAAAACCTAGAGACAGTTGAATGCAATTTTCTCCATTACTTTTTGAAATTACATACTTGTCCATGTGTGTTTACACCACACTTTTACCTTTATTTTTTAAATTGTATATTATATTTTGAGACTCATCTATACTTTATGTAAGAAACCCCATAGAGGGGATTGAATATGATTTTCTCTATTATTTTTCAAAATTACATACTCGTCCCTATGTGTGTACACCACACTTTTGTTTATTTTTTTAAATTATATATTATATTTGGAGACTCATCTAACTATATAAGAAAGCCCGCAGACGGGGTTGGATACAATTTTCTCCATTATTATTTTTAATTACATATTGATCCTTTTTTGTGTACACCACACTTTTGTCAATAAATTTTTAGATTGTATATTATATTTGAAGACTCATCTATACTATATAAGAAAGCTCGTAGAGGGGGTTGGTTGTAATTTTCTCCATTTTTTTTTGAAATTACATATTGGTTCATGTGTGTACCTCATACTTTTGTCTTTAATTTATTAAATTTTATATAATATTTGGAGACTCATCTATATTATACAACAAAGCCCGCGGAAGGATTGGACACAATTCTCTCTATTATTTTTTGAAATTACATATTGGTCCCAATGCGTGTACACCACATTTTTATCTTTAATTTTTTAAATTATATATTATATTTGGAGACTCATATGTACTGCATAAGAAAGCCCAGAGAGGGTTGGATGTAATTTTCTCCATTATTTTTTGAAATTACATACTAGTTCATATGTGTGTACACCACACTTTTGTCTTTAATTTTTTAAATTATATATTATATTGGAGGCTCATCTATGCTGTATAAAAAATCCGCAGAGGGAGAAGTAATTTTCTCCATTATTTTTTAAAATTACATATTGGTCCTTGTGTGTACACCACATTTTTATCTTTAATTTTTTAAATTATATATTATATTTGGGACTCTTCTATATCTATATTATATAAGAGAGCCCACAAAAGAGGTTAGATGTAATTTGATGTATGAAAAGACCTATTAACATATGTTTAGTAGCATCTTCTTTTCTTAAATTTCAACCCATCAATACTCATTGCAGTTTACTAAGGCACCCGTGCCATGCACGGGTTTAAGCCTTGTTTTGTAAAAAATCTGGCAAATTCAACTCCCACCTCCACTGTTTTTCGCCCCATAAGATCTTAAGCTACTGATTAGATCAAGAGCCCGACCTCTGTGTTGTCGTCATCTCCCCCAATTCCAATCTCTCAGTCCCTATATTCCATTCCAATCCTTGATTTCCCGGCGCTGATCCGGTTGCCGTCGCCCAGCAGTCGGTGGAAAGGTGTTCGAAGGAGGACATCCGGAGAAAAAAGGATACAATTTATGGCTGGGAGTCTTCTTCGCGGCGTAGTGGAGGCGGTGTCTTCTTCGTACTACTCGTCATCCGATGACCAGACCGGTGGAGTGGAGTTCTGGACCAACCCAGAACGCGCAGGCTGGTTATCGAAGCAGGGGGAATACCTCTCGAATTGGCGCCGCCGCTGGTTCGTGCTCAAGCAGGGGAGGCTTTTCTGGTTCAAGGACTCTGGCGTCACCCGCGCCTCCAGACCCCGCGGCGTCATCCCCGTCGGCTCTTGCCTGACCGTTAAGGGTGCGGAGGACACTCTCCATCGCGCTAACGCATTCGAACTATCCACCAACCTCAACAAGACTATGTACTTCATTGCTGATACTGAGAAGGAGAAGGAGGAGTGGATCAATTCCATTGGCAGGTCCATCGTGCAACACTCTCGATCTGTGGTGGCACACGACTCGGAGGTCATTGACTATGATAGCAAACAGAAGGAGACCTCTAGGGCTGTTTCGGGGCCTACTAAAGGAGCTTCAGCTGATGGTACTGATGGGGACAAGGACAGTGCTCAATGAGGTTAGGAGTGTTTCTTTTACATTCTGTGTATAAGATGCCGGGTGATCCTCTAATATATGCTTGCATATGTTGCCATGTCTTAATCAGATGGCTATCGTTTGTGTTTCTCCGTCTGTGCTGTTAAGTTATAATCTTTGGTATCATCAGAAATGACTTAATGAATGCGTTCTGTTTATTGTATTGTTGTATTATGCAGTTTGGTCCCTTATCAGAGTGAAAATACTTGGACTCTTATTATTATCAGATTCTTTTTCAGTGTGGCATGCTGTAGTTGCTTCCCCTTGAAGTTTAAAAATTTGCTTTGAACATATTAAGATCCTATCATCATGCGTCTTTATTTGTCATAGTTGATGTTGTTACGAGAATCAGGAGGTGGGATTATATGCCTTTTTGAATTTGGCACCTATAAAGGGTGTTGGTTAGCGGAGTTTTGGTGCCACCATGTCAGGTACAAGTTGATCTCAGTGTTACCAATCGAAGGTAGCAGTCGATTGGGGCATTAAGGATAGGCTAAACACATGGAGACATTGTCATGCATTGTTCTCATAGCGACAAGTTTATTATCTGTCAATCTTTTGGTCCACAGAAAACAAATAAATCAGAATTTATAAATTCTGCAGAAAGTTTGGGGAAATTGTGAAAAGTTTCAGTCTCAAACTTGTGTAAATATCTGGTAAATTCAGATTTTTGTCATACATATATGCATTTATGTGTGTGTTCTCTCTCTCTCTCTCTCTCCCCACACATACATGCAAACTTGTCGCAGTCTTACCAATAGAAGGTAGGAGTCAAATGGGGCATTAAGGATAGGCTAGATACATCGACAACTATTTTATGAGTTGTTCTCATAGTCACAAATTCATGACTCGTAAATCTTTTGGTCCACATTCTAAAATCAAATTCATGAAATTTGTAGAAAGGTTAGGGAATTGCAAAAAGTTTCTTTCACAAATGTGTTTCAAATAGGTACAGTTTATTATACAGGTATGCAATGATGTGTTTGCGTTCCCTCTCTTTAATATATACTAGCAGGTGGCACGTGCTAAGCACGTGAGTCGCACATGAGTTAGTATTAAAATAATAAATGCATGAATTGTTAACTGGTGATTGGTGCGAAAATTGATGTAGAACTAAACTGAGTGTATGTAAAAGATATATGAACAAATTATTCATAATTCATAGCGTGAAGCACTTGATGGCTAGATGGGTTCCTCTTTTTCAGATCTTCAAAATTTTCGATAACATTGGTAATGTAGAAAGAGTAGAACATGCATGAACATACTGAATTAAAATGAAAAATATCACCATGTAATGTGGAAAAGTATGACATACATGAACATACACTATTAAAATGAAAGATATACACATAAAAATATTAATGTGCAGCATTTATGATTGTTACATACATTCTTAATCTTTGAACAGTGATTTGTATTTAGTATTGTTTGGTTGAAAAACATAAAGTTGTCAAATAAGATGCACAATGCAAGCAAGGAAATTGTCACATATGTGTGTACCTTATTTTATTATATTTTTTCCATATTTTATTGAATACTACTCCTGTACAGGATCAATGATGGGCAGCACACATATGCACAATATAACATGGAGAGGATTCTACAATTGTGTCCTTCCCATAAATTTATTGCATTGAACTCATAAATGTTTGTACTTTTTATTTATATAGAGATCATTTGATTTTACCCTTATATTAAAATAATTCTCACTATAAGTAATTGCCATATAACATTTTTAATTTCATTACAAACAGAATTATGTAATCAACTAAAGGCCAACATCTCTCGATTTTATTTTTTCCAAAATATTATTTTTAAATCAAATATGATTGAAAATCTAAGATTGAATACCATTGCATTCTACTACAAAACATATCTGAACACAATAATCATATTCATGTCATAATACATATTTTCCTATTAGTAACGTATGGATTAATCATAGTTAAGAGTATTTTCTGTTAGGATCATATATCTACCTAAGTTCCCATAATTTTTTGGGAAACATATTTTTGTATGCCCGATTCCTCTAATTCATTACATTGAATGTACTTTTCAAGAGCTGGAGTGAGTATAAAACACGTGGTTTTGCAAGATATTAGATTTTCGGTGGTTTTTGCCCTATAGTTAGAATTCCAGTGGTGATGACTCTATTATCTTTCCAGGGTTTGGTAGTGTATTTCCTCAGAGCACCCTCTGTTTCCCGTCACATGCACAAACATAATGATAGATATTCCCATGATGTACTAAATATCAGATGTTCCTAGAAAGAGTATACCTCTTACCAAAATAGATAAAAAAGGTAAAATGTACCCATCCATGAATATTAGAAAAGATACCTAAAATCTTGAAAGAGAATCTTTGAACAACAATCTAAGTGTAGATATGTAGTGTGTGAAGACAACTTTCAGATCCCAAAGGAGATTGTTGTCGAGTCCTCCCTTGATGAAGCCATTAATGCCCACTTTTGTTATTGGCATCTCTCCCTTGATGAATCCATTTATGCCCCACTTTTGTTATTAGCATCTCTTCATAGATGGAAAAGCTATCTCTATGAAGAGTTTATTATTTTCCTATGCTTTTTTTGTTTAAAGTTATCATAACAACAACTACTCTCAGTCGACTAATATGTACAAAAAATTAAAGCGTAAAATATGATCGATATTAGTATATTGAAATTTAAATGTAGCAGTAACATTTTACTTAATACATTGCTCAACTAAGTGATATTTTTAAAAGAAATAAGACACAGTAGCGCGTCCAATCAGAATTAAAAAAAAACTTAAAATAACTCCTTTATAAGTGTGTATTTGGAATTATAGTTGGATCATATTCTGTAAACTAAATTTGACAAAAGAAGCCCAACACTATAATAAAAATTTTTATATACTCGCATAAGATTTCATTCTCCTAGATTCTATATGCATGGGATCTTCTTCAGGGTAGATAATCTTGATGTTATTCTGTAGCCCAAGTCATTCTACGGACACTGCCTTTGCCAATGCCAGCACGGTAGAACAATCTATGTTGTAAATGTTACAGAAGGTATGAGTACTGGAGTAGTTCCTTCCTATACTCTGACCTCTTCTTTAACTTTAACATCACACAACTTTAACTGGTACTTCAATACACATAACACACTATTATTAGTCCCGCGGGTAATCATCTACAATGATGTTTTCATTGACCATGAGATGGTTTACAATATACTCTGTCCAACAGGGCCAATATCCACATGAACCAACCATATTTAATCCATTTCTCAAGCCTCATCATTTAGCTTATGAGATTTCCCAAGATCTGGTTGCGTCCCGGACTCGAACCATCAAGCCACAGAGACAAAGTTGGTTGTATTGCGGGCTAGGAAATGAATAACAACCCGTGCGCCACACAACTTCCGTATCTGAATTTGATATCTTGTACCTTCTTGGTTGTTCCATTTGAAATGTTAGTCATGGCTGTGACGACTTAAGTTTCCTTTGTGTTGCTCAGTCTTAATTCGTAATGTTGTTGTCTTTATTACTATACGGGTTGGGGTCTAGATATTATCTTGTTCAAGGTGTGGTACACAGATGTGTTCTTGGCTAAAAACTGGGAA